>JAUCNO010001092.1:13111-41430 GCA_032353835.1 Enteromius viviparus | reverse complement strand
CCCCCCCCCCCCCCCCCCCCCCCCCCCCCCCCCCCCCAAGGATCAAGTGAACTGTCACTATAATTCTCTCTTTATAAATATCTTATCATAAATGCATTTTTAGGGACGTTGTAGCACATGACATTTTACAACCATTCAATGAAAAGATTAAATTGCCAGATATTTTAACAGACATATTGACCTGGATGACACCATAATTACATAACATGTTTCTTCATATTGGTCGCGCCACGTGTTTTTTTTTTGGTCACACCACATGCCTTTGATTTGATGGGTTTTTGAAACATTTATAATATTTTAAAAGACAAGAAGTTTTGCTTTTCAGAAGAACAGCTGTATATATATGGCTTCATCTCCCAAAAATATCAAAGTTCATTCATTATTTAATGTAATTTACTATTATTTATATACCACTACATGGTTATTCTTACATAAATTATATTTTCGTTTTTTTAAATGTTGAGTTTTTTGTCATTTTTATTCAGTTTCTATTTATGTTAAGCTTAAATTGATTTTTTATTTTTATACTTATATAAATAAAGATTACTTACTTACTTATTTTTATACTTATTTTATTTAATGTATTTTTTAGATTTTTATGTATTATTTTATTGAATTTATTTCAATTCAAAGTAATACTTCATTTCCTCATTTTTATTAATATTAATGTTTGCATTTTTTTTTTTTTTTTTGACTTTTAGTATTTTTAGTCCACATTAACAATGCTGCATCCTGTAAATAGTATTGGAGTCAGATTTAATATATACTATTTTTTTTAAATAAATAATCAGATTCATGGAAAACTACACAGATGAACAAAATCCCAAATCCTGCCTTGAGTTTGCAGGTCGGATCATCTGCCCGTGTACAGTGATACTAAAGGTCAGGCCATTATGTTCTCACTGACCATCCCATCACCATGGCAACAAGCTCCCATCAAACGAACTATCACTAATTAACTCAATATGTTTGTATCCTTTCACGGGCTGTTTGATTGAATAGAGGAGCAGCCAATCAGAAGCGTTCAGCAGGAACAGCTGTGAGGTGATGCGGGGTCACAAGCAACCTTTAGTGCACCACGACACAATGACGCACAAACAATAAACAGCAATATGGAGGTAATAATAGAGAGAAAGAGAGAGAGAAAGAGAGAACATGCACATGGAGGTTATGAAACCACCTTTAATTGTTATTTATGAAGGTCTTTTTAAAGCCTTGACGCAATGGAGAAAAAAGGAAGGTCCCTCTACATCAGCCTTGATACTTTTAAAGGTGAACATGATACATTATCAACACATTCTCTAAACAGGGAGCACAGAGTATGAGTTAAGAGCATACGTTTATTTCAAAGGTCCTTCAATATTTCAATCCAACAAAAAAGTTCCACAAAAAATATCTCCATATATGCCCAGATATCCCAAAACCGCTATAAAAAAATAAATAAATATAGTGATAATTTGGGAAATATACAAATGTGCCAATACTTATGTACGTCTGAGCCAGTACAATAAGGCAATAACTATTTATAAATAAATAAGCATTTAAAATATAAATTTTATAAAAATAATACAAATACATTTATTTGTATAGTTTTGTTTACAGTATACATTGTTTCAAACAGAAAATCATAATGTTAATGTTTATAATAACTTCACCTGTTTTATCCTTCAGCAGATGGCCAGTATTATAGTTAACCATTTAAAATGTAGCATTAATGACAGACAGCAGCAGGTTGCACGGATCTTATACTGACACACATCTGATGTCTTTCTCAGCTCTTTTCATTCACGTAATCCACTGTGTTGTACGTGTATGTGTCTGCTCAAGCTAAAGGAGATTCAGTGTCGTGCGTTATCCATAAATCTGAACCCCTATCATTTACATCCCACTCTTAAAGGTACAGTATCCAAAAAAGGTTGATGTCATTCTAAAAGCAAACAGCCACACGTGTGTTTAAGTTAAAGGCCAACGAGAAACATACGGCGAGACGGAGACCCGCTCATGAGAGCGAGACGGAGAAAAAAAAAGAGCAGCCTTGCGAGGGGAAGGGAGAGGTTTTCCCAAGTTCCAGGAGTGGTGCGGCGCTTTCTCTGCACGGAATGTGATTGTTTGAAGTGGTTTCCTGAGGAGTGTTTTTGAAAGGAAACAGCTCGCTGGGGGAAGGCTGGCATAGCCCAACCTCTGCCCCTGAGAGCTAGAAATACCCTCACACTCCTGCCCCGAGAAACCCACCCAAGCCAAAGCCACCTTGAAGAGAGAGAGAGACATCTACACACACACACAGACTAGCGCTGCCACACACGTCCCCGCCGGCCCTCAGAGACCATCCGAGGGAAAGATGAGGTAACAAAGCCTGCTTTACACAGCCAGCATGGGCATTACTCCATCCACACGAGAGGAATACTGAAGAGAGAGGGTGGGAAACAGCCCGAGTCATCGGTCTGCAGGCCCCCAAATGAAGGTGCTCAGACAGTCTGTCGCCGGCAGACATGGGTGAGGTCCAAGAACAAATAATCACACTCACGTACATAATTACATACGCAATCTACATGGTCCGACTTGATAAAATATGAATGCATTTACAGATGAGCGATTACTACAAATACTCTTCACACAACAATAGGACTGATTCATTCGGGAGGAGGGGGACTAAAAACTGTTAAAACGCAATAACCCAGATTTGCTGTGCTTGTTGGTAGTGCTGCACAAGTCAGGGGGGTTTATGTATCAATGTCATTTCAAAATTATAATTAATAATAATAATAATTATCAGCCTATCTATTTTTTTTTTCAAGGGGGCTAATCCGTGAGAATTCGTACAACCTGTTGCTATATCGTACACATTTTACGAGTTGCCAATATTTTTATGATTTTGTACAAATGACTAACACTCATAACCCTACCTGAAACTGGGATTTAGAGAAATCATTCAAAATTGTACGAGTGAGGTTGTATGAATTAGTCAATTTTAGGTAAAAAACGTATTGACTGCACTGTTGTATTTTAGAGGAAGTGAGATCATTTTCCAATTTGATGGAGGCTTTGAGGTGTGACCACACACACACACAATCTGTAAAATCTTAACGGCAAATGTCAGGGCCTAAGTGACCTTGCCTGATCATTTGAGGAAGTGGAATTCCTCTCAGGGTGTGGATTACACAAACAAAACACACTTACGCACGGAAAAACATTGCCTCGCCGAAAGGGGATATTGAGCAGCTGGAAAAGCTCTGATAAATTGGATGACACCAGATCTGTAATTAGGCCAGCGTTCTACAGAGACATCAACTTACCGACCCAATGCCTTTCCCAAGTGTTGACTTCATGCAATCCTTTCATGATTCTAGAACACCTGCATGAAGTCAAGAGCTTCTAGCTAACACAAAAACTATTATTTGGTCACCTTCATGTCATTACAAACCCACAATTATTATTATTTCCCCAAAAAATATTTAGACACATTTCAAAATGTCCAAATTTTGACAAAATAAGTTATTTTTATAATTTATTTACATGCATAGATTTTCTACTGCCATATTTTTGTATATATTTTTTAATAATAATTTTAAAACAAATACTTTTAGTAAAAATAGGTAATCAACATACTTTAAATTATTTAAACAATTACAGAATTACAATATATTACCAAAACAAAACATTTATGAATCAGTATAAATCTATTCCATCCACATTTTCATTTAATCTAAAAATGAATGTGGACACATTAAAGTACATATACATGTAAGTTCGAAAACAAATCTAATTTCCTTTTTTATATTTCTTATTCATTCATGCAGTAAGGAACAGAATGGTTGCCATTATTGTAATATGTTAGCCTGATTTCTACATCTGTCTGTGTAATGAAAGCCCACGTGTACTTTTTCAGTGAATCTAAATGACGTTGAAATAATTTATGTCCAGAATCTACTTTGCCCGAGTCATCGGTCTGCAGGCCCCCAAATGAAGGTGCTCAGACAGTCTGTCGCCGGCAGACATGGGTGAGGTCCAAGAACAAATAATCACACTCACGTACATAATTACATACGCAATCTACATGGTCCGACTTGATAAAATATGAATGCATTTACAGATGAGCGATTACTACAAATACTCTTCACAGAATCTACTTTAACGAAGCCAAAAATCGAGCAGTGTGGGGTGACGGGAGAAGAACTGTGTTTCGAGAACTTTCTCATTGATATGCTTGCTGCTCGTTCTACGTAAACCTTTTGACATATGACTTTAAGCAGTGTTGATTCTATTGTTTTTCTCTAAAATAAAACATCTTTGTATGAAATTACATTCAAATTCTTAAAGATTGGATGAAGTAAGCCCTTCAAACCCTTTGGTCGGTCAGCAGATTAGCTCCCACCCCACACTCAGACAGAGTCTCAGAGTCTCGTTCAGGAAGTCAAGCTACCAGTAGCTTTCACATTACTCTAAAATAAACCAAACAAAAACATTACACCCTTCAAGCTTACACCTAATTTCATTTCCTATTCCTAATTCCTAATTTGTGCCTTCCTTTTCATAATGCTGTAAAGCGTAATAAAGGGTGAGCGGGCGATACAAGGGTGTGAGAGTGAGAGAGAAACTGCTGGCCCGAGCTCTCAGTGGTGACACAAAACGGAAGTCAGGGTTCAGCAATCTCCTTTTCCTCTTTTCTTCAATTCATGACCTCTCTCCACACTCCAACAGTGAGACCCGCTCAATAACTCGCACATGCACACACAAACACACACCTGTTATGCAGACAGAGCAGACCACTAATTATTTCTCAGACATATTCTCAGACACTTTACTGCATCCAAACAGTGACTGTTTCTGCTTAGCCCGATAGATCATTGTCTTTTTGTAGGTCTCTGTGTAATGAGTTCCAAACATGAGCACTGACTAAAACTACAACCGGATTGAATTGTTAGGCTGAAAACCACTTTTCATTAGAACTTTTCATTATCTCAACCCTTTCTTTAAGAAAGAAAACTTGATATGAACCCATGAAGTTGTTCAAAAAAAAAATAAAAATGCACTTCATTTGTGGTTTGAAGAAAATAATAAGAAAAAGTCAGTAAAAATAGATTTATTACAACTCTGAAATTCATTTTTTTAACTGCTTCTTAATAATAAAAAGCACTGAAGCAATTCTTTTTAAAAATAATAATATCTTTAAAAATAATATCTTTTTAAAAATAATAACATTCAAAGAAATACAGAAATTCTCTTTACATGGTGAGTACTGCACAGCGGCTACTACTGAGTACTTACTAGGTAATTACTCTGCTCTATGGACAACAAAAAAAAGTGTTCCCTTGACATTTTAGTGCCAAGATGTTCTTATCCTGTAATATATGTTGTTGTTTTAAGTTGTAAAGTTAGTGTAAGTGCTTGCTGTTTAATCTAATTATTTGTGATATTTCCTAGCAAACCCACAGTAGAGTTCTAAGACCTTGCCTTTTATTAAATCTAATCTCGATTTTGTTTTAAACTAGATATTGTTGCGGCCTCGTTGACCCAAATGCTATTTAGACTAGACATAATAGGACACAAATGCTGCATAAGTAGTGTTTGCACACAGCAACAAACAGCATCTTGTTTTCATCAACGGCAAATAGTCATAAATGACATTCACATAAAGCGAAAGCAATATGCTGTGCTAAGGCTAAACTGTTTGAGCAATAATGGGAGAAACATCACCATAAGCTGGTTTGTAGTAAACACATCTTTGTGCAAATATTCTCACCGTCTCCGTTAAGTCAGCAAAGGCTTTTGCACCCGGACAGCAGGAAAACAAAACAATAAATCAATCCCTCATTCAACGAGCCGCATCACACACAACCGAGAACAAGTACTGTATGTTGTTCACACGCCACAAAGACAAGAAAGACACTGCTACCCCCTTCTCGTTTCCTTTTCTCTTCTCTCTCTTTGGTGGTGGCCTCCGTCACAGAGAGACCATAAACAGCGAGCAGAATGCTTTCAGAGAGGCGGGGGGTGGGGGGGGGGGGGTGAATGAGAGCAGACCAATGTGCAGAAAACAACACAAACAGGGGAGTTTGAAAATCACAGTCAGGAGGGTCTGCAAGAGTAGGAGGGGGTTAAAAAAAAAGGGATGAGAAAGGATCAACGGGGGAGTTTTCTGAAGGGATGATAATAGAGGAAAAAGTAAACTGTTCGCCTACGATAAAAGCCTGAGGCGGCTGCTTGATTTGTGCAACATCATGACAAAGTAGAGGACAGTTCCTAACAAATTAAAGTATCACCCAGAGGAACAGAGAAAGTGAACTGTAACAAGTGGTCACATGTCAGTCTTTTACATGTTCAAATCTTGCTTGCAGCATTCATTTATCTAAATACGAAGTCTATGGAGTCCCTTAAAAAACATGGAGATTGTAAAAAGATTTCAAAATATATTTGAATGATTTAGCGTTCTCTGACTTCACCTGTGAAACTATTGTGTTTGTTTTGGAAATAATACAAGGTGGCTTTTTAATTGGAAACAAATGTTCTGCAAGCAAATGCAGATGTTCTGCAGAAAATGTTCTTGTGGGAACGAAATAGAGTGAGAGACCATCAATGTTTTGTGAGTGAATGCAACACTTTTCTGGGCAATGCAAGACGTGTTTTACAGGAGAATGCCTAGTTTCTCGCAGCATCACTACTTCTGTGTTATCACTTTTACACCAAATGTGATGGGTTTGTTCAAATTGCTAAAGTAATAATGCTATTTGTCTAAAATAGAAATAGTTAGGCAAAAAGTGGTTATGTGTGCAACACATAGTGAAATCTTGTTCGCAATTAATTAGTCTACATGTAATTGGCCAATGCAATAAATTGAAAATCTGTATTTCTGAATCATTCGTTTCAACGTCGTCATTCATGTATCACAGAAGTGAGACAATCATATGGTTTTAAAAAAAAAGAAAATGCAAGCTGAAATCCAGTTTATAAGCATTTCAGTTTATAGCGTACATTTACATCAAGCTATTTAGAGTATCCACCGGGACTAACCACATAAAAACAAACCACAACCCGTCCTTTCCTCAGCACATATTTGCTCCACAGAAACTACCATTCAGGTTCGCTCCCCTCCAGCCCCTATTCCCACAGTCCTCTGGCCACTCATTCATAGGGACTTCATTCAGGCTGCCGGCTCAGAGTGTGCTAACACTTCTGCACCATTAGAGGGGGCTTCCATTGTGGCCAGTTAAAGGGTACACGGACAGAGAGCCGTACTGTTTCGGTACAAAAGGCCATTCTGTTCTGTGCCGGCAGCCCATCATGGCCTGATGTAGTTAGACACTTGAGCGCACTTCACACAAGCCCCCCTCTCCCTGAAAACCAATAAGTAGAACGTATGAAGACCTGCTGATAGCTGCTCTTTGTGAAATTATGTTTTTGACAATAAAGTTGAAGCAAAATGCCATCTGCAACCCATTTTAGTTCAATAATGTGAGAGTAACCCAACTGTCACTGTTGAAGAATGGAGGGAAGAATTAGATTTTATTTGCAGGGAACTGATTAGATCATGAAAAGTGGGTGTATTATAGTAAAATAGAGGCAGGTGGTTAAGAGGAGGTGTTGAGAATCAATGGTAACACCAGCTGAAAGGAAAGTTGTTGCACAGACGCAACATGTTGCTATGTTGATTGCACATTTTTTAATTATTTCCATAAAGCCTGAAACCACATTGAAATTGTATTTTTAGAAATGTGAAGGATTTAGATTACACGTTCCCATGGCTAAATCACTAGAGCACTGTGCTAGAAAGTCATTGAATTGATTTCTTGGCATGTACTTATAAAACATATACCTTGAAAGTATTGTGAATTCTAGTAAAAAAATATAGAACTCATATATAGAACTTATATTGTCATACTAATAAAAGAATGTAAACAATTAATATACTGAATAAGGTGCCCTAGCCTGAATGCATGAGTGAGCGTAGTAGTTGAGGCCTGGATGTCTGAGTATGAGTGTGCATAGGGAAGATGACAGTTCTCATGAAATGTAAATCATGGAAGCAATTAATGCACTGCTCTTATGAATGTACATTATGGAAGCTTTTAATAAGGTGTTGTGACAGCTGACGCATGGATGTGTGTGCGTAGTTGGGGTAGATGGAAAGTGACGTTCTCATGGCCTGTGATTGGAAGCTTCATTGCCCAAGAGCCAGGTGTAGACCACCATGGTCATCTTAAGTAATTAAATCATCTCAGAACAAGAGGAAGCCTTATGACGTTATGAAGGGGAGTACGACTGGATAGGTGCTGGACTATAGCCAACTATGCAAATGAGGGGATAATCAACCAATTAGAGGAAATAAGGGTGCCCAATGCTGACCAATCAGAGGCAGTTTGATGGAGCGGCTGTTCTTCTCGGCTTTGTTACTTTAATAAAGTCTTATTTCTTCAACATCTGAAACTCTGCTGTTTGAGCTTGATTGTCTAAACCAACTGAGATTAAGACCAGTAGCAACCTCTTTGGGCCACGACAAATGCAATTTAAGCTGTTTTAGATAAAAGCATCTGAAAAATGGACACATATCATGTGTCACAAATTATAACCTTTGTACAAGCTCTTAACATAATCATACAGCTCAGGTGCTGCTAGTGAGATTGTGAAAAATCAAATACTTGCTAAAGACATTGTGAAAGAAGTATCTGTAAGGAATTTCATTCAGGATTTAAACCATATCATTGCCTGAAAATTATGTTGCCATTGATTGAGTGGCATTTGCATAGTTTACAGATGATTTATTGAACTGTTATCACTTTGTAGCAAGAAGTGAAAAGGTTTTCAATAGGGTGTGCTGCAAGGCTCAATACTAGGACCACTTGTTTAATATTATGATCAGCTCTGTATTTCCTTTAGGTCAGAAAAAACGAACAATTCTCTAAACGAATGGACTGCATAGATAATAATAAAAGCTGGATGATTAACTATTGCTTAATTTAAAAATAAATAAATAAATAAATACAAATACTGGCCCAAAAACTCCAAAACATTAAATACAATGTGTATCTTGATGAATTAAGGGTTAAGGTCTTGGTCTTCAGTTAAGTAACTGGGTGCACTATTTGATTTCTAGTATTTACAAAACAATGTTTTTTTTTACATATGAGAAATATCTCTCAATTACAGTGTCAAATGGTGAAAAATTATTTTATGCATCCATGACCTATATTGCATTAAAGCTTCTCTGAAGGTTTCACTAAAATATCTAATTAAACAAAACCTTCTAAAGGTAATAGCATTTCTTCTGTTTATCGTTTCAGTCTGAATGAGCTTTGTTTAAAAGTAATGGTAATGTAGCCATTAAGTTAAAATGGTAAAAAAAGGCATCTGCTTAGGGTGTACTTTCTCTTTTCCATTTGCTATGCCACCCTCGGTTTGAGTGTATCATTGATTAAACAGAACTACACTGTGTGTGTGTGTTTCTGAGAAAGAGAGAGAGAGTATATTCCCCAGAGAGCCCGAATGACGTCACTGATCTGGGCATCAAGGTTACCTCACTCCCCACACACAGACCGCGAGAGGAAGAAGGGAGGAACGGAGGAAAAACAGAAGGAAGGAAGGAAGAGAAAAGACAGTGGAGAGAGTGCAAAGAGTTTTGATTGGTTTGCATGAAACAGGACAAAAAAAACATGATCACGTACAGATTCAGTCTGACATGCACTTAAACCTGAGCATCAGACCATTGTTCTTTCTTTAAAAAACACAAACTGACACGTTTGAATGGAAAATGTAGGTTTCTGTGCACATACTAAGCAAATTATGCAAATGCATATAGCTTTTCTCAGAGCTACAGTGGAAAAGCACCACAGGAATCATGGTAGGGAGTCGTCTGAACGTCACACTCCACTGTAGAGCTGTTCTTCACAGCATATCGTCATCTATTAACTGCTTACTTCCTGTCTTCCTGTGAATTTCTGCTTGTGCAACCATTACAGACTTCAAATAGCTTCCCTCCTGTTGTCTTTCACACAGGTGTGTACACAGAAACCTTACACTGCCAAAAACATCTCCTTTATCAGTATTTTGTACAGTTGTCAAGTACAAATCAATTAGTACAACTAAATACACTTACTTGAGAAGAAATAATGTGATGTCAAAGAATAATAAAAATGTGTACATTTGCAAATATCAATATACATATTTTTATTTTTTATTTTATTACTTTCATACATTAAATGCTGCTCAAAGTGCTACGGAAGTTAGATCATTATTCTGAAAACCAATCTTTATATCCTTACCTGGTAAATTTATCTTGTTTAGATTAAACAAACATCCCAAACATTTAAAAGGATGGGCCTGAATTTACACCGCAATACAAAAACTACAGTCTGCGAGTAAAATAATTAATGAAGAGAACAAATCATAATGCTGTTCAGACCTAATAAGCAATCTAAACTGTAATTTCGCTGCTTGAGGATGTGAAGGAATCGAGTTCTTCACAGATGACAAGCTGCTAACAAAAAGAAGGAGAGATTGCAGCGGGCAAAGCCAAACCTCGTCCTCTCTCTCTCTCTCTTCTGTCATTTCCATGCCAGGTCTCAGGTACTGCAGTGCAGAGCTGGCAGAATGTTAAACAAGCAAAAGATGGGAACAGAGAGGAATAATGGGAACACAGAGAAATAAAAAAGAAAGTTAAAGAAAGGTATGAAATCGCACATAGATGGTGATGACAGCAGGGTGCAATGCTGAAAGATGGAGGCAGATGAATAAAGTATAGCTGGTTTGAAAAAATGAAAGGATGACAGACAGGACAGACCGTTCCCTAGAATCAATTTTGACCCATTTACTCCCTTAACCTTCTCATCTGTTTAAATCCATTTTAATAGCTGATCAAAACATCATTAACATTGAAGAATCGCTGTTAATATTTCATGATTTTTTTTTTCTCATGAGAACTGTTTGTACACAAAATTTCAGCTTGATAAAACACTTCTAACATCATCTGTGGAAAATATTACATTACTTATGTTTGGAGGCTCCAAGGCAGCAGATAAGCATGAATAAATGCTCTCTGACTGACTGATATATAAACTGAAGACACACTCCTGACAGTTGACTTTGATTTATTCCTCTACAGAAGCAGACGCGACATAACTATTTTCATTAAATAATAGCTGCGTTTCTGAAAGTCTGCCTACTTTGTGAAACAACACAAGATTAAAGCTTCAGTAATGTCTCTCCAGCAGGTTTTGATTAGGTCAGAGGAACAAATTAAAAGAATCCGAAGGGAAAATAAGAGGTTAATTGCAAAATTACTATCATTATTTTCATACATCCATCACTAGAGCCTCCGGGAAGCAAAACAACAGGAAAGTCGATCTTAAAAGAACATGAAGGTTAATGCACACTTCTGGTCTTATTACACGATTCCTCTGTCAGCTTTTCACAAGAAAAAAAAATGGTTTAATAATATTTCAGGAAATCAACGATCTGCTTCCAGTTTTGACTGTCATCACCCAGACACTTCAAACATCTCTAAAGATCTTTTTCAAGTAAATGCTGGTTAAAGCCTAATAAAAGTAAAATGCACAATAGCAAAACATAAGTCTTATCATTGAGATACTGTACATTAGTTGTAATATTTTTTACATTCTCTTGCAATTACAGAATAAGTATAGCTTTATAATATTTGTCCTTTTTGAACTATAACATTTAAATTAGTATCTGTCAATTTTGGTGCATTTCTAAATATTTAATATTATGGAAATAGAATATTATATTTATTTGTCAGTTTTATCAGCATCCATCATTAAATGTGTCTGCTCATTGAGAGGTATTTCCCCTTCCCCTCTCTAAATTTCACAAATAATTTGTGTAAAATGGAACCCATTTCTGCAAAATGTGAGCATGTGAAATAAAATGTTACATGTCCAGACAAACTCTTAGTGAGTGGAGCTAAAAGGTTAATTCTTTATCACAGCAATAACACACCACCTACACTAAACTCTACTCCAATAGCAATAACAAAAATATATTTTCTGAAGCAGCGTGTTATTTTAGCTTGCTTCTGCAAGTCCATGATCTTTTAATTGAGTACCATGACTCATGTTTCACAGGACTCATACTCAAGTGCTATGCATCACAAGTGCAGTGCTATACCGGGTGCACCCTCAAGCAAGTTTACCATGTCAGAAAATCTACACCTATGGAGCTGGTAAAGTGATGCAAACATGAAAATGTTTAGAAATCCTGATAAAAGTTTTTTTTTAGGTATTGTACAAGGAGCTGCACACAAATATATCTTTATTCATCTATCATCTGCTCCTGTAATCATGATTTGTAAAAAGGAATGAAGGTTGTTGGTGTTTGATTGCCATTAGCGTTCATTCCATAATAAATTGGATGTAAAAATACATTTTGGGAGTTTTACCTGGTCTCATGGCTTAAATGTACCTTGGTGCACTTTTTAGTAACACACAAAATATGTACCAATAAGTACATATCACTGCAGTTTTCAAAAGAAATGACCACTAGAGGCAGTAAAACTTATTTTATTCCCTTTCACACAAATGTACAGAGTTTCTACTAATAAAGCGTAATTTTTTGCACAATTACTTGAAAAACATGTTATGACTATAAAACAAAACTAATATGCTGGGATATTTGGAAACTGATGCTTAGCATCACACATATCCAGCTTCATATCTATGGGTTTTCCTAGACGGTAGGTTTGTTCTGTAGTTCACGGAGAACAGAGGCGAGGAGCTCTGGTTTGAATCCTGTGTAACTACGGTTGCACAAAACTGTTCAAATCTGTGTAAAAGGAAGTTTAAATGGCACATTGTACCAAAAAATCCCTTTTTCTATCAGAAGGTATAGGGTTGGATTTGATGTAGGGCATATTTCCATGATAGAGCATTGACTTTTAGAAACATTCCATTTTATCTATATCTGTGCCAGGGTTCATATATTGAACCTGTGTTTTAGCACCACTCAGTGGATATTTCTCTTTAAAACTGTGGCAAACATCCAGTAAGGCACGTAAAAACGGTGTTGCACAAAAAAGTGCACAGAGGTGCATATTTTTTTGAGACAAGGTTGTGTCCAGAAGATAAATTCCAAATCAGTGCCAGTGTGTCTTATGCTGCGTTCTAGGCAAACCATTCCCAGTGTTTTTCCAACCTATTACCGGTGAAAGTGCACTGAAATGCCAATCAAACCCGTGACTTCCCACTGGTGAACTCGTACTACATCAATGTACTCCCATTTCTGAGTTGTGATGTCACATAGCCCGCAAAACAACAATGGCAGCCCCTACGAATGCCCCTCTTGCCTTATTTGCCGCTCTTCCTCATCCCTTTCCCTCAAATAAGCAAGGAAAGCACCTTTGGTGATAGAAATGATTGTAAATGAGTATAAGCCCGTACGGTTTAGCTACCGCAATTCCTTGTACTGAGGCAGTTTGGCGTGACTTGCCTGGAACGCCACGAAGTCGTAAGTCGTAGTTTGAAGTCGTGACTTATCGGCTCAAAAACCTGCCTGGAACGCAGCCTTATTCTGTAGCTTTAAATTATACTGTTTTTATAATAATGTACATCGTCTATTTATGTATGTTATTTAAAACCTACTGAACAACTACGAGCCTAAATATCTAGAAAAACTAAATGCCCCAAAATACTCTGGTAACACTTTCCAAAAAAACCTTCTGTAAGACACATCAGATAACGACTGAGAAGGTGGATTGCTAGATCACTGACCTTAACTTGGACCCTGAATACACACACATACACACACACACACACCGGGACAGATGGAGTCTTGGCGTAGACAGGAAAGTGTGGCCATCTCCCTGCTCTCACACACCCAACAGCAGGATGTACCAGCGCTTCTGAGCCCTGAGCAGTGCTTCAGGGGTCACGCAGGGGATGACTAGAGAGTGCACTCCACCTCCAGAGAGCTTAACGACCAGCCTTTCCCACAGCAAACCACACCCTGGAGTCTCCCTGTCTTTCTGATCTGGAGCCAGTGTTGCGCTCTCTCCAACGACATGGTTTGGATCAAGATTTGAGAAGCTGCTCCTAGATTAGAGCAGGAAAGGGCAGCTGCTACTCAAAAATCATGTTATTACTAGCACCATACCACATGCACTGCTGAGCCTAAACGGTGGCTTAAAGACAGCCCTATTCCAGAAAATGATGGGTTCATTTTCAGTAAACATTGATGGAGATAGTATGCATGAAGGATAAACATGCAAACAGAATGATGCTGGTTACATAACATCTTTATCTTCAGGACCACGTAATTCAATAACTGTAGACACAAGCCAGTGTGTCTCCAGCCAAATCATCAACATCTGTAAAGCCTGGACAAAAGTTTACAGCAAGACCCTGTATAACAACACTACTGAACAATAGCACCGCTATTTAAATGTGAGGAAACTTGCACAAAATGGATACCAAAGTACAGTAACAAAGAGGAAGTACATTAAAGATAAGATCTACAACTAACATATCACTGGCGCTAGAGCTGAAGCAGATAAACAAATGTTGCAAAAAGTCTAATGCAACACACTCCGATGTAGCAGCACCCAATATAAATGTCAGAGAGGTGGGTCAATGCTTTTTAATTCACATCACTGCACCCTCATAACAGCTATTACTCATTCTCATCTGTCAAAAGCACATTTATGGTGAGTGTGTGTTTGTGTGGGTGTTTTAAGTTGCCAGCCACCACCAGCATTTGGAGTATTTTTATAAAAGTTTGATGGCACAGTGTTTAATATATATATATACAGTATATATATTTATTTGTGTGTGTGTGTGTGTGTGTGTGTGTGTGTATTGTCACACCCCTGGACTATTCTGTTTTCATTGAGCAAGTGCACTGTGTGACCTAGTTTTCTGTCATTGTCTAATTGTGTTATTATGTTCAGGTGTGTCGTGCCAATTATCCTCATTTACCTTCCCCATAGAAGTTTGGTTCTGTTCAGATAAATCTTTCTATCTTTCATCATCATGCTTCCTACCCGCACCACACCATGACATAAATGTTGGTGTATATATATACATATATATACATATATAGATATACATACATATACATATATAGATATACATACATATACATATATATATATATATATATATATAAGTATGTGTGTGTGTGTGTGTGTGTGTGTGTGTGTGTGTGTGTGTGTGTGTGTGTGTGTGAATAAAACAGGGAAAAAAAACATTTCTGTCCACCTATTCTGTCTATCATGCAGTATTTTAACAGCACTTTAATGTGAATACATTTCATGTGAAAAAAGCAACATTTTTTAACAAAAGCTGAGAAAACTGTGTTTTTGTGTTTTCATAACCGATCATTTAAACACACTTGCACAGTCCTAAACCACTTCATGGGTCATCATTAGGTAACACTGTGCAGTTTTAATAAATTTTTTTATTAATGTTAATATACAAACAATCACTTGTTCCTGCTTCTTCTTTGCCATATTTTGATCCAGACGTTTAATACTCTTTCAGAAGATTGTCGTACCTTCTACTGTAAACCAGCGCAAACGCAGAAAGAAAGAAAATTTGGTCAATGGCAAGGAAAGGGTTAAAGGGACTGTATACCTTAAAAAGCGAAAAGCCTCCGGTCTAGGCATGGGAGGAATGTAATTGTTGTTTAAACAATGTGCGAGCAGATAACATTAACATTTGTGCAACATTACTGCAAATGAGATACTAATATACAACTGCTTAAAAACAAGCAGTTATTTTCGAGTGAGTTACATTTTAGACACAATATTGCATTATTTTATGTTTCACCAATTAAAATAGTTCCAAACAAAGCCAGAGCAGAATATTTGCACATGCATGAATCCTGAATCAGTTTCTGAACAAATCATTTGGCTCAACGATCCATTCAGAAAGGCTGCCACTTGCTTTGTTTCTAAACGAATCAGTCATATTTAACAAATCTTTTGCATGACTCATTCAATGAATCACTCCTTATGAAAGGGACTTGCTGCCACCTACTGGCAGTTTTAGTTTCATGTATATTTATCCAGCATAGGCCTAAAATATCCAGAGTACTAGCATAAAAACCCCTTTGTTTAGTTACCATTCAACATTTACATCTAAATATTAAGATATCATTTTATGTCAATATAACACACCGTACCAAACCTGCATGAGTTTATTTTTCCTGTGAAACATGAAATGCTCATTGAATGACAATGAAAGTCAAAGAAGTTCAATGCAATGTTGTATTGTTCCCCACTAATGGTTACTGTGTGCAAAAACAGTGAAAACATGCTTCAAAATCATTTATTTTGGGTTCCACAGAAGAAACAATGTCAAATGAGTTTAATACCACTCTAGTATATGATTATATGGTGACAGAATTTCTTATTTTTGGATGAACTATCCCACACCATTTCATAAGAAAACATACGTATTTAAAATTTTGGCGAAACGGCACTGATTTTATAATAATTTGCATTATTTCTAAAAAACTAAATTTGAAACTGTTTAAAACATTCAGTAAAATAAGAAAGATACACGCTCTACATTGAGTATGTCGAGGGGTAAGACTGAAGCAGTCTCTCCTCTTTTGCAGGAACTGTGGTGATCATTCATCACTTTTTATGATGAACATATAACATTATTACACCAACCTGGAACACAGTGTACAACATGCGTCAGTCTGCAAATAAATTATCTTCCTATCCAGATAACCAAGTTGTGGAAATGGCTCTCGCTCTGCTAGCAGTAATTGATTTACGGCATATTGGACGGGCTAATTAGAGCAGCACCATCATGACCTCTGTGCACTCCTCCCAAATGACTCAAACTGTGCATGTTTACGAGTGCATTCACATCCGCTCTGGCTGCATTAAGTTTTAGTTATCAGTGATTGCGAAGGATGGGTGAAGGGTTCTTCAAAACCCCTTATCCTACGTGTATAGAGCTTCAGCGACTCTCACGCTGTTTCATACGGACATGAGTGATGTCTGAAACTGTGTGGGAGGAGAGGAGTAGAGGAGAGGAGTGCTGTTAGATTTACAGTTTTTGTCTGGCAGATACACACACACACACACACACACACACAAATAAAAATATGCCACAATGTACTAAAGCAATTTTCCACATATATATGCTTTTTTAGTGTTTCACTTTCACTGACTTTTACATTAACTGTTCCCTCCTGGAGAATCAAGCTGCCTCACTCAATCCAGGCAGCTGAATCCTTAGCCATTCAAAATAGCTAAAGACATCTCATCCATCTTCATTTGACTCTCTAGCACTTTTTTTTAACTCTTGACCCTCTATCACCTGCAGTCTGTTCTAAATCTTTACTAACTACGTGTTTTCTTTTTACTTATAAAAAAGATTCAAGCATTCCCTATTTTTCCATTCTGTCTACTTGTTTTATTTTTATTTATCATATAAAGAATTGTTATTTACAGTAGCATAAATAAAAAATAAAAAAACTTGCACTGATACATTTCTTCTGTGTATCCCAAAGTTTTTATATTTATTCATACACGTTTGTTTTCTATTGCATTGACACAACTCATTGGCGTTTTTATATTTGGAAAAAGTACCCACAAGTAAAAGTAAGATTGGCGGGAAAATGGCATATACCTGTTACAGCACAACTATATCCTCGCGCTAACCCCCAGCGCTCTAGTTGCCATGGTAACGTACGCCAGTCCGTAAAGCGTCGTGCAACTCAAGATGCTCTCGTAGCCACTCCCTGTAAACAAACGAGCGAAACCTCGAACAAAGAGTCAATGAATAAAAACCAGTCGGTCTTGTCTCGGAAACGGCTCTATAGAAAGGAACCTGTGCTGTTCTGGAAACCGAACGAAGTGCCACTCGGGAACAGCGTTACAATAAATAGTTTGTTTACGACAGAGAGCAGCGCTAACGACTCAGCTTCGTTCGAGAACATTTTGTCTGTTTATTTAGTCTTTTAACATATATTTGTGATTAACGAAACGCGGAAACGACAGTGCATAATTAACACAGCTGCCGAAAGAAATGCAGCTGCGTTGTACGAGAGTATAGGATGATTTGTCGTGAGTTTTGTTACATCAGTCCTTGCGCAATCGAAGAGTAAACATTAAAAACAGACGCGCGATAGCCACGGATGCGACCGATCTCCAAATGTGCAAAATTCGCCTGATTCCGTTCCAAGAAGCAATTTAAAGCAGCTTCGCTCCTTTCAACCCCATGTTCTAACAATGAGACGGCTCGCAGATGTGTTTGGTGTAATGAAAAGCATCAGTGCGACTCACGTTATTGCGTAAATCTTGCAGCGCTACACTCATCGTGCAGCATCGGCGCTCCGCACGCGACTAAGCCATCCCTGCGCCTGAAACAAACATGATCAACGAGTGTTAAAATCAGCCTTCATCCATTAGCAGCCGCAGTTTTCCATCTGCAAACACTAAAACAGACTGACAGACGCGATGCGTAATAGCCTACCGCTGAACGTTTTCAGAAGACGGCGCGCATGATGGGTCTGTGCCACCGTCAACGACCAGCACGTCCTCTGCTCTGTGTATTACAACATAGAGAGATGTCTGAGGGAGACAGATAGAGATCAGCCTGTGCTCTCTCTCTCTCTCTCTCTCTCTCATTCCCCCGCCCCTTCGCTCCGTGTCCGTGATTGAATGCGCGCTCTCGCAGCGCATCTGTATGGATTGGGTTGCTGACTCTCTCATCGGCATCAAGTGGGATGTGCGCTAATACCCTCTTCATGTACTTTTAAAAATCTCAATTTTCCCCGTAAATAGTTCTTGATCTGCCGTGTGGTTCTTTAGAGATTAGAACGGCACTATTCTTACAGTTTTATAAAGAACTATATTAAAACGAAAAACCATTTAGATATTGTAAAATATGTATAAAATACAACAAATCACACATAGACCACAAAACCAGTCATTAAAGGCTTGTTAGATAGAATATTTGCCCGAGCTACAACTAGTCTATTTAATGCAAATAAATAAAAAAATAGAAAAAAATCATCTTTAAAGTTGTCCAAATAAAGTCCTTAGCAATGCATATTACTAATCAAAAATTACGTTTTTGAAATATTTCCATAAAGTGTGCAAACTTCACTGTGTGTGCTCAATTATACTTTTTTTTTTTCATACAAGAAAAACAAAACTGGTACACCACAGCTCCAAAAGTAGAAAATGAACTTTTAGCTTCGAAATGTCTCCTTTGGTGAGAACATAAATAAATACACTCTATCTTTGGAGCTGTGATGTGACAACTTTGCCATTTTTGTTAAAAAATATTTACTAGGGAATTCTTCATCAATCTAAAATGTTGATCAATGTGTTGTTGGCTCTTGCTACAAGTGTACACATGTGCATGTAGTGTGAAATACTGTTTAACTGGTTTTGACTGATTTGATTGTAAATGATGCATCCAACATTAATCAGCATTTGAATGCAATTTGTACGTAATCTAGCCAGCTCTGCTGATACTCCAGTTATTAAGGTCTCTAAGTTTTAAACATGATCAAATCTCGTAAAGCATGAAGCGTGTTGCACACACTACATGCCTTCTGTTGTCTGATAAATATCTTATAATATTTTAACAGGTAAAGGCCTGTCATTCTTCAGATTGTGGTTCACAAGTTTGGCCACGAAAATATCAGCATCTGCACCAAATTACATATTTTTGCTCAGTTTGGGCCTCTGAATAAAATTGATGTGTTTTCCGTTCCCCTATGAGCACCATATTGTCTCATATCATACTATATGAGCCAGATGCCTTATGTAACAAACAAAAAAACATAATTATAAAAAAAACACAACAATATTGTTTTGGAAGAATAAACTATTCAATTTCAAAAAACTGGATTTTTTAACTGTATTTGTGATGTCAGACTATGCAGGGTTAATGGTCCTGGGGTTATGAGAATCTGATCAATGGGTTCCCACAGACAAACATACATAGCTCAGCGCTGGATCTCACAGCTGATTGAAAACATATGTTTTACATGACTTAAGCCTGGGAAGGGTTATGTAACAGATTTGAGCCACTCTCTCTCTTACTCTGCTTCTCTCTCTCGTCTAGGAATGAACGCAAATATCTCTGCATCTTGGAGGCCACCCAACCCCTGCATCGTTTAAATGAAATGGGAACTGCAGTAAAGTGCTGGCCCGATATCAGAAGGTAGATTAGGCTGATTAGCGTATACACAAGACAAAGATACAGAGACTGGACTAAAGATTTCTCAAGTGTATCCACCAAATGTCGTCATCGTCTGGATCCATCCTCGCATGCTGCTTGCTAAGTTTAATGCTGACTATTTTGTCAGTATAGCACATGAAACAATATATGCACTGTGCAATACATACCTTTGGTGTTAGGTGACCTCAGCACATTGCATATTTAATCGCTTAGTGAGACAGGTATTGATTCACGGACTGATATATATTCCAAGCCTAAAGTTTGCATAATTAATGGAAATAGGCAGTTTTTAAAAATGTGTTTTCCAAGGAAAGAAATGAAAGAAGGTAGCAGGTTAAATGACGTGAGAGGGAGTAAATAATGATTTTTGGGAGTTGTGTTGAAATTATTTATATGCAAACCTTGAAATTGTTTGTGTTTATTCATTTGTACGTCCCTTTTATCAAAATCATCTGCTGAATGAATAGTTTATGTAGCTTTTGTTAACTAATGACACCTTATAATACCATACCACATTTATTACAGAATTTATTCCTTTGTAAACTATAGTTATTAACAATAGTTATTTCATGTTAGCTCACAGTGCATTAACTAATGTTATACTACGGGGCCGTTGAATGCTTGAATCTGATTGGCTGACGAACGTTCTGAGGTGTGCATTTATTTTTCTAATAATTCAACGGCCCGTCGTCAATTATTCCTTACTTAACAAACAAAACTTGTGATTCTAATAATGCTTTACCAAATGCTAAAATAACATGAACTTAGATTAATAAATGCTGTAGAAGTATTGTTTATTCTTAGTTGATGTTAACTAATAAACCTTATTGTAAAGTGTTACAGATTCAGTCTTGTATGGTTACCTAAGCTGCATTATTTTATCATAATACAGCAAAAACAGTGAAAACAGTAGAAAACTGTTATTATTATTTCTGTGAAAAGCATGATGCATTTAGTTTAGGGTTCCATGATGGCTAGAAAGGGGGAAAAAAGAAGCATTTATTTAAAATATACACATTTTATACACATTGAAAATGAGAAATAATAATAAATTAGAAAATGATGAAGAAACAAAGGGCAAGGAAGGAAAGAGTAAAGGATGTTTAAACTAGGCCACATGTCTTTTGGACCTCAGTGATATTTAGACTAGGATTTTCCGTGAGTGGATGATTTTTGCCAAGGGCAACTCTAAATTTGTCCTGATTGGCTACTCACCAAAAAAGAAGCCAATTAAAAAGTCTGGCCAGTGTTTGTATACAGTGCTGAGGCCCAGACGTCTCTCAGTCTGAGTCCCATCAGACAATCTGTCTCATAGTGACTAATTTAGTTCTGAAATCACAGCCATTCATTACTCCAAAGTAGTTAATTTGTGGTTTAGTTAGTTCACATCACAATGACTGAGGATTGTTTTATAAAGCTCCGGAAGTTTCATTTATTTAACATTACCGATGGACACTGTGGTTTTATAGTAGGCATTACATTTTTTATTTTTTACATTTCATGATGTTTGATTATGTTAACATTTTAACATGATAACATTTCTGCCCAAGTTAATGGAGCAATGTACAAAAATAACCCTGAAAGTGTTTCCTGCTCTGTTTTAGCGGGTGTGCTTTGATGCTACTGGCTCGGTGGTGAGATTGCATAATATGTGATGGGATTCTGGGTGACAGTTAATTGACAACCTCTTTCTATAGCTTTATCTTCGATGTTTGCATGCAGAAGCGAGCATATAGCAAGACCACTATTGTCCGATTTATAAACAAATGACTTTTCTTTCCATGAATCTTTCTCCACCTCATGAGTCTATGTTTGGTGTAGTTCACCCAACAATTCTGTCATGCTGTTTAAAACCTGTAAGACCTTTGTTCATCTTTGGAACACAAATAAGATATTTTTGATGAAATCTGAGAGCTCTCTGACCCTCCATAGACAGCAAGGTACAACTACATTCAAGGCCCAGAAATGTATTAAGGGCATTGTTAGGAAGGACATGTCACATGGACTGTTAATGTTCTTACTACCTTTCTTTGCCTTCAATGTGTCAGTGTTGCTGTTTGTGTCGGGGCAGGATGCTCTAGGATATCAAAAATATCTTAAATGTGTTCTTAAGATTAAGGTTTTCTGAGTTTGGAAACATGAGGATGATTATGAGGGTGACAGAATTTTCATTTTTGGGTGAACTATCCTATAAAATCAGCATTCAAATAATTTCTTTATCACTCAATGTTATTCATTGTTATATTAAATATTTTACATTCAGAAGAGAATTGTTACAATAAAATATTATTATATTAAACCTTAGAATTAAATTTCATTTGAAGACAGTATTATTTTAATGTAAAAAATATTGTATTAAAATATTTAACTGAAAATTATTTTAATAGCATTTTTGTTTAGTGTACGTAGTTATTTGGGCTGAAGAAGAACTAGCAGAAGCTGTCAATTGATTCATTAAGGAAATAAAACTATTTAGTGGAAAGGCAATTTAATTAAAACTGAAAGACTCTTTCAGAAGCAGACGCTCCTCTGCAAATATTCCTCCTCTCTTTTTCTCTCACCTCTGTGTTTCGTGGTCTTAGTGACTCGCTTTGGAGAGTTCCTGACAGAAAGTTGCACTGTTATGTGCCAATGCAGAGCTGTTTTAATGCTTGTGTATGTGTGTTTGCGTACACAAGAATGAAACTGCATACGTTCTGAAGTTCAGCCGAGAGTTACATTTGCGGATGTGCGGATGTGTCCTACTTTTTCACAGCTCTGAACTACAGCAGCAGCAGAACTGTAACACAGCTACACCCTCTCTCCAGTCTGACATGTGCTCTCTGTTTTTCCTATATACTGTAGTTATCTCTCTTTTAGTCTAAGTATACCTCCCCCTCCTCACGTTCTCTCTCTTTGTAGACTCAGAGCTAATCTGTACAGTCAGACAGAATGCCCAGGGGTTTCTATAGTAACAGCTGCATTCCAGCCGAGGGGCAATTGAGAGGAAGAAAGTGAGAAAATGCAAAAAAGGAAGGAGAGAGGAGGGGTAACAGAGTTCACCAAGAGAGGCAGAAGTTTCACATAGACATGAACTGACTATCAATTATGATATATTTTAGTGCATCTGTCTATCTGTAAAATCTGTTGATTATTTCTTTGTTCTATTCATTGTTCTGTTTTTATGTCGGTTTATCTATTTATATAGTCTGTCAACTCTTCATTCTATCTGTCTGTTCGTCTGTTTTTTCTTCTGTCTATCCGTCTGTGAAATAGAAACCATTGTTTCTAATGACTATATCCATGTTTTTTCTTGGGTAGCATGACAATGCAAAACTGAAGCGGTTTTAGAAACACAGTTATGTCCGGCCGCACAGTCTGAGCAAATGAAAAACAGTTTTCAGCCAAAACTGCCAGGTCTACACCGTTACCTCTGGGATTTAGGATTTATGGTGGATTGGACTACTGATACTAAAACTCACATACAAGCAATAAAATCAGTTTTGCTCTTCGTGATTAAACGCTCCCTTTTCTATCCTGCATTTATAGGTGTTTGCATGTTAAAACTATGTATTGGTAATTTCCTGTCTATGAATTCCTTCTATAGAAGTTAGAGGTCTTATATGTTTCTCTGTCACTTCTTCTACACAGAAATCTACACCATCCAAGGAAACTCTCACGGCAGCCCATGCTACTTCCCCTTCCTGTACGACGGCCAGTGGTTCCACAGCTGCACCAGCGTGGGCAGAGAGGATGGCTTTCACTGGTGTGCCACTACTCACGATTACGGAAAGGACCAGCGCTGGGGCTTTTGCCCAGTGAAGAGTGAGTGAATCCAGCTGATGCTGCTCACGTCACTCATAGAGTCGAGCTGTTCAGAATGCTCTTTCACTGTCTGCAAGCTGGAATGTGACACTACTGTACATCATCTTCCTGCTCACTAAAACACATATCTCTCTCTTTTTCAAAGGTACTGACTGTGAGACGTTTTGGGACATAAACCCTTTGATGGATAACTGCTACCAGTTTAACTTTCAGGCCACGCTGTCCTGGAGTGAAGCTCGGACCAGCTGCAAACAGCAAGGAGCGGACCTGCTCAGCATCATTAAAGTAGAGGAACAGATCTTCATCAACGGTGAGAGATGGAGGGTTATAAACATGGTTATATTCATTACTTTTAAAATGATTTGTTTAAAAGGAAGGGATTCTGGTAGATGCAGAGCAAACAAGGCAGAAACTGCTGCTCTCTTTTTTGTTTAAAACTTAGTGGAATGTGTTTATGAAGTGTGTGTGTGTGTACCGTAGGTTTGATAACTGGGTACAGCGCCACTCTGTGGATGGGCCTCAATGATTTAGATATCAATGGAGGCTGGCAGTGGGCTGACTCTGCCCCTTTCAAATATCTCAACTGGGAAACAGGTAAGGCCACACCTCTTACAGCCACAGCGTCATATAACCACACCTACTTTGCCGTCGAATCAGTATATATCAAAAAAACTGCGAATAAATTTTCGAAACTTTAGCTAACTTTGCGCTTCGGCTATGAAAAGCTGAATAATTAATTCGGGTCAATTGGAGCATTCGGCTGTCTGTATTTTCATATAATGACAGCTGTTTAAGTATAATCTTCTTTTAGCCCATACAGAAATTAAATAATTTCAACAGGATCAATGTCATGCCTTTTTGTCATAAATTAATCTCCATTTATTGATTTATTTGCAGTAATGTTCTGGGTCAGTAAGATTCTTTTTGCAAGAAATTAATACTTTTAATCAGAAAACATAAATTAAAATGCTAAAAAGTCCAATTTATCAGCTTTGCCAACACAGGCAAGCATTTGCAAATATATTAAAAATAGAAAACTGTATTTTAATAATACTACTACTAATATTTCATTATCATTGTTTTACTGTATTTTTGAACAGTAGTGAATTTATGTTTATGCATTTATTTGCAATTTATTTTTTTATTCATTCATTTATTTATTTATTTTTCATGATTAGACCTCAGATTATGAGCAGTGATCAAACATCAGTGTAATTAGAGCAGATTTGCATTAGGAAGGATGTATTTTTATCTCAGTTGTCTCACGGATGTGTGTGTGTTGTAGAAATGCCAGACTATACCGAGGAGGAAAACTGTGGAGTGATCAGCACTGATGCTCAGGGTCGCTGGCACAACCGGGACTGTTCAGTGGCTCTGCCTTACATTTGCAAGAAACGACCCAACGCCACACTCGACCCCTTCACCACAGGTATGTGTGCAACTACACGTGTGTGCGCATGCATTTTTGGCTTGTGGTTCACACATAAATGTACTGAGCAAAGTTACCACTGCTTACACTTATACTTTAAAACATGATTTATTTCAGAGGTAAACCTTGTCTGGCCCAGCCATGCAATTTGAGTATCTTGCCCCAAAGTTGCATGTTTTCCAGCAAGCCGAGAAGTTTTTAGCGTTTAGATTCTGCTGCTGTACCTGACAGTGTGGATCTCACCTGTGTATGTGTGTGAAACAGACTCCTGGGCAGATGATGGGCATTACCAGTGTGATGTAGGCTGGCAAAACTTCCAGGCGGGCTGCTATAGGCTGAACTCAGACAACCTAGACTGGAGCTCCGCCCACAAAATATGTCAAAAGATGGAGGCTAACCTGGTTAGCATCCACACCCTCCCAGAGCTTGAATTCATCACTAAGCATATGAAGAAAGGTATACACATGCAAATGCCAAATTCATTTGTCACTATTTTCTTTCCAGTAAAAAACAGAAACTGCTTAATTTCTTTATCTTTGTTTTATAAATAACAACTTGCTAATGGGATAAAAGTAAATATAATTCAAGATATATTCTCTCTTAATATTTTTACGTAATTTGGCAAAACCTCTGCAGTGTTTCAGACTCTCTATCTATCTTCCTGTCTTTTAGATATAGAGGAGTTATGGATCGGTCTACATGATACAGAAATGCAGATGAACTTTGAATGGACAGATCGCACTCCGGTCATCTTCACATACTGGCACCCATTCGAACCCAACAATTTTCGAAATGTTAATGAGGATTGTGTCACCATCTGGGGGCCTGTAAGTATATATATAAATAGAAATTTATATGCATATAAATATATACAGTTCAAAAGTTTGGGATCAGTCAGATTTTATTAGTAGCACATGATTGATTATTCAATATCATTAGTTTGAGATATTTACATTTATGCGTTTAGCAGACATTATTCAAAGCAAAGAAAGCAAGAGGAACAAAAGCAATTCAAAAAGTCAAATAATTTACAGGTTTATGTAATGTATCATGCGTTCAGAAAAAATGTTAATTTGAAACTGTTTTCAATATTGATTGTATCACATTTGAATGATTTCTGAAAGAACACGTGACACTGTAGACTTTAGCAATGGCTGCAGAAAATTCACTTTTGCCATCGCAGGAATAAATAGGTGTTTTAAATTGTAATAATATTTTACAGTTGCACTGTTTTTAAACAAATGCATATAAGCATAAGTGACTGCAGCATAGCCCAACCCCAAACATTTAAATGATAGTGTAGAACAAAACAAGAAAAAACTGCACAAAATACATACAAAAAAAACCCAAATCATGACAAAAAGTATAATTTTGCGGTGAAATAGCCAGACATGTTTTGTGAGGATTGAGTTAAAGTTACAGTGAGCTGATGCAGAGTGTGTATGGTAGCGAACCTTATCCCTTTTCAACTGTCAGAATGATGTTAATGGATATAAATCTGCTTTTCGTTATACTTGTAATTAAGATCGTGATCCTAAAAATCTAAATTTATGGCAGCTTCATAATGATAACCCCTCATTATACAGTGTGTGTGTTTGTAGGAGGGCCGCTGGAACGATAGCCCATGTAATTACTCGCTCCCCTCGATCTGTAAGAAACCAGCACAGAAGGCTGACGACCGGATAGAGAACCACGGCTGTAAACGGGTACACTCTGGTTTTTCACTCCGCTGCCTTTCTCCTTATGCCTCTCATTCATCTTTGCCCTTCTTCCTTTTTCATTAGTTTTAATCCTCTAATTAGCCTTTCTTGTTTTGTTCTCAGCAGCTCCTGCTGTGTTCTGTTTGTGACTTCTGTTTAGCTGGATTTCTCCCCCTACATACTTTCTGTTGCTCTCTTTCTCTCAGCATAAAGACTCTATTCACAGTCGCCGCTGTGTCATGCTGTTAAAACTCCAGATGTGGTCAGTAGACCCAGACCTGCCACAGGCATACAGTAAACAGAGAGGTCTGACTCACACACGCTACTCTTCATAACTCATAACTGTTTGCTTACAGAGGACAAAAAGTTTAAGGTCATGGATGAAGTTACGCTTGCATACACTGGTTGCATTTTATTCTCATTGCCTTAAATGTCTATTATCCCTCCATCCACTTCATCCAGATCCACAGCAGCTCTACAGGAAACTGTTTTTGTTTTAAATGAGTGTTGCTGTTTCCTTGCTGTGACTCTAACAGGCATTTGTAAAATAAAAGCTGTGACCCTAGACGCCTAGGTCAGAGGTCAGAGGTTACTACCCTAAAGCTTTAAAACAGTTTGTTTGACCAAGTTACTTTTCCCCCCTAAAGAAATGTTTTATCTCACCTATGCAAAACCAGAGTGTTTTGGTTTTCCAGGATGTTGCTGTTCTGATTTTATGAGTTCTGATGTTTTAGCTTGTTGCTTGGGTGTTCTGGGTGGTTCCTATCTGGTGTTTTGCTTTAGAGATAAGATTAATGTAGTAGGTCTATGCAGTTTTTCCCCCTGTGAATTATCGAACCAGGCAAAAAATAAATTAATGCATACATTTACTTATAGGAGTAATAGCACACGTTTCTTACACAATATGAAATAAATAAAAATGATTAAGGGTGTGTCCAAACTGAATATGTGGGGTTGGATGGTTGTGTTAAATAAAGAGAATAAAAACTGTGAAAAAAGCAGTTTTGAAAGCTGATATGACTAGGAACTATACTCTCATTCTGGCGTAATAATCAAGGAATTTTGCTGCTGTACCATGAGTAAAGCAGGCGCAATGATATTACGCCGGAGTGAGAGTATACTTCCTAGTCATACCACCCTAGAAAATCCACACCTTTGCATTTTCCGCCAGTCTTAGTACAAAATGCGACTACAGAAGAGTCAAGTTTTAAATAGGTTTAAATAAATTTA
>JAUCNO010001091.1:12282740-12395739 GCA_032353835.1 Enteromius viviparus | reverse complement strand
AGCAACCTAGTTTTCCCAGGAGGTCTCCCATCCAGGTACTGACCAGGCTCAACCCTGCTTAGCTTTAGTGGGCAACCAGGCTTGGGCTGCAGGGTGATATGGCTGTGGCTCGGTACATGTTCAGTAATGCTTGCAAGACACAAGCTATTAATGTATACAAAATGCCGACAGTGCTCATCTTAAACTATGTTTGATAAATTTAACCTAAAAACACAATAAAAACATTTCAAGCATATAGCAATATTCAAACGTTAAACCACCTCCATTGGAAACTGAATGGCCTTCAGAGTATTACATCTTTCAGAACAGTAAAGGGTCTACATTTATTTGGGTGCACTGACAATATCTCGAACAGGAGCGCTTCACAAAAATGTACTAAAACTCAGCAAAGAAAGACATAAATACAACAAGCTTTAAATGATCAAAAAAAAAAAATTGAAAACAAAAACTCTTTTAATTATAACTTGAATACATAAATATGACTTAAGGTGCATCAGAGGAAACGGCGAGTCAGAAAATTTATCTTTGTGACACGGACTCAGAAAACACAAAATAATTTAAATATCTTCCTACTATTTTCCTCGGACATATTCCTGGTAATAAGGCCACATTTGCTGATGCTGTGACAAGCTTTAGTTTATTGCGTGTATTTGAATGCAGAACTCTGTGCTGCGCTGACGGATTGCTCTCTGTATTTATTTTGGTGAGAGTAACTCAAAAGTAATACAGAAATCATGTAACGCATTACAATTTTGAATCAGTGATATTGTAAGGAATTCCTTTTAAATAACAGTAACAAGTAATATGTCATGTGTTTCAGTTTGGAATCACGTGTGTAGAACAACAAACTATTTATATATAACGATGTGTTATTTTATATGCATTTTTGTGATTAGCTGGACTACTGATTAGTAGTAGCTGGAAAAATAGTTGCCTGCTGAAACTGAAATGTATACAACTTCGTTCATGACTAGATTGACACGGTGAATTTGTCTTACGTCATCTTTTGACAGCACTAACACAAATCTTTGCCTATTATTATCAGTGTTAATAGTAATTCAGTAGTCTATGATTTTAGCACTTGTCATTTTAACAAAACTGACTATCAGTTCAGTAACGTTAATGCACTTAGGAACGCCTGGTTACTAACAAGAAGACCCTAACAACGCCTGGAACAGCCTGCGCGTTAACAAGGACAGTCTGTCACAAATACACTGCGGTTAAGTTAAATGGAAAAGCGTCAAGCTACTCACCTGTAAGTACGTTTCCGCTTGAACCTGGCCGCCTTGCATGCATTATAAGCAGTAAGGCGAGTTAAAATGTCTATTTTACTGTATAAATGTCTTTAAAACGACTCGACTTTGTTTGTTGCGATGATCTCAAAACCCGAATATCGATCTTTTTGCTCTACGGTAGTGTTCCCTGGGCTGCTGTCACGCGGGGCGCACCCTTGTGGCAGACGCAAACTAAATGCAATTAGAGTAAAATATTGTTGTACTGTAGGCCTATCTGCTTTTTCTTGAGGTGTCACTGTTTGTATTATCTGTGTTTGCACGTCTTTAGAAACTCCTTTTGTATTGTTCCACGGAGCCATGACTCAAACATTATGATTCAATCTGATTCATTCAGCTGATGGACCTTTTTCACATTTGCAGGTTTCTCCGCAGCGGAAGTCATCATTGTTGGGTTAACTTGAAGAGCAGTGAATGGGAGAGTACCACAAATATATATTTTTTGCATTCCCATTTGCTCTAAAAACTAAATAAAAACTCCATCATAGTGTTTTCATGACTTCCAATAAAAGTGAAAAAATATAGAGAGACTGAGAACGGCAGTCAGAAGAGCAAGTGACCGTCCCTCCCATAGACGCTACATTAGAAACACCCTCGCATTAGTGTAAAATATTTGTTTGTAATTTGATGCAAAAGTAGTAATACACAGAATATTGTTAGAAATGTTTATGCATTTAAAAAAATACAAATATGAAAAACTTTTAAGGATTTATGATGCTGATGATCATTAAACGTGTCATCACAGTCTTGTGAAAAGGATCTATTAGTTTACAACACTGACATACGTTTTTGACCATTAGTCATATGAATGTAGTTTGCTTCTGATAATAACCCTCACACATTTATTGTGAAGAAATATCACATTCTAAACCTTTACTTGGACATGTACAGAATAACATTATTATTTGTATTTGTATTTTGTAGTATTTTGTAAGCCTTTCATTCTTTATGCTTTGTTTTATATATATAAATAAACCCTTTAAACATTCTTTATGGACAACTCTACTAATAAACTGCATTAATTTAAGCTGGATAAAAAGAAAGGTTGTGCAACTGTGGGATTCAAACCTATACCTTTACCTATGTTGTGGTTTTGTATTTCAAAGCCTTGCTTTTAACCACCACACCACTTGGCCTTTTGCTAGCGCTTGGATATTTTTGGGGGGTGAAGACACAATCCTTTATGTTTTGTTTTTGAAACTTTAAAAGTTTGACCCAACCTATTGTTGGAAGGCAAAAGATTACCCTTAATGCCACCGAAGTGCTCAGCAAGAAGAACTTAGGCTAGTTAGGGTAATAATTTTGTTTGGCGAAAGCTCTCTGCTTTTATAAAATGAAACTAACAGGATGGGATTTTAACCAAAACATCCAGGGTTGTGTTTCCTAAAAGCATTGTAAGCTTAAGTACATCGTAGAATGCGCTGCGATCAACTTAGGCTTACGATGCTTTTGGGAGACGCAGCTCTGGATGGAAGCAAAATAAATGTGGATAAACGTAGATTAGGTTAAAGTGAAACATTGATATTTGTGGGAATTGAACCCACATTTGTGTTACGGTTTCATTAAGCAGACGCGTTGTTAACCACCACACCAATCAACCAATCTTGAAAAAAAGGCAACATTTTTGGATTAAAGATTTGAAATTTGGAAGGCACACAATTACCCATTGTATCAGTAAATCATTTAGCAGGAAATGGTTTGTGTAGACAAGTATGTACAGTATGTATGGACTAGGGAAAAAAAACACTAAAACTAATGTGCTTGACCTGCAATTAATAATGATGTTAGGTTCTTGAATGAATCGTTCTTTTGAGCCGGTTCTCAGCAAGTAAAAACCTAGAGCAGATTTAGTGTCTTGATTGATGTTAGCACCTGAGTCAACAAGGATCTTCTTATTGATCATTTTAAAGATTAAATTGAACTTTCAATTCAATTGGTTTCTAGTATATTGGTTTATGACCACTTTAAGAAACCAATATAATAAACCAGTTTGTTTTATTCAGCATTCAGACCCTTTGTTTTTTAGATGCACACACAAAGATGGTGACTGGATGATGGCCTTGTGTTAACTGGATGAAGTTGATAGTTGTGCTTTTTTGTTTCCCTTTTTGTATCTCTATCCATCTAAATGACCAAGAGAGAAAGCCAACCATTTTTCCTGAGTATCACACCCTATATTCCCACGAAAATCGATTGATTTTGTCTGGCTATTAATCATTTAAAGTATCATTCAATGACAACTGGAAGGTCCTTGCCTCCCCTGACAGGACTGATTGATGTGTTTTGAAGCCAATAGGAGGTACAATGTCAAACTTTTAACTTGATAGTAAATGTCAGATCAAACATTAGCCTCACGGAAAGCTTATAGTCAGAGATGTGGATTTTTATTGTGACATTCATCCCCTCATGAAGATAAATGGAAATTTTTATCTTAGCAGGCGTTTGAGGTTTAAAACTCATTATATCAATGGACAAACATTATGGGCAAATTGCTCTCATGAATTGTAATGTGTAGTCGTGAAAAAGGCTGTGTTTGCTGCTTAGATCTAATATGATTTCCAGAGGGTTATCAGCCGACTAACATCTTTCGCATTCTGTCTGTCTTTATATATATATATATTTTTTGGTCCTTGAAGCACTGGTAGTGTTTAGACAGTGTTCAGTATTCTTTCATATTAGACCTACTCTAAATATATTTGGAGTATTTATATTGTGTGATAATTTTTCATTTTTTCAAAAAATAGCATTTTTGATTTTTTTAAAAAAAGAAGCTATTCATTATGGCAAAACAAACTTCAATAGGGTAATCAATCAGAATCAAGTATTTTAATCATTTTAAAGGAATAGTTCACCCAAAAATGAAAATTCTGTCATCATTTACTTACCCTTGAGTAGTTCCAAATCTATATGAATTTCTCTACTGTCGAACACAAAGGAAGATATTTTGGGCTGTTTTGGGCCACCATTGGCTTCCATAGTAGGACAAAAAAAATATGGAAAACTATGGAAATCAATGGTGACCCAAAATAGCCTGGTTAAAAAACTTTCTTCAAAATATCTTCCTTTTTGTTCCACAAAACCAAAAACATTCAAACAGGTTTCAAACTACTTGAGGGTAAATAAATGAGGACAGAATTTTATTTTTGGGTGAACTATTCCTTTAATGAATCATTGAAAATAATTGAAAAACAGAAACCACTAAGTTTATGTCGATGAGCTTAATTTTTTCAAGATTTCGTTTTGGCATTTATATAGATAGAAAGCAAAGATTTGAGCTATACCCACAGGGCTTTTGGCTTTAACAATAAACATAATTTTAAACCCTTGACTAAAAATAAGGTTTTAAAAGAGAAAAATGTTTGTTTTTTTTGTACTATGCTATACTATACAGTACATTGACTTCTTGAACTCCTTACCGTGTCTTGACCTCTCACCCATCACGGTGTGATGGCACCATTAGCAGAATGAATAACATGCAGATAACTTGCCACAATGATGTACTTTTAATGCAGAGGGATGTGAAGAAAGTGCACTTTGCATGAAGGGCACTGCTGTTGATTCGTTTTCATGCCAGCCTTCGCCACAGAGTCTGTGTGAACGATGACTTCTCCATATGGGTGGATAAATTGAAATGAGCTCCAACCAAATATGGTATTGCAAACTTTCTTGGTTGCACCTATCTGCTTCACAGCGGCCATGTGTCGACCATCTCTGCATTTTAATCTCATACCCAGTGGGAGGAAGAAAACTTTACAGTGCGGATGAAATATGAACAGTGCAGCGTGTGCAGGGTTGCAGGGGGTACGAAAATGGTAGCATATTTTATTTTAGTTAGCGGAGATGCGACAACCCCGTGCACTTCTAGCTGGATTGCTGTGACATACGGGCAATTGAATTCTCATCCATAGAAGTTTATTTGCTGGATCACAGGTCACAATTCATCAGGCGCACACTCACCTCTATATGCGTCCTCTCAAAGCCGTCCCACACTATCTGCGAGACTCATTGGCGATGTATTGATTAAACACATGGAATTTGAATAAATGAGTCATAGCATCTGTATGGAGCTTTTGTAGACACCCAAAGCACTTTACATGCAAATGAGACTCACCTCACCACCACTGCCCACATGTGCGCATCGCAAACACATGAATATGGATGAGGAGACAATTTTAAGATACGCAAAGCTCATCACAGGTAGATGCAGAAATCCCACACAGTGTGGTGTACCACTGGGCTATGGCTAAAATAGCAGCATGCTAAATTTCTGTTGGTTGCATGATGAAATCTCCCTAAAAGAGGCCATGAACTTTCATATCCACCTGAAATATGTCTCCATTGATATTCAAATTGGCATTATTGTTGCTTTTCATTAGAAAATATTGCTAGTTCTTCCCTGTGCACATGTAATTTTCCCAAAGGACCGCAACAAAGACACAGCGGTCATGTCTGACAGCTTTTCTGATATTAATCAATAGCATGAAAATTAATGCACAGTCAGTCGTTGATGTTTGAGATGGGTTTATTCAGGCAGTGCCGGGAGAGGGTGGCCAGACACAGGTGATGGGCATCTTTCCACCGTTTGACTGAAGCGATGGGGAAGGAATTTAATTACAGCAGTGTTCATATTGGAGAAAAGAGAAAAGAGCTTTGGAAAAGTGACAAGAGAGACAGATTCAGAGGGACTGAGTGCATATGCTTGACAGAAAAAGTACAGGTAGCGAGTTGCAATCAAGTGCCGTCGTGCCGTCATGTACAGAAATGCTATTTCCACACTGCTGATTGTTGCTGATGTTTTTGCATAAAAAAATGCAGAAATCATATTAATGTGTGGCATCCAGGCTTTAAGCTTGACAAACGGGCTCATATGTTATGGAGTGTTTGTTGCCAGGCGATATATTCCGAAGGACGTTTTCAATTTACACCAACATCAGTCAGTCTCTACAGCGTTTAGGGTTGTTTTACAGTTCTTGGGCATAAAATCCTCAAAGCTGCATTTGCTGCAGGACCCACATTTTACTTTGGATATCTAACTGCAAACAAAAAATTTACCAGAATTGTTTGTTGTACAAGAAAGTATAGAAACATGAAATATATTTACAGTATATTACCAGGAACTTAATAGGCACAATAATAAAAAATAAAAAAATCAATAAACAATCTTTGAAATCTACAAGTTGCAATGAAGCATAAGAAGTAACAGTTATAGTTTGTTAATGGCAAGAATTGAAACTTCCAAAAAAGAAGAAAAATCACAAAGGCAGGGACTTTGTTCTAGTTACTAGTTGATGATTTTGAGATGTGTTGACTGCATTGAGAAATTATAGGTAACTTGAAGTCAATTTTCGGAAATTGGCTGATTAAATAATTGAAAAGGCCTGGCATACATTACCAGGGAAAAGTCTGTCGTTAATAATGAAATGCCTGAGTGTTTGATCTTATCATTTTACATTACTGACAGCTTTGACACAATCTGTATTGGTACAAGCGCTAAATAAAGAAAGAAAGTCTACAACCCATTAAAACAGACTGCTGCAAACCACCAGTTAAAAACCACTGTTTTCAAAGTATGCTGTTTTATGACACATCATACTCAACTATTGAATCCAGTAGTCCAATACATTCACTCTTTGTGTTAAATCTCACCACACGAGAAAACGGTAATTAGATTAAACAGCCCATTCCGTCGTAGACATGCAAACATAATAATGCAATCAGAAACCTAACATGGTCTGCGCCACAATCAATTTTTCCTCATATGAAACATGCATTTGCAAGAGCGCCACGCATTTGTTTGGAAATTAAGCATCACTGCACACACATTGAAATCCATTTTGAAAATGATACTGTGCTGGCAACTGATTCCAAAGTAGACACTACTTGTGAGTTTGGGTTCTGTAAAGGAACGAATCAATAGGTTTGAGGGGTTGTGTTTGGAAGAGACAGAAGCAGTGGAGGGCAGTGCTGCTCTATCACTGATACAGAAATTTACAGTGAATGTTTAAAAGCTGTGCGTTTTCCAATCTCCGCCTGGTGAAGTGGTACTTTTGGAAAATGAGAAGCAGCTCAAGGGATTCAGCATGACTTTAGACACACTCTCAGAAGTCTCTAAGTGTTCTTATTCAGCTGTCTGTTTCTTACTTCTACCTTTTGGCCCAGTTCTGGTGAATTTGATAATGATCACTGTCTCTGTTCCTCCAGATGGGCGCAGACAGCACATTGATATTTTTATCATATTTTTTCTAAGCAGTTTTCTGTGTGGGCCGTGAATGGATCTCAATGCTGTCTGCAGCTTCTCTGCTCAGTTGAGCTGTTTGGTTTCTCTGTTTACTCGACGGGAGCCTTTGCCGGATCTGTTGTCTTTTCACAGATGTTTACTTAGACAGATAGGACAAAGCACAACCAACTAATAATGCTAATTGCTTCCATCTGCTCCCCCGCAGCTGTCAATAGCCATTTTAGTCAATCCCAGGAATTAGTCCACCATCGTTCACCCTGCATTCTTATTAGCCGGACTGCACTGCGTCGCAGCTGGAGAGAATTCTGCCGAAATGTTCTGGAATGAACAGATTCAGAAGAAAACTGAGTTTTTAACATTTGAAAAGACCCAGTCAGCCCAGTAAATCCTTGCTGTTACGATGACCTTGCGCTTAAGGCTAAAAGGCAAGAAATCAGTCAAAAGGGGCAGACGCTTTTAGCACCTGTTGTGAGGTGGCATTTTTGTGAAGAGGTTTTTAAAATCGCCATCTAGCTCTAACCTTCCTCCAAGAGCCCAGAGACTAACGCTGAAAGGTCAGAGGGAACGCACTGTTGTGGAGGGGAACGGTTTCTCGTTAAACTGAGAGAAGCGATACAGTGCAATGAGATGAAATGTAATAAAGGTGGCAATTGAGCCCTCTGGCACTGTGAGACAGGAGGAGGTTAAAGCCTGAGTCTTTGTTTTTTTCTGCAAGATGACGGTTGTAAAAATGCTCTAGTGTTATTGAAGCAGGAAAATAAATAAGGTCTGGTTTAGAGGGGTGGACGTGAAGGTTGAGGCTGTATCCAATCAGATTAGAGGTTGGTGCACATAAATCAGTGAGATTATATTCTAAAGACAGCTGTGTTGAAAGTAGTTTATTTGGAATAGTTTTGAAAGTTGTGTGAATAGGCTTTGTGGGAGCAATGCTGCTGAGCTCTTTTGCCGCAATTTCTGTTTCTATGGAAACCGCAACTTCTCTGACTTCCCCATTAGGCTAATTCAAAGCAAGGTAGAGACACAGAATGAAAGACAGAAACCTCTTTTTCATAATAAAGTTTATTCTATATTACAAATAGTATTTTGTTCTCGACTGCAAAATAGGAATGCATTATATTTACATACACAGGTATACAATTAATTATAACAAAGTTAGAGAAGCTTGCCTTTCCGCTGGTCTCTCTCTTTCTCTCCTCCCATCAGAATAACTATCTTGCATCAAATCTGGAAATATTAAAAGTCTTTCCGAACAGGTCTCTGTAAAGCCTGTTGTAACACTGAGCTAAAAGGACTTTTTAGTTCTTAGAAAATGTTTAAGGTGGAAACTTTATCAGGTCTTTTGGGCATAATGGAGGGGGGGGGGGGGGGGGGGTCGTCCTGTTAAACAGTCATGAGAGATGATACGTGAAACACAGGATCAGAGTCATGAGGGAATCCAGGAACATATCATCTTTCCAATCAAAATCATCATCAGCTCATTTCAAACCTCTGTGGACTTTATAAATGAGTTTCCAGAAGAAATAATGAAACACTTTCCACTGTCAGTTCTGAACTCATTTGCAAGATTTGTTATTCATTACCAAATATCAGTGTTGAAAGATTTACTAAAATAATTATAATAATAATGAAAATACCTAACGTGGTGACAGTGGTATTTTATTGGTTTATCTCATTAGAATCATTAGTGGGGGCAGCTGTGTACCTGAAATCCTGAAATACCTCAAAACAATCCTCTGTTACTAAGCTACACCAAAAAATAACACAAGGGAGCCCAAAGTAATCACACATACAGAGACAATATCCAAAACAACATTAAAAAATAATTTGGTGTAACGCTAATGGAATTCTGAAAACATTAGGTTGCATCAAAATGATTTAAATGTACAGGGAAAACAAAAAGCAGCAATATAATATACGGATATGGAGAACAACAAATGAACACATTCAGGGAATCAACTCACATTAAAGACGTACAGTAAAAAAGGCAAATGTGATGCGTTATGAAAGTATGTTAGGTGATACAGGACTGGAATGTGATGTGGTTACATTTGCTCAGCGTGAACGAGAACTCTCAGATGGACGGCCTTCGAGAAAGGCGATCCACCTGACAGGAAGAGCAAAGGAGTCTGATGAAAGTCTAACAAGAGTTTGGTTTGGTTTAAAATCCCTAGTAGTATTAGATAAATTGATAGCAAGGCAGTTCATTTCATATCATCCAAATAGGTCAGCATGCAAGGGTATATACTATATCTGCTTAAGGTTTCACATTAGTCTTATTAGCATCTAACACATTCACAAAACATGGTCATGGCAGTTGAATGGAAGGGCAGGATAAAGGTTCCACCTTAACAGAGGTTGCAATTTTGAAGATGACAGCCACTTTTTTCCATCTCGTTCTTCCAAGCAAAAGAAAGAAAAGAACACATCCACATCATCAATTGCAAGGCTTATTTTTTTCGGTTTTCCTTTTTTTGAAGTTTAAATTGAAATACATGCGCTGAAAAAGCCAATAAAGCACCCAAGGTGGACCTGGGCAGATTCTCCACACATTCACATCACCACATAGGGTACGCTGTCAAGGGGAAAGAGGGGTTCAGAGGACAGAGGAAAGGTGGGCAGCTAAAATGTCTCTTTCCCTTTGTCAAAGTTACATCCAATACTAGTCACGTCCTCGTCACGCCATCCGTTTGCTTTTGGAGTCGTTAAGCCCAGGTGAGATTCTTCTCTCAAGGCCGCCAGCAACACTTAAACTACAGCAAGCCCTTAAACTTCAGATCGGGATTTCTTTCTGCTTTCCCAGTTGTGCAATAACCGAACACGGACACGCAAGGGTAAGTACGGCCTCTGTGCTGTGCACAGAATAATGGACAGAAACAAATATGAGGCTGCAGACAGAGCGCTAGCATCATTCTGCAGGTCATAAAACAAACAATGCCTTGTGTTCGCTTTCTCAGGGGTAATTTATTCACTTTGCTCTTTTTTTAAATTAGGCTCCTTTGGTTTTCTGCTGACCAACTTTGTCCACGTGTGGGTTTTTCTAGAGGCTTCCAGAGTGTTTGTTTTGGGTGGGACCCTGTGGCAGTTTTTAACAACTCCCCCCTTGACTTGAACAACTAATTCTAAGTAGGATATTTTGTAATTTAAGTCCCCCTACTGGATGTGTGAACTGAGACACCTTTTGAATGTGCTTTTTTTGTTGTTAAGATTACTTCGTCCTCTTGCAGCACAGCGTAGGTCCTGGCAACCACGCTGGAGTACAGAGAGAAGGCGTCGCTCTCTGGAAGAGGTTTACTTGTGTGCTTGCTTCTAAGGGTGTCGAACCTTGGCTTCTCCTCCACTCATCTAGATAAGAGAGGATAAATTCAGATGTGCACAAGCCGGATAAATGCCTAAATGAAGGCTGGGGGTGAAGTGGTGAAGATGTGGGTACCCCACAAGACAACAGGTCCCGTCTTTGTTTTACTGTCAAATAAGGTCCCGGAAGTAACAAAAGAATTGAAGCACTAACTTGCCGCGTCCTTCTTAACGCAGAGGGTTTTAAACAAACCTCACTGTCTTCAAAGTGAGAATAAGCAGTCGGGATTCTCAAGGCTTGATTGTTCTCATATCAAAGCATATAAATGATCTTGCGCGTCCCGTAAATCCAGTGTCCTCGAGGTGTTTTGTGTCTTTTGAAATGGCCCGAATGGACTGCATTCTTCCAATGCATGCAGTAGCATTTTTCGTCTCGCGTTTCAGTGTTTAATAAAGGTACTACAATGAACTGGACTCTATATTAGTGTCGTACACTACCCTAGTCATAAAAGTCAGAACAAATTGACACCAAACATCGTGGTTTCTGCTTATCAGCTAAACTTTGAAGGCAACAGAAATGTTTTTTTTTTTTTTTTTTTTTCAGTCAGGGAGAAGGATGGAGGATGCAGTGACGTGGAACTCGTAGGCAGCCACCCCTCCTCTACACAGCAGAGCCGGATGGCCACCCACTCTACTGCATCATGGGTAATGTAGTCCTTGGCTCCTCCGCCCACCCTCCAGTTCCCATCTCTACTCTTCTAGGAAGCAGAGCTAATATGATGCAAACGCTTGTTTTTGTGGGAAGATTGCAAACAGAAGAGATGAGATAGATGGACAGGTCTTCACTCAGGCACGGCTCGGTATCTCGGTATCTCCCAGTGCACTCTGGGAAATGCGGTCCTCAGCTCTCCAGGCTCATGAAGGCAACCACCTGCTCCAGCTTATAGGCCAGTCTCTGTTTCCTGGCACCATCATCCTGCTCCAGCGCAGACACAATCTGCCATAAGAAGATGATACATCAGTTACTCATGCCTCCAAATAACTACATATTTTCATCTCATCTGCACTTCACACTTTTATTTGTTCTTATTTTGGAATATATCTTGGTCATGCCCCGAAGAGGCATTATGGTGATTTAACAGGTCCATACCTCTTCTGTATATTTGCCCACATAAGAGTAGATCTCGCTGAGGGAGCTCATGGTGTTGAACTCGTTCATGTGCATACGGGACTGTTCTGCCAGATATGCGTTCATATCCTGATCACTGATCGCAGGCATCTTACTAATGTCGGAGTAATATCTGTAGAGAAACAGAAATAGCGCAGGTTATTTAACAAACGTTTAGAACTTGGACAGATGACAGGGCTTTTTTATGAAGTCTTTTTATAATTCATGTAGAATAAGAATAGCATATTTAAGGGTCATTTCTGGCACTGAGTGAGAGCTGTCACGCCCCTTCCAATCAGTTTGCCATTTACTTTCTGTGGCAGTACAGCTGCGGCTTACATCAGCGAGTGACTGCGAGTCTTAATGAGCCGCTGTCCTTGAAAGTTTTCCAGAGATCAGCGGAATCTATAGGATGCTGGAAATAGTCAATAAACATGTCCCACGCATATGCTGATATTAAACACACTCTTACACTTCCCAAACAAAATGTGTACATAAAAGCACACTGTTGTTATGGATACAAGCACTCTTACAAAATCACTTCATAAGTAGACGGCGTTCCAACAGTCATACTGTATGTGATTTGGAACACAGAAACGTCTTGCACCAATTGTGTTGATGTTACCATGTTGGTAAGCTAATGCGGAGATAAACTAATATGCTTTAAAACACAGTGCACACAAACATTTTTATCCATAATGAAATGTGGTTATTGTGATTTATATTTATCTGGCTTCATTCACCACCTTGGATTTTTCCACTCAACTTGTCAGTGCATTTGGGATTGCCTTTTCATGGAGGATACATGTGACGCTACAGGGTATCTTATGAGGCAGTATAATTAACATGCCTATCTTTTGGAACCGCCTTCTTGCCTGGTGAGCGCCCACGATGCCTTTAAATGCTGTCTCTGTAGGCAGCTCACTAGGTTTTGGAACGGAGTAACACTATCTGTTGTCTTTGGGTGGCTGGTGCATGTGAGTGAGTGAAAGTGTTGGTGGAAGAAACGTAATCAGTCACTGTCACCTGCAGCTGCAGAGGCTCTGTCGACTCTTTAATTAAGGCAGGTCATTTACATTTTTAATTCCTGCACCATGCCAACTCCTGGATTCAGCACATTGACTGACTAACCGGTGGCGTGTGTGTCTGTTTCAGGCTCTCGTGAGCACCTTGAGTGGCAAGTACGTGCAGCAATGCACCATGGGGCATCAGTTGGGGAGAATGGCAAGGTGTTGAACGAGAGAGATAGTGAAGGTTTGAAATCTCCAGGTATGGCCTTCCCAAAGGAATCTATTCTCCAGTGACAGATACACTCCCTAGAAGAGTTTAGCTTCTCTTTTAGCGTCTAATGACTGGCAGCTCGTCTGGCACTAATTAATACCACGTTTAAATGTCAGCTGTATGTAAGGCCAAAATGAGTCCATGCTGGTTATTTCCTCGTTTCGTGCGTGTACTGCAAATGGCTAAATACGAAGTTGCTACATTTTCTGACCAATGAATGACCATGACTTTTACAGAATTAATAATGAAGATCTGGAAATGGCAACTGAATAGAGATTAGAATTCTAACAGAGATTGTATTTATATGTTAATTATTATATACTGTATATATGCATTTAATATACACATATATGTATGTATCTACATGTATATATTTGTACACACATATACAGTACACACATATATTTTATGGACACAAACACATTTTTTGGATGATTTAGCTTTCTCCCAAACACACTCTGACCAAACACTGCCTCATTTACCTCTTTTCCCTAAAATAGATCAACCCGTGCATTTATGAAGACACGAAAGGATCAAAGGCAGCACTTCAGCACCTGTCCTTGACTCCCTCGCTTTTCTTGCCGTTTTTTTTGCTGGGTAATTTTAGCCTGGCCCTTTTCATGTGCCCTGCAGTCTTGAATGTGTGCTCGAGAGAGTCTCAGCATGGTGCACATCTCTAATCTGTAACTCTCTCTTCTCAAATCATCTGACAAAAAGGAAACAGAAGGATTGCCTCAACTGGCACAGATTTGTCACCTATCAGGATATTACCGAAAACAACCAATTAAGGAGAGCTGCAACTCAGAACAAAGAGTGCATCTCTGAGAACGTATTTTGCCTGGTTTGAACACGTAGATGTCAGCACCTATAATTAAAGCAGGCTTTTCTCACCTCACTAGGCACGTTTTAGTATGATCTCAGTCCTTAAAGATGTGTAACACATTAGCTAATGCATGAAAATGAGCTTTCTCTCCATCTCAGCTCTTTCATAGTGAATGTGAGCTGGCAGCATGATTACAGTCTTATCATTTTCCCCATCACGCTCGTCTGCCAGCTACCCATCTCCTCCTGCAGACTCTAATACCTCACGGCAAATAAACACGTTAGTCAGAGGCTGAGGGTCAGTGTGTGTGAGCAGAGACACACGGCGCTGATGAGTTTTATCAGAGCTGTTTACTGTAGGGTGGTGGGCTTGAGTAGACCAGCGCTGTGTACTGAATTGAGCACAAAACAATTAAGTCATGCCTAATTCCATACTTGATATTACGCAAAAAATAGTAGTATGCAAAAAGAGTAGTGCGTTTAAAATCATAGCATTCCAAAAACAGTTGACGAACAGTTGATGCGTGAGGAGTTGTGAATGGCAGTGATGCAACTGATGCTGATAGGTCACGTGACAGTGACAATATCCGTATTGGATATACCTATATACACTACCTATATACCAGGGATGTTTTCTCTGATGAGACAATACCAATATTGCAAAATCTAACATTAAAAAGATTTTAAATAACTTGCTTTTTTTCTATATAATCAGACATCCCTTGAAGTATGCAGTGAGTTTGGTGGGGAGTATTTGAAAATAATTTGGTGCAAATCCTGGGAGAGGAGGCAACGTCTCCATCGCAATATAACTTCATGAGCTTCTCACTTCAGAATACCAATGCTATTTATACTATACAGTATAAATAGTCATGGAGTAAGTAACCACATGCAGTACCTACTAGACAGCAGCGGCTTTATACAGTCAATGCATATAGGAAAGTGGAGTTCTTTAGCCATGATTCTCCTTATTTGGCATTGTTGAACGCAGAGTTTCTGACCCCGAGGATTGTGCGAAACGCAGAAAAGTTTGTCTTTCCCACCAAACAGTGACTAATTGCTTTGGTGCAGTGTTGGGTAGACCCAGAAGATCTACTGAACTACAATAGAGCTGCAATTCATCATCCTGGAGCTCTACAACACACTTCAGTCTGATTACCAGCAGCTACACACACACACAATACCTGCAGGACATCATAAAATACTGGGTTTTTATTCACACTGCTACACAAACCCTATCTTTGCATTTCCTTTGATTAAAAACTTTCACAAGTGTAACTTACTTATAGTCTCTTATTCTCCCTAAAACACACACACACACACACACACATTGAAACACTCCAGCAGTTTCCAACCAATCGCTTCACACTAAGACCTTAGGTGCAGGAAGTCTACTTTTCTGATATGAGTTAGTCAGGCTGTGGTGGTCCATCAGATACTATGATTGACAAGCTTTTGGTTTGTCTGTTCAATCACTTGTAAACATATATTCTTGCTCACCTCTCCACCCAGCTCTTGTAGCTGGGAATGTCCTTGGCATACAGCAGCTTGTTAGAGGGGGAGTCTTTGCCCAGGCGGTGCTCTGACGTCGAGCAGGAATCCATGAAGGTTTGCGCCACCACAGACAGACAGGCGTCCGTGATGCTGCTCTTATGGATGTCGAACACAAACTGTGGGTTCTTGATCACATTCACCCAGAACCGTAGAGGTAGACTGTGGAGAGCAGAGAATGTTTTAATGGCATTCTATTTTCAAAGGCTCTTTAATGCAGTTTTGGAACAGGAAACAGTGGCTTTATGAACATCAGAATGCTTTTAAATTATATAAATATATATTGATTAGATAGAATGAATTAAATTATTTTATGCGCAGAGACAATTTTTCCAATTTGAAATAGCACCGTGAGTATTTGCTCCATACTCAGAGAGCTATACTAATACATCTTATATTAGTTTGTTTGTATCCGAGCGCTGCCCTGCAATTGTGCACCTGTCCAAAACAATAAACATATACAAGGCTACTTTATACCCCAGCCCATTTGTGCTAAAATGAAATCAACTTAGCCTAGGCCCTAGGAGTGTGTGCGCACGTCTCGAGGGTCACAGATGCTGTTTGGTCTGGGACTTTGCGCGCTTGTGGCTGAGACTGCAGAGTTCTCATTAGTTTTCAAGACAGCTTTGGTTTTGTCTTAGATAACAAAAACTGAAGAGAGGAGACGAGGGAATAAGAAAGGACACTGCAGTGAAATGGACGCAGAGTTTCGCATCAAAGGAAAAGAGAGAGAAAACAGTCAACAAAAGCTTTTCCATAGCAGCCTCCTCTGTGTTGCCCTCTGAATTCATTCAAACAATAACAACTGCACCAAAGAGGATTTAGAGCGCAAACCATGTATTATGACTTCCAAATTAATCAGAGAGAATCAACTGGGATTATCTGCGCTCTATCAAAAGGATATCAATGCTTTAACAATGAGTCGACACTCTCGTAAACCTGCCACAGCTGGCCTTTGTGAAGATCATAGTCTCTGTACAGAACAAAAAGCAGGACGTGTCAAAAGCGCCATACTTTGGAGAGAGTGAGTGGATCAGGAGATGGGAATGATGTCTGGATGGACTAGATCCCAGCTAAATATAGCACTCAGCTCAGCGTAGCCCTCTCTGGGAAAAGCCTTACATTCTTCTGTCAGTCTTTTGGGGTTCTTCTGCCTGTTTTTTTTTTTTGGTAAAGGTAGAAATATTCAGAATGTTTGAAATGGTTCTGAAGTACTATGGACTGCCAAAGAAGTAAAAAATAAATGTCTTGTGTATCTCAGTGTTCGGACTAGATGATTAGTGAGGTTTATCTAGAAATGCATTTGATTGAGGTCAAGTAAACTTAAGACCAGTCTAATCCCAAAAATTTGGTGAGATTTCTGCCTTATCAGGAAATCCACATGGGAAAATCGTCCGGATTGCGTGGAATCCTAATGAAATAACCCCAAAAATTGTGACTCCAACTCCAATTTTAAAAATATGTCCTTTTGCAAATAAATGTTTATGTACATTAATAACACATTGGTATCCACTGCAATGTTACATCTTAAACAATAACATCTATTTGTTGTGCTGCTACAGATCACTGTCATTGTGAACGCCCCTCTTCAAAACCAAAGCAATAGCATTAATTTTGGTCATCTGCATTTTGAGTAGCTCAACAAAAAAAGAGTTAATTTAAATGCATTAAACAAACAGCTTTGATTATCTGTGTCTCTGCACTGACAGCTTTTATTTGATTGACAGTCTGTACCGCCCAATCCTCGCCCAGTCACAAGATAGACAATGGCATGATGGATGATTCACAAGAGCCATGTCCATAAGCAATCCATCTCTGCCTGGCTTCGGTTAAAGATCTGATGTTTAAGGCTTCCTTCGATGCATTTGAAGAAGAAATTTGTAACAAAACCGAGGAATCCATTATTTAGGTCGTAATTTGTTTGAATGAATCCTTTTGGGTGTGATAAAAGTCAATCTAGATGTTTATGGGATTCACACAGAAGGACGTGCACCCACTGATAGCAGTTTTAATTTGCTTTATGCATTGTTTTAACACTAGATTCACCTAATCTATGTGAATCAGATGGCCAAATATTTGTTTTTGAAATGTGCTTAATGGGGAGGTTAGTGAAAAAGATTTTTATTTTCTGCTAAAATACTGGATTTGACCAGTCTAGACTTCCCACCAATAATATTAAAGAAGTGTTTGTCTGCGTAGGACACACTCAAATAAGAGGATAAGCAAGAGACTTGGACATCTTAAGTTGCCATCTGGTTGTCTGGAAGTCTCTCATTTGCAAAATAAATCAAAACGAGACACCCCTCACTGCACCCTGCACAAATAATTTCACTTCGCCATTAAGAACAATAATAATAACAAAGGAGAATTTATGAGCAAACACTAACAGGGTGTAAACAAAATAGTGATTATGCCTGTGCTTTCATGGCCAAAAGCATTTAGCTTCAGAGTGTTAAAATCCTCTACAGACAGCAAATATGCCCCACCCACAGCTCTGGTCCAATTAAAGGCCTGTGTGGTAGCAGCAGCACATCTAGCCATACAAATAAAGCTGAGCCTGTTGTTTTGTGCACAATATCTGAAAATGGAGCTATTTCATTCTCTGTGAGAGACATTAGTTGTCAGCACAAATCTGGGTAGCAGTGCATTAGTTCTGTAGAAGTCCCTCTCATGTGCATTAAAAAAATATCACAGACGCTGCAGTGGCATCGGGCTGTAATGCCCGGCGATGAGTGTGAGATGATAAATCGCTATTTAACGTTTCCACTCTTTGCGAGAACGATTCCATTAATGTGCAATGCAAGAGTGACCCTCTGTGCTCTCCAAAAACACTTAACGCTCTCAAATGGCCCCGAAACACACTGCGGGGGGAGACGGGGAGAAATTAGGTCTATAAACCAGCGCAAATAGGGACTGTACCCACCGCCCCCCTGCGATGCCCTCGCATCAATATCATCGCCTCATCCCCCATAGCCCTTTAGGGTGGTGTGTGATGGGACGTTGGCAGAGGCTAATGATAGATTACCACTCATTAAATGTAATGCCAAGCTTTCCTTTCCCCTCTCATCCACTCCACCCCCTCTTCCTTTCTCACTCGATCTGCTAGTTGTTTATTTAACCCCCACAACCCCCTTCCACCATGGGGATGTGCCTCTAAATTGGTTGAGTGAAATTAATTTGGAAACGAGTGTTATTAATTCCTCTCATACTCATTTCCATGGTGATGTCCACGGTTGCAGCTACATTAGCGGCAGTGTCAAGGTATCTGCTTTTATGGGTCTGTTACTATAGTTTTTAGTTTCGGTTTCATTTAGGCTGTATTATATAATGGACCAATTTATATATAAATATATATTTTTTTTTATGCAAAAAAAAAAAAATGAGCATATGAGTCCTCTTACCAGTTGCTCTTCCATGTGTGTCTGACGTGCGGGTCGTGTATGTTGTGCTTGTCGGCCTGCTCATCCAGGAAGTCAAACATGTACTTGATAGCGAGAGGAAGGGCACTTCCTCTGTGTGCTGTGCTGAAGATGGTCTCAAACAGGTCATCCACAAACTTCTGTAGAGTGCCCTGAGGAACCACAAAGAACAGGAGAACTGGGTTAATTTTGTTACCATTCACTCTGTCCTATGCTTTATATAAAGTGCACCTATTATGAAACTCTCAAACGTCTCAAACGACAGGTTGACATGCATAAAAGGTAATTTTCTTATAATATGCATGTATTTTTATCTTTTTTATTCAATGTCTCCAAAACGATCACCACTCCGGTGATTGGTGAATTTAATTTAAAGCAGTGATTGTGAGCTCCAAAAGTGACATCTAGTGGGAAAAAATGTATTAGCGTTTTTATCCAGACCAATGTGAAAAGGCCAACAAGTGGGCGGGCGTTATGCCATAACGTTGACCATAATAGGGCCACTTTAAATAACAAACATATCAGCATTGCAGAGGTAGGCCCTGCAAGGACCTGATATTTAGCAATGACATGAGCTTCTGTGTTCCTCACAACTGTTATCTGTGTTTATGAGTATTTGTAGGCCACCTGTCAGTAATCCCACCAATGAAACCAGCGTTCCTGAATCAAGCTTTTTGATAGTGAAAGTGTTACTTTGAAGTTCACCTTTAATATCACGTAACGGAAGCGATTCTGCCTAAGCTGCTTTGTGCGGATGGATTAACGTCCACCCCGCACCATTGACCCTAATTTGATTTAATGGCGGCGAGTCTAAGGAGAGAAGACGACAGAATCTAATCCACTTGTAATGAAAGAACTGATAGGATGCATGGAAGAGAGCGAGAAAGGGGAAAGTATCAAAAAGCGCCGCCCGTATCTCACAGCCAGCACTGGCTTCGCATCCGGATGAGGTGCACAAGGCACAGCACACAAAATCCTATTTCCGTTTGAGCAGACGGCAAGAGTCGACGGGAAAGAAGAAAAAAATCCCGTTAGCTGACAATCATGACAATAATTCTACTGTGTCCCAGATCCCTGACAGCTTATCTTTTCCCTATGAAGATGAAAATACATATTTCTCACTCGCGCCCTGTATCAACGCAGTGACAGCTGCAGGAGGCTGGCAACAAGTATGGCTGCGAGGGTTCTGACAGGTGCCATCCTGTGTGACGACTGACATCATCATTAGTCGCCCAGAAACCAAAGTGGCTATTTGCAGCCGTTTGAAATGTACCTGGTCATTATAGCGCACTTAAAAGCATGCTATCAGACACGGGCAGGCAGTCGGAGAAGCATTTAACTTCAAGTGATCTCGTTCCGGACAGGTGAGGATAGAACATTTGTGTAATTGCAAACAGAAAGAGGAGGAAAAAGTGTTGAAGACAGAACAGAAAAGGAAGAAAGATTAAACAAAGCCTGGCATAATGGAGGCAGATGGAAAAAGGTAAAGCTCACCCATCCTCAGAGACACTGATGGACCCAATGCGGAAAGCATCAGCACCCCAGGCAGATCACTGGTATTTATTGCAGGGGTGAAAGCCAAACAGTCAATTACTGTGCTGTCACACCAATCATTTTTCACCAAGAGAGATGGTGTCTGCGATAAACTGGTTATTTCACAGAAATAATCCATCTAAAAATATGACACACGGTCTGCCAGCGGAGTAGGGTAATCACTAGGGCATTTGTGCATGTGTGTGTGTGTGTTTGAAAAAAGTCTTGTGTCACTCCTGATTGGTTACATCAGGGATGTTTCTTGATGGTCAGAATAACAGACGCATGCAGTTCTGCAAAAAGCAGATATCTGTGTCAGTACTTCGGTTTCCCAGCCTTTAAGAAAACAGTTTAACCAAACACTACATCACAACTGTGGGATTAATCGTCTTTTTGTAGGTTTTTCAGGTATTTATAAAAGTCATAGCACAACTGTCGTCAATAAATTACAGTACAGGGTGACTTAAGTGCCAAAGTGCAACTCTAAGGATTACGGACTTGAACAATGAGTTGGTAATAGTGATGCCTGGAAAATCAAACAAAACCTTCTATTCCATTTCTTAAGCTTCTTCATGTCCTCGAAGCACTAAGCTTTATTTAAAGTGCTCTGCTGATGCGGTGACGTCAAGTCAGTCAGCGTGAAACTAATGGAAAAAACAGCAGCTTGGAGCAAACAGCATAAACACAAATCATCTGACACTGTGGCCTCTTGCGACAATGACTAACTCCACAATCTTGCCATTTGATCTCTTTCTAGAAGCTTTCCATGTTTCAGTAAAGGATTAGACCTGTTGACAACTTCAACCATTTCAGAGGCCGTTCAGTACATTATGGCATGTGTCTAGCGGCTGGATTATTAAACATAGCGGCAGAGCTTACCTTGGTGGCCAACAGTCTAGTCAAGTAGATCTCCGAGACCATCTTGCTGCCACGGTCTCCCTCTTTCTGGTCTCCATGCTCATGGTTCTTCACCAGATGCCACACCTTGACGCCACTCTCCAGGTCAGGTGTGATCATTGGTGTGCGGGAACGCAGGCTGTCTGGACTGCCCGTATACTTGATCATGTTTTCTGTTGGAGTTAAAAGACAAAGACCCATCAGATGGTGGTTCCTCCTCAATCTTCCTTTGCTGACAAATGTCCCATGCAGCTGTTAAAATCTGTTCCTATCTGTACGAAACACATTGCCTTTTGTTGTGCAGTGCTCAAGATTGGGTATGAATCATTTAGAACGTATGGATGCTTAATTTTTCATCGCTCGCTCTCCTGCGCACTTTCTCTCTGGCGAACGTGCACATTCGCTCACTTTGGCGGACACAAAATCGAACAGGTGTCAGGCCAGATGAAATATTCATGCTTCAGCCAATAGGGAGAGATCAGCCATGACATTTAAAAAAACACAGAGCTCAATGAATGTTTACACAGTGTGAAAAAAAAATTGATTGGCAAAAGCCTGATTTGGTAAGATAAAAAAAAAAAAAAACGGTTCACAGTGGCAGATGCAACAGAAATCAATCTCTCCAGGGGAAAGAGGCAGAGAGAGAGAGGGAGAAGAGAAGTAGGATCCTGATAAAGTAAGACAATAACACCTTTAGGAAAAGAAGAACAGAGAGGATAACAAACCCATAAAAAAGAAAGATACTGAGCATGTTTATTTGCATTTCTTTCCCTGGTGTTGATCTCAGTGTGGCTATGTTCACAATGCCTCAATTTAGAGTTCAAATATTCAAGACCTTGTGATTTTAGACAGCCTTCTGTGCCAGTGTAATGCTTTAGTGATTTACAACAAAATAAATATTTTAAACAAATATTTAATTACTATAATACTTATTTCTTGCTAAAAATAACATTAAAAGTACATAGTCAGTCCGAAATATAACACAAATATACACAAACTGACCACCAAATGCAACTTTTAGACACGTCTTGAATTTTTTGGCTCAACTCTCATGGAATGGAACGCACAGGATTGTGGGATATCAAAGGCAGCAGATTTTATTGGACGATTTGGACGTGGCTTGATGCCTTCCTGCCTTGGAATGCTGCCTCCGAGGGCAGTGTTTTAGAGCTTTCAGACGCAGCCTAGTTGTCTGTAGCACAAATTGTTCATTATAAGCACTGACTGTGAACATAGCCTACTGTATATTTGGTGGAGATTAATAAGCAACAAAGGTCTCATAAAATGTCCTTCCAGGTGTCTCAAAACTTGTCTCTTGCTGAACCTGTTAGAAGAACCTCAATGTCGATTGAAGCTAATTCTGAAAGAGTGAAGTGATGTATGGCATTTTCTTTCTATCCTTCCCATCTGTCACACTCGCTCTCTCTCTTCTTTAAGTCTCATTTAGAGTGCAGGAAAGTATATGGAGATGAGATGATTTTAATGGTCTATTTGATGTGTAGGGGGAGCGCTGAGATGGCCCTGAGCTTTGATCTTGCGCTTTATCAGACCCAATCCTATGAGGGACTGATGGCGGCCGAATGACAGGGACAGATTCAGAGTCTCAGGAGGGAAGTCAAGTGCAAAGAGACTCATTTTCCCTGCTTTTACCTTTGTATGCTGCCAGACTATCTCGGCTCTTTCCACGTAATTCCGTTTGAGCTTCGTTCCTGTTGGCTGAGACGCTACACATTTAACATCTCTTACCTCCCTGTGAGATGACAAGACTGTTTTTATAAACTGCTTTTCAGTTCTCAGTGCACCTCAGGTGGAATGATACCCTACCCTGCTGTAGAAACTTTAGTCAGTTGACTATTGTTTTATATAGTGTGGCGTACGTTTTGTGTCGGAGATATGGATGCATTTTAGAATTAGAAAAGACGAACACAAACCATATTTGCTCGCAGAGGTTCTGGAGACAGTGGAGTTGTTCACAGAGTTGTATGCGGTGACCTGCTTTGGTACGAGAGCTACCACAGCATTATCAGCCACCTGCGGACAAAGAAACAAAGATGATCGTACACAACATTTCTTTCAAAAAACAAGTGTGATATTTTCAGAACCTTGACGGTTGCATAGCATTTGGGTCATTGGTCTAAAAGTCTTTTATTTCCGATCTAGGTAAATGTTAAACTGCATGAGTGAGGGACGGGATGGGATAATCTGCTTCCATTTCAATAAGTCCCTTCCGGTGGGATGGGTCGAGCTATTTAACTATATGCCTCAGCAAATGCTAACCACAGTAAGCCTTAGCAAGCCAAATTCAATTAACACATGGGGGCCTCTACTCCCCAACCACACATCCCTCCATCCACATAATTTGCCATTGGATGCCTGCGGCACTTACAGGGTTAATTGAGGTGACTGTAGATCTAGATGATGTGGGCTCAGAACTGAATGGGGACCCAAACCACAGCAGGAGGGAGAATATAGGCTTCATGGACCATTAGGACATTATTCTTACACCCTTAACCTCTTTTCTCTCCGGACAAACTCGACATGAAGTCCTCCTCGTTTACTGCCGCGGCCCATTGAGGATAGCTGTCCAAACTTGAACAAAATCAAACGGATATTTCTTACACCTCAGCATAGATGAATGACTATGTGAAAGAAGACTTCAGACAAGGGCTATATTTCCCTGAAAAGGGGCTTTTTAGAAAACAGCAGAGATTTTCTCTTTTATCTTTCCTCTGCGGGCAAGTTTATGCTTTAAGAGAGTCTCAGTGTTCCTGATAGCATTCACACACGTCAGATAGAGATGGGGCTTACACAACCCCAATGTGAAGCTTCCCAAGACGACATCAAAGAATTAATGTCAGAGCCAGATGCATTTGCAGCACCTCGAATTGGAGGAAAGTACCAAAGATGACTTGAGATATACATTAGAAATGCACAGCGGATCCTAAATGATGACACTGTATGACTCTTCATGTTGTGTAATAGACTAAACAAAGGAATTCGGTGCTATTAGAAATGAAAGGAAGTCATGAGCACGTATGTGGGGCAAGGGCATAAATGTAGAAATGAAGGATGGTGCGGGGTATACGGAGGGTCTCTTCCCCCTCTTCAGCAACTCTAACAGTCTAAGGGAGTGTCTGATAGCTTTTTTGTAAAGGATAGCATGCCCTCCCCGACTGAAAATGAATTAACTTCTGTCTTTATTATCTCATCTCTGATTCCAATCAACAGCTAATCCATCCTGCCGCTTGCAGCCCTGCACCCATGCACCGCCCCATGACATTTAATTTAAGTACTGTGCAGACTCCTCTCTCAAAAAGCTCATTTGGAGGGCGGCTTATAAAGGAAACTATTTACACCGTAATGAAGCACCGCCTGTCTCTTCTCCACCCCAAACTGTCCCTCCCAGTTCTCACATTTTGAGTGTTTATAAAATTGCAGATAGACAGATTGGATCAGCCCCCTGCTGAGACAGCGTTGCCATACCTGAACCCTGAAACTCGATGGTCCCTGTCCACCACGTTGGAGATCTGTCAGTCAGAGAAGGTTTTCTAAATGATCTAAAGGTGCACCCTATTATAAAGGTCAACCGGGCATAAAAGTGTTCGATAGGACTGGGATGCAATGAATGTTAACAGTGTGTATGTTTCCCCTAAACTAGATCAACTAAGACAGACCAAACAAAAGCAATTACCATCAGAGTATCTTATTCTTTTTTGTGTTAATCACCTCATGAATGTTCCTTGTTTCATCTAAGACGAACATAAATAGAGCATTACACTTCTGAGCTTCATAAAAGACATTCATCTCGCATTCGAATCTCTTTGTTCCAGTATTAGTTACTCTGTCAGAATCTGCGCTATTATTGAAAGCCCACGCCAAAACTGGCATCACGCAGAGAGCTGTTTATCAAAATTTATTAGCTAGATCATCTAACCTGGGTGTCAAGCTACAGATCCACCTGCACCTGCATCCCACTGCTGTCAGATTAAATGTACTGAGACATCTGGAGATGCTGCTTTAAATAGAAACCAGCAGGTACAATGCTTGTCCTCCTTCTGATTTAAGATAGATTTCCAAAGGCTCAAAACAATCTTTTGTTACAGCAGATATCTCTCTATACACTAACTAAAAAAGATTTCAGTCTAAAACAGCAAACAACAGTTTTTCTCATAAGAAGCCTTGAAGTATATGGTAGGGATGATAGAGAAAAGAAAGAATGCACCCCTTCTGAAGCATTCACGTCTTGGACCTCTGACTGTGTAAAAATCCTAATCTGAACACCTTGTTACAGGAACAAGTTTACCTGGAAACATGTCTGGTCGTGAATAAGGCATACACAGGATCTTACCTGGTAGTGAGTCAGCATGTTGAGTCTTTTCCAGTCAGCCTCGATCTTTGTCGTAACATCTTCATCCTGAAGGATGACTCGTACTACTCTGCCTTGACGCCACTCTGCAACAAGAACACAAAGACAACATCCAGTGATTAATACTCAAACTAATAATGAAAGTGCAGCAGAACCAATTAAATTTCATTCACATATTACTTTTTCCAACAGAGATTGTTGCAATGCAGTTTTACAGAATATATATGTAAATGAACACAGTCTTACGTTAAATCACTAACCATCCTTTAATCTCTAATTAAAGATATTAACTGTTTACAGAGTTAAATAACTTGTATAGTTGTCTCTGAATATTAATTGGACACAGAAAGTATTCCAAACACAAAAACTTCAGCAAACCCTTGTTTTTTTACAAGCAATATTTTCAATGAATTAAGCCACTTTTTTAAGCCTTCACATTCAAGCAGACACACCTATTGTGCTGATACTGTAAATCTGCTGCTATTAAGAGTATACGGCAATCTTAAAAATCATTCTCTTTCTGCAGCTTTGAAAGAAAAATTGGAGCTAAAAAATGACTTTTTTAAAACTTCAAAACGTAAAGGAAGAATAATAGAATAGCGGCATGGGATAAAGTCTATACTGAGAGAGAGTGCAGAAGAAAGAAATAAAAACCAGAGAGAAAATAAGAGTACGTGAAGGAGCATTTGAGAAAGGGAGGAAGGAAAGGAAAGGTAAATTAATCTCTTCTGCCCTTTGTTAGAGAGCCGAGCCTTTCGCGGCCAGTGGATCGATGGGCGTGATTACAGCCACTGCTGAAAGCCACTTCCTTTTTCATCTGTAGTGGGTCGAGCATCCTGAGCCCAAACGGCCCTGATCGACCGCGTTAAGCCTCCCGCTGAGCTTGCTCTTATTGTAGTTACTGAGCTCACTAGAGATGCACAACAAAATGCGAAGATATTCTCCGACCCTGCCTGCAGCATCCACCAGCCACTGTCTGCAGCCTCAGCAAAAACAGCAACGTGACGCGGCGATGCGATGGGAATCAGTGCTGAATGAAATAAACATATCCCTTTGCAATGCGATGTACGGATAACATAGCCAGGAACAAGAGAGACGTCTCCCTCATTGTTTTTTTTTGGACTCCCCTCTGCTGCAAATGAATGTATGATTGGAACGCTAGAGAAGTGAAGCCTCTTCACGTCGCCTGCTGCTATCTTTCGCTCTGATCCCAACCAGAAAAGCAAAACAGCAATCACAGGCAAGATGATGAAACATGTCTCTGGGTGATGAGAATAGCTTCAAATCTCCAGGAGAGGCCCGACCATTGTTTTATATCTCACTACAGTGCTGTCTATAAACATGCAAATGAGCCTCGACTCGAAGCGCAAACAGAAAAGTAAACAGAGGGAAGAATAGAAGGTAAAAGAAAACTAGAAGAAAAAACTAATGAAAAGAAAAAAAAGTATAAAAGAGAGATGTGAGAAAACCTAAAAACTCAACAAAAAAAAGAATATAAACTTAATAAAAAGTCAAAACCAAAAGGACAGAATAGAAAGGAAAATAAAATAGGACTGAAAGCAACAACAGCAGGATATAGCTGGATGGAGAATAAAGCCAAAGAGATTGTTAAAATAGAGACTGAGATGGGCTGAAGTGCATTGATTTGTCTGCATCACTCTCTCATTCTTTCCCTCTATCTTCCCTCCCTCCATCCTTGCCCTCAGGGGACTGTGACAGAGAGAATTAAAAACAAAGGCAAGAGACAGAAACACTCCGGTCCAATCTGTCTCAGAGGGATCGAGGAGATGGAGGCTACCTCATTCCTATTACCCATTATATTTATCTGGCCCCCGGATCAGGGATAGAGAGTTTGCCGGGGCTCAGGAGACCCTGAGATCCGTTTATGGAATGCCGAGATGCCTCCTCTCAACCAGGTATGCCCGTTACTTTATCTTACAACACACTCACACACAGTCCCACAGACATCGTCCAATTCTCCCCCCTAATAAAACAATAATAAAACAACACGCTCGCCCTCCAGGGCCCATAAAAGCATTTTACACAGGAGAGCCTGTCAAAGAGGGTAAAATTATTTCTTCACTTATCATGGTCATAATCCCTTATGGACAGACTAGTGTTAGGCTATGAATTTAGAAATATGCTAAAAAATAGATTAGTCCAGTCAGTGTGGAAAGATTAGTGTACAGAATAAACAATCAGACTCTCATTTGGAATTTGTTTTAAAAAAAGGATCTGCATGGATCAGCCCACATATATCTTTCCCCAGTAAGTGTGAGATGCTCCCACCTGTCAATTAGGTGTGTATAAATAAACTCACATACTGTCACAGCTGATATTGGTTTATCACCATATATGTTTAACAAATGCATGGAGGCTGGAAGAGCTCAGTGGTAAAAGATTGTAATGAGTAGTTTGTAAGTTCAAACTCTACAAACCAGGACTGATTAACTAGAATTAGAATTCTGTCATCACTATTTAAACCGTTATGTCATTCCAAATATGTATGCCTTAGGTCAAACAGGTATGGAGGTATAAAAAACCCCCCAGATATTTATCATCTTTTAATGACAGAAATCTAAATTTTCGGACCATCTTTGATATTAGTTTATGAAAGTATTTTGGGCTTTGGATAAGAAGGTGTGTGGCAAACAACAAAATAAGAGTGATATCAAATATAGGGATACAAAGATACAAAATATTTGGAATTGGAAGGTTCCAAAGGTTTGAAGTTCAAATTCCAGTGGAGACACAGATCCTTAGCGATATGGGATTGTAAAAGCCACTTAGGTACAGTATAGGTTGCATTGAGCCTGCTTTGTCTCATGTCTCTTTAAATAAATAAGTATATGTTAGTCAAGTATTTTTTAAAGAATTAGGCTAATAATCCCATGGTCAGTGGTTTGAATCCCAAAAAGGGCAATTTATAGACTTTATTATTGGAACCTATATCAAGATTATGCCCTAGGAACCTGTCTGTCAAATACGATTTTGAGACCGATATTGATATAATGAGCACCAATCACCTTCATCTGACCCATCATTCCAGAAAAGTCAATGTCATTGATTCACACATTGAATCTCTTGTCCAAGAGCAAATGAAGGGCTGATGAGGAAAACAGATGTTAAAGTCATCTGATGTTAGTCTTACCTAGGTCCATGTCAGAGGCTTTTGGTCTATGCGAGTAGGGGACGTTCTTGTAGATGGCGTCCAGGATTTTCTCTTTCACCTGACTGATAGTGTCACAGTTCAGCACCTTCACCTGCACCTCTGGGCTCTTCTCATTGTCTGGATGCATGCAGTTCACCACCTACACAACAAAATTACACCAATTAGCATCGGTGTGGGAGACACATGAATATTTAAAAGGCTGTAAAATGATCTTTCTGCATGATTTGAAATGTATTGAGAGATTCAAGAATGCTAAGACGCATCTGTGTATGTGAGACGAAGAATCATGAAAACAAATTTCTGTTAAAAGGTTTAAGCAAGCTATATGAAGAGCTTGTAACATGTACGTATGCCATAGTGACTGGTCCAGGATCTATGAATAACACCTAAAAGATCTTACTGGTGTGTAGTCAAACCTGTAAAGGTGCACCTCTAAATGAGTGTACGTAGTCAGCAGGTGTAACAGTGCTGTAACAGTGCTACCCTGAAGGAGCAGTCACCTCACTCACCTCAGCCGGCAAAAGTACGCAATTAACACACTAATTTTCCTCATCTTAGTGCCTGTTAGATTCTCTGTCTCCCATGATAGCCGTCATTAACGCCACCATTGGTACTGTCATCATCATCAGATGTAATTGCATAGCTCATAGTTGGTATATAAAGGCTGTGGAGGCCCTTGTTGGCGTCTGTTATGATAAAATACCCCCACACTGCAAAAGAGCTCATTTATACAGTCCAGAAGTATAATGGACTCTCCTGAAGGACCCAAACCAGAATCAATACAATTAAATGCACTGTGTGTGGGCTGTAAGAAAGGCTTTGGCAGACCGTTAGAAGGAAAGAGCTTGTTTCCCCACAGAATAACCTCTAAACAATAAAGGCCAGTGCTAAGCCCTTTCTTGGACTAAAAAAAAACATTCAAAAAAGCGTTTGCATTGAAAACAAAACCAAACTCTAATCCAGATCAAAGATCTGTATCTAAGTGCCTTGAAGTTATAACAGGAAATGTGTAGAAGAAGAATTAAAAATAGTATGAAGATTTTCAAATCAGGGCTAAAATCTTGTGGATGCTGATTGGTCAGTATAACATAACTCATATCTTATTATAAAAATGTCCTCAATATCTTTCTAGGGAAGGCAGAATATGCTATTGGTAGTGGCTTGTATTGTGGTGAGTCTGCAGCCGTTTAAGTGTTTTGGAAGTGAGGACAGAATGATGAAGCTGAAACGGCTCCTACAGTCATCAAATCAGTGCGGTGTTCAAAGGAATGGGTCGGATGCCAAGAGATGACACTGTTCGCCACATTCTCCTCTTTCGTTTTCTTAGCCTCACACAGAATACAGATTACCCTTCTGACGTGCAGTCCCAGTAAACAGCCCGTCCTGGCATACGTGCAGCCCTGACAACACGGGCCTGTCACAGTGGCCAGCCAAACACAACACTGCCAATCACCACAGGACAGCAGACAGGTCAAAGGTCATAACAAGCCTGCGTGTTCCCTGTCAGACGTGAAGACTGTGGGCATAGCATGCTGCGTCAACCCAAACAAATTACTTTACCCTTCTCTCTACCTCCACACCTGTCTGCTTCTGAATGCTTTCACGCTCTTTAGCCTCCTTCTCACCTATTTATCCTCGTCTTTCCTATTTTAGTTCACTCCTCTCCTCTATCCTTCCAAAACCGTTCCTCTTTCCTTTCTTCATCCACGGTGCGGTTCAGAGCCTTACCAGAGTCTTGTAATCAATTTGCTGTCTGATGAGCTTGTCTTCACTGAGTGAGTAGCGGGCTTCTCCAGTGATAGAGTCGATGGGGCCTTTTTCCATTTGTTGCTTTATGGCACAGAAAAGAGAGAAGAGGGGCTCCCCGGCACACTCCTTCACAAGGGAAAAAAAAAAGACACTGTCACTTTCACTCTCTTAAATTTTACACCAACCACCTACAGAGAATGTGGGCTGTCATTCCCCTCATTCAGTAACAGTAATAGACATTTTGAAATAGACATTACAGTTGAGGCACAAGTGTGTTAACCTGACGCACCAATTTCACACAATATGGAAAAAAACTGTTGCATTTTTACCCTGGCTTTAAATGCTGTTATGATTATGAAACGTTGCTGCATGTTGTGGGAAAAATGTGTGATCTTAATCGCCACATCTGTACAATTACATAACAAAAATATTCTTTATTTAACTTGAACACATTTTACTGTGGCAGGGCAAAGGGAGCATTTCAAAGCTAGATATTAAACTGAAGTGCAGTCTCTCTAGGTTAAATTTGGGCAAAATATGCTTGTTGAAATGAGAAATGGACTGTAAAAGCGACTAGTGGTCTGGGCAGCTGGTCAAGCACTGTTCAATAATACTCAAATCAATGTGCTGTGACTACAATAATAATGTTATGGTTTCGCATGGATGAGGTCACAATAAAGTCCTTCTCTTACAGTAGAGTCCAATTTGAGCTTAAATGAATCCTGAAGCTCTCGAGTGATGTTTCGGCTTCATTCACTCAGGTCTAATCCGTTAAACCAGACTGGACAAAACAGCCTTGACTTCCACAATTTATTGCCTGCTTTGTACATTCCCGAATTCAGGAAATTTCTGTACACTTGCGAAATTGCACATGCCATGTTTTGATTGCAGCAGATGTGTTTATTAAGAGATTAATGACAAGTGCTCGAGAGGACCGCGGCGGTGCTGACGGTCACAGTGCTATATGTAGAATTGAGCAGCACCTGCTAAGCCGACTGTCTCATTATAGGAACAGAAAAACGCTGAAGTCTGCAAAACTCTGCCAACTTTAAACCCTCTTTGATTAAAAGTGCATGCAGGCACACAAACATACAGATGTACATACACACCTACACATACTCATACACAAGACACACACACTCTCTCTGTCAAACACCTGCAGTGAATCAGTGCCAATGCTCCCGCAGGACTTCACTTGATTCCTCTGTGCTAAACAGTGCATGTGCCAAATGACCTTGAAGGTGACTGATCTCTTTTCTTTGCATATCGGCCAACCGCAAATCTGAATATTCTTTGGCAGTTTTAATGGTTGATTCTTAATGATTACATTTAGGCTGCCCAGACCTGAATACGTTGTAACACACACCCCCACACACAACACAGACTTACCTTGAGGAATTTGTATAGCAGAAAAGTGAACCAATTTGTGAGCATTTTCTCAGCCACAGACTCCGTTCTGAAAAACAAACAAATAAACAGAGTAAATAAATAAATAAATAGTAGCAGCACAAAGCCACGATTATCACTGTGAGTGTCACGCACAAATGCGATTACCACGACCATGAAAAATTCACTTCACAAAGGACGGTGTCTCCTAATGAATAGGACTTTGTTAAACAAACATAATTGCTGGAACATGAATTGCGCTCTGGAATCTATAGCCCCAATCTGCAGGCTGTCTTTATTACCACAATAATCCACGAGACCCTAACATAAGAAACCCAATTAAAAGCCTTTATATGATCTGGCTGGATTGATGCCAAGTGAACCTGCTCTGGCCTGGAATAAGACCGGACTCATTTCCTCCCCCTCCACAGTCCGGGCATTGAGCTCGAAATAGGTCAGGTTACAAAAAAGGGTGGTTGAATGCAGGGCTGGGGTGCGTTGGAGTGCATCGTGATTGGCTAACACCTTCGTCTGAACCACAGGCTCTGATCCGGCATGAGAAATGTACATACATAATAACTATAACAAAGTGAAACTCAATATATGTGGATCCGGTGTCTCCAGCCTGTGTGTGCCGCAGGGAGCTGGTGAATTGCCAAGGCGCCCTGCAATGAGGCATGGCACAGAGCATCAATATTTCAGGATTACAGCATTGTGGTGTGTGTGTGCGCGTCTATGCCTCCTCTGCCGCCCTGTATCCCAGCTGCCACCTGCATTCCCACTGTCCCGCTGCCGTATTGAGACCTGCCGCTGCGCAGTACCGTGTGTACATGTGCACGTATTTGTGTCTGCGTGTGCCCGCTAAGCTGGTGCAACACCTGGAAAGGATTAGTGTCCCCTTGTTTTGTAGCCACTGCCTTGAGTGGGCCAAAGGAGGACATGTCCAGGGGTCAATAGGGTCACGTTTCATCTTTCCTTTCATCTCCATCCTAACACTGCCCTCTAATCATCCTCACTCCCAACTGTTCTCAATGCCTGGACCAATTACAAGAGAAATGGTAGGCGGGGGAAAACCGGGAGATGGACTGCAGTATAAAAAAAAACGATAAAAGAAGCTTTTTGCCACCTTCTTGCCTCTGTGTACTGTTATTCCCATTAGATTTCTCTTTCTTGTGCTATCGGCTGAGTTGATGGTAATTATTGTTGGCAAGACCCCATAAACTCACTTACCCATATCCTGTGTTACCTCCCGGCTCTCCGAAGGGGGAATAGGTAGCCTCGGTGCCAGACAATCCTGGCACAACCTCTCCATAACTTTGCCACAGTGCCAAGAGCAACCAACTATCACTGTCCCCCAAATCCTTATGTCACATATCACTGGCACAGAGAGCGAGCGCTTGTTTGGCTTTGGTTTAGGAAGGCAGAAAAAGTGATGCCCATTCAGCGGTGAGGAATGGGATGTGGGAAGCACCTGGTGCTTAGTTCCCCCTTGATTAATCAGCCATTTCAAAGTGGAACGAAGCTAAATCTGGTGGAGGATTCCTCCACACCGAATGCACAAAGAGGTACATTGGAGCTTAGCTCCATAAACAAGAGAAAGTGGGAGAGGGGAAAGCTTCATATATATCTTCCTCATCATTTCTCACATCCAGCAAAGGCCATTTACATTTGATGCTGCTTTCTGCCACCGCAAATGGATGTGAACAGTCAGCTCTGCCAACTTGGAGAACCTGAGAGTGGTTTATGATTCCAGACACCCTGCAAAAATGGGAACTGTCACCCTATGACAGATACTGGACTGCAAATGTGTGTTATATGCAGAAAATGCATCTCATAAACAAGTTCATAGATGTAACTGTGCTGCTAAGCCCATGGCATTGACAGAGTGATGTAACTAATAGTTAGTCTCAGTGTGCTATGAAATTTAAACTAAAAGCTGACCAGGAACAGACACACACCTGGCTAATGGGCCGATGTTATTCACCTTGCAGCATCATAGGCTTTATTTTCTTTACCAAACAATAGTCTGTAGAAACAAACTCCCCCTCCTTAATGCACATGTGTTAAAGAACACAGCTTGAAGCCAGGAATAATTTCAATTTCGCACTCTGCCTCACGTGGAGAAGATTGTCCGCTCGGCACACTGTCGGGTCCCGCTGCGTAACCATGGTCCCCCTTCACTAAGGATTATCCCCAGAGAATAATCACAGGACTTCTATTCAGCTCTGCCTGACTGAGTGTGTACGTGTATGAAAGTGTGTACAAACGTGTTGGTAACTAAATGTCTGAGTAAAAATATGTGTACGAGCATATGCAGGAACAGGAGACCCACGTTGACTTCACTGATGCCATACATATAGAGAAAATGGCCTACATGATCTGAGAGGTTATTTTTATTCATAGATGATGAGAGTGGGAGAGAGGGAGAAGTAGAAATACGACAGATGGTTCTAGAAGCCGCCCGTTAGTTAGTTAGCCTGTGTGTGCTTGTGAACTCAGGTTGAGGCTGGACAGATGGGGCGGCCGTCGCAAGCGCTTTCTTGGAAATGGGGAAACGAAAGCTGGTTGGAAGCTTCTGCCAAAGATGTCTTGCTTCTCTGCATTTTAAACACAGATTTAGAAATCATGCAGTGAAAGAGAGACAGGGATGAGAAAATTATTCTCAGACAACAGCTTAAGCTTCTCTGTTCTGGCCCAGTGCTCTGTATTGTCCTTTGCTAAGCAGGTGCTGGAGGTTAGACAGGTTCCATGTGGTGAAGATCGCTCTATATAAACCCGTAAGAGTCTAATCCATTGAAATATATGGAATAAAACGGTGCTTCTAATTTATTTTTTATACAATAAAGAATTTTTGTAAAATGCTGAATCTGAAACCTGAAGCAGAAACTTTTGGGAGCCGCTGATTGAAAGCTAGGTCATGTAGACATTGTAGCGAACATCCATCACAAAGTGCAGATGTTTCAGGAGCACACAAAAAGGTGATAGGGTTGGTTTTGACTCTGAGGAGAAGCCTCACCGAAACAAAGAATAATCTCTTTTATTTTCCACCGCTAATATGCACAGCAGCTCTTTGTGCAATTAATCTTCCCTTCGCTTGTTTCAATTAATCACACCTGCCATCAAGGGTGTTGAATCACTTATGAGCTCCTCTTGTAGTTGTCACATGATCACCCTTTCGCTATTAGCAAGCTTGTTTTGACCAACATATTCATTTGTATTTAATGTCATTTTTTCATCCCAGTAGTTTCAGTTAGCAAAAATACCAGCATTCGCAGTCAACTAACTATGCAAATCAATCACTCGAACATTTAAAGAAACATGAGAAGTGTTCAAATGAGTGAAATTAATGAAATATCAATATGGAATGGTAATAATATTGTCCTCTATGCTGTTAGAATACAGAGATACAAAGGGGTTGATTGCATAGGGAATTGAGGTTCACATATTCAGTAGGTTTTTAGTGCACTGTTAATTGGATCTCAAACTAATTAATCCTAATTACAATTCTATGATGAGCATGTCAGTGCATTACATGTTTGGGAGAGAAAATGTGCATTTTGATGTCCCCAAATGCAATTACTCCCATTCAGTGCACTAGAGTCCACATACCAAAGACAATTCGCAGAGGTCATCTGCTCTCATTTATGAAGTTGGCTATAATTAGAATCAAGCAGATTGAAATGATCCCAAAATTTAGAACACGTGCTCTGTTGATTACACTCACTTGAGGGGCATTTATAATCAGTAAAACCCAACTGGACTGCAAGACTAGATTTTTAAAGATGACTCTCCATGTGCAATGTGTCTAGTACCTTCTGAGTAAGAGTTTGGGATGGTTCTTGCTTTCCAGGTTCTTGTCAATGAGGTCAGACAGCAGGTGTTTGAGGACGTCCGTTGCATACTCCAGTTTGCTTTGCAAAACAGTCATGATCAAGGAGGCAACGTTGCCGCGGTCTCGCATGGAGAAGCCTCTCTGAGACTCTAGCGTTCGGATGAAGGACAGAAGGAAAACCTTGTTGTTGATAAGCTGTCCAAACAGTTTTAGGCCCTTCTCCACCTGTTCCTGTCTGTAACCTGGCACCTGCAGGAAAAAAAATGGATACAAACAGATGACATTTCACAGCCTGAATGTGATAACTCACTAGCATATTTATGACATTTGCTTTATAAATACACATTCTTATTTTGCACAATTCGTTAATGAATGTTAAGAATAAAGAAAATCTTTTACATTGTTGAATTAATTTGTTATCAATAATTAAATTCATTTATGTATTTTCTCTACATTTTCCAACTGAAAGTCTCATTTCATTTAGAAATTCATCTAATGTTATTTATGTCATGTTTAAGAGTGCTCAGTTAACTTCAGCTAGGCTTATTTGGCTGAAAAGCTTTTTCTAACCCTCTCATTTGGCCTACAGCATCCTCTGCTAGTCTCCAATGAAACACCCACAGGCATTTAAAATGAAGAGAAACTAAATACATTAAACAAATAAAAAAGCAGACCTAAAGCTAAACAATCCAAGATACAAATAAACAGCTAACAGATAATAAAAGCTACTTACTGAGTTAAAATGCATTTATTGTGGACTTTTCCTCTATTGTGGAAAAACCAGGCAGAGACCTCATAACAACACTTGATGCCATGTGCCTCATCAATAATCATTAAATACCTGTCAAAATCTCTAGATGGTTCCTGTCATTAGCTGTGTTTTTACAATAAACCTTTTCAGAGAGGGGACGTTTATTCCAATTAAGTCTTAATTGATATAGCTGATTAGAACCAGAGCTCAGCTGGCATAAGCAAGTAAGGTATGGCTCATATGTTGGTAAGAAATTTGTGTGATTCAATTAAAACTGTCCATCACTGTCAAATAATCCGTAGCTCTGTGTACCCTGCATTGGATTTTAATTCTGTTCCCCACACTCAGAAAAAAAGCACAGTTGAGTCGCATGTCATTACTGTTATTAACGAAAGGCTGATTGTGAATCAGAGAGCAGCTCATTACTTTAAGAAAAAAATGAGCGAGAGAAAGAGAACGAGCATGCATGTAGATTATAATGAGAGCTGCTGCCTTTTGTTTACTGAGGGTGAACACAAACAGCACAGTGACAGCTTTAATTCCCAACAACCCCGCTGTGCTGTTAGTCCTTCAGAACCGAAAAACAGAAAAAGAAAAGATATACTTAGCAGTCATGGCTGTGACTGTTCCTCACATAGGTACAATGTGCAGTAATTACATGCATATGTGAATATGCAAATGTATGCATGTACATCTCAGAAACTCGGTAAAGGGCCCTTTGGATGCAAATTTGTTATTTCCCAAAACATTTTTGCATCAATAAAAATGTTAGATTACCTCCAGGTCTTTAAGGACAGGGTGTTCCTCGATGCCAGGAAACAGGACTCGCATTGTATAAGTGCGGTAGTCTAAGAATGGAATACCAGCTCCGTCCAAATCGCTGGTCAGCTCGTGAATATCTGTCTGCAGCTCTGCAAATGCTGGGAAGACGCAAAACAGGAAGAACAAATAGATGGAGATCACTAAATGCATCTCGGAAACGTATAACCTGTGCAAATGTTTTACAGATGTTGCAGAGGCAGTTAATGAAGTATAGTATTTTCTTCCATTTGAATCATACTGGATTGGCAAATTCTGACTCACTTCAGAGACAAACCACTTCCTGACTACTCACCCTCCTTGCACTCCAAGGCTACTCTGGACTCCAGGTTGTCCATCTGCATCTGCAAGCGCTTGAGAGTGAGGTCACTCTCACGGGATTTGCGCTTGTAGGCAATGAGGACAATGACGATGAAGAAGATGAGGAGGCCTCCTGCCCCAGCTATGCTGATGACTGCGGTGCTGCTGAGAGGGCTGTCCGATGTGATGTGGACCACACCTGGAGAGAACTCGATGCCACCTACACGGGCCTATTACGAAAGAACATTTTGTGATATGAATAAATCCAATACTTTGAAGTAGGTAAACTTCTGAGCTACCGTTCGAAGCAGATCGATTAACATCTAAATATGGAGAAAATCTATTTCAATTGTTGTTATTGTGTCAACAGAAGAGTGTAACAATGTGTCGGTTTCTTTTGTAAGTTCATGGCTGTATAGGTCTGCAGCACTTTTACTTTTGTTAACAAGCAGGCAGTGAAGCAGGAAGCCACCAGAAGTACCCACCGAGAAGCATAAAATGTTTTTATTCGGTTTTTAGCTCTAATAAGTCTTTTTAAGTAGGTAGTTTCTATTTCTCTGTCAACTCTTCTCAAAGTACAATAACCACAAAGTCCCCAAAGTATTAGTTCACTCCAAAAAGGGGATATGCTCTACAGTAATCAGCAACTTACCAGAACCTTGTGTCGTCCAGTCAGATTGGGCGATTCGCAGAGCAGTTGAGTATCTGATACAGTTAACGTGCAAGGTTTGTCTCCAATCAGAACAGTATAGTTGAGCTTCCCGTTGCCACCCGGGGCTGGAGGGAGGAAGTTACTTCCCTGAAAATCACATTCACAAAATGTAGCTACTGCAATGGACAATTTAAAAAAACAACAATGCAGATATTTAGGTATATGCTTGATTTACCTTGAGTATGATGGGAGACCCTGGCTTGAGCTCCTGGACCCCAGACACACTTAGCGGTTCAAACACTGGATTTGGGTAGTAGATGAAGTTGGTATTGTTGAGGGCCAGCACAGACTGAACGTTGTCCAGGATGAAGCCGAACTCATCAGGTCTCTCTGGCACTTCCTTCTGCCTGCTTAGACTGTAGGGAAGCTCTGGGGCCATGCACTGCATAGTGGTGGGACTCAGAACCTGACATATCTGGTAAGGTGAAACAAAAGACATCGAACATGCAATAAATCATTCCAAACACAACAAACATTTTCAGCTGTTTTAATTTAGACTGATTTAATCAGTTCTGCATTAATAAAAATACCTGGATTTAACCTCAGCTTCCTACAAAACAGTTTTGTTTCAACAAAGCAGCACTAAATTATTAGCACTTTTCAAAATGGCCACACTCTATTTGTGCCTGAAGTGCTGGTGACTCACTAACTGCGCTTACCTTTGCTTCCCTGAGAGAGATTTGACATTGTCATCTCTCCTTGCCTCTCTGTCTTCATCTCTTCCATAGGTCACATATACATACTGCAGCTAAATGTGGTGGCCAGGCCTTTGACTACTTGATCTGATTCTTTACACATCATTATTTACAGGAAATCAGCGTTTCTCAGCCCGCTTCTTTACTTTCCCCCTTCTCTCTTATTAAGAGGTCAGGTTTATTAAATGCAAATTTCTGGCATAGGTTTATTCAAACCTATATATGCATTCACTTTGAAGTGTGTATAAATAAAAAGCCAGTCAGACCCTTGAGTTTTGTGAACCCACGGTGCTTTGCAGTAGGCTTTTAAAATACCCAGACAGCAGACATCGCCATCAAAAACATCCCTACAGATATCTCCAGTCATTTTAATTGGATTCCTCTCAAAGCTGTAGCAGCCAGACAGTCGAACTTTCACTTCCTCTAACACAAAGGCTTCTATAGAAGGTCGTAACAGGTGGAACTGTTCAAGATAAAATAGATTTCAGGTCACTTTTTTTTCACCACACAAAGTCTGGTCAAACTCTTTTCAGACTAGTTATGAGTGATCGCGTTACAAACAAGGATATGAGACGTCTTGTGTCCCACAAACAACTTCTTTCAGGGACTACGAGGTAGGGTATGACTTTTTTTCTGCCGTGCTTTGAGGAGCAGTGTGCCAAAGCCTAATCATATCGCAGCCCAGATGCTAAACGCGGCCATGTGTGAGATACGTGCCCGAGATAACATTACGCTCTTTTGTCTCTGCTGCCTTTCAATCAGATCTCACTGAGTGCAGCCTCCCATGGCTCTTTGGGTCCATTCTGAAGATGGGGAACATGATATCCTTGTCTATGCATCCACCCTGTGTTACGGCATTCTCCTCTTTCCCGCACAATGGGAACATTGCTGCTAGTGCTACTGAGACCTGGCAGTTTTCCTGTTCTCTGTCTGTTTCTTTGTTTCTCTCTCTCTACTTATTTCCCTCTTTCATGCAGCTACTGTCCCGGACCCAATGGTGCGCAGCCGACACAGGTGATTGGAGCAGGGGGAATAGTCTGCTAATGGTCATTCCAGTTCACTAGCCTCAGGTTAGGTGAAGGCCGAGTGATCGTTTACTGTGGAAAACGTTTGCACTTACATTGACCGTCTCCAAGTTCTTATACTTGGCTCTGATGAGAGGAGTCTGGATGATGTCCAGGTTTGTCCCGGTCACAGTCACTGGTGTGTTGCCACTGTGAAAACAACATGTTTGTTAAACTTTCACTTTGTGAGATTCTATACAATAACTCTGCTTAGATAAAAATCAATAGTGCATACATTTGTAACCATAAAAAGCTCATGTTAATCATTTTGAAAAACTGAACAGTCTGGGGGCAATTTGAAAGGCCTTAACTTAAGTGGCTTTGTAGTACACACACCTGAAAATGCTCCACTCAGGTTCAATTTTGGTGACAGTTGGGTCCTCCACATACTCAAACTTTAGATCTTTGTGAATGTGGGCTTTATCCACAAACACAGATACGGACACGTTTCCGTAACCTTGCATGGAGGCATGAGAACGACACGTTATCCACTGTCCTCCTCGCCTGTTTTGTCAAACAGAAAAAAAATGTGTATGAGTAGACGTTTTTTCCATTTTTCTTTTTAATTAAAGAATTAGGAATTAGTTCAGTTAATTGGTTTTGTATAACTAAAGAGTTAGTTTTATGCAGCTGTAAAGAGTATTCCCATTAAAGCAAAGCATACTAGACCTAATTCAATCTTCTGTTCATTTAATGCAAGAAGAGAGTGATGGCTATTTATAGTATTGATTATAGATCAGAAACTCTCAAGCTCTTAAAATCAGTATTGACTTTCTTTGGTGGTCTGGATCCACCAGAGGCTTTGAATGACCAGCAACCTAACTAAAAAGAATAGCATCTTCTCAAAGGGCAGTGCGCTGTACCTTTTCCATTCAACCCTACCTTTGATAGGTGCACTTCTGGTCTTTAAACATGATTGAGACATTGCTGCCCGCATCCAGGTTGCTGCCGGTGATGTTAACTATGGTGCCTCCAGATACAGGCCCTCGGTTCGGCTTTAAACTCAACAGTCTAGGGATCTGTAGAAAGCAAGTCCATAACAAGCAACGGGAATTATTTACAAGCTCACACATCACACGGCAAAGGTGAGGCAGCAATCCCTCATGCTTTTCATTCCTCTGTATCTCTTTCCCAATCTGATTATCACCTCCTTTTCTCAGAACACCAATTGCCCTTCTCACCCAAGAATCACATAATCCAATTACTACATCTGAATGAGACATAAAAGCCATTAATGTTTGCATAAAACTGATAAACGCTGTAAAACGGCTCTATAAAAGGAAAAATTACAATGCAGCTCAATTCATTTGGATGGCTGGATCACAATCTGATTATGGGTGTTATATCAGCATGTACACTGGGAGTACTAAAAGCTTAGGGAACGTGTAGAATGGATATAAAACCGAGTGTGGCCAGTGTCATGCAAGATCATATCAAAGACGGAATCCTAATGGCTGAGCTTTTCTTGATGCAAAAATCTTATAAAATCTCAACCATATAGATATGCTGATGAAGGTCTTGTTTTGTATGACCAATACAATAAATGCAAACACTAACAATTCTCCATTGCTTTTCTCATTTGGTAAGCACACAACAATCCTTTTGGCATAGCATAACAGTAAATAATTTACCTGACTGACTTCCTTTTAGATTTCTTTATACACAATTTTCTTTAAATATGTATATAAAAATGTACCTTAAATTGTTTTATTCACTAATCGTTTTAGTAAATCAAGAACCAAGGGAAATGTTAAGTAAATTAAATTAAGTAAAACGAGAACAAGAATGCCTGTGCAAAAGAGGAAAGGATTCTGTGGTTGGAAACAATCTTGCACAACAGCAGCAGTAAAATGCAAGTTTTATGGGTAGCCTCTCCGGGTGTTGACCGAACACTTGGTGGGGTCAAGTGCCCGCTGATATGACTAAGTACATCAAGCAGGGCTACATGGCCAAAGTGTTCACTCTTTATTAGTGACACAACAGTAAATCCAAGCACTTTCAACCCTGAAGCGGCAAAGACTTGTAATTATACAGACATGATTCAGAACATGGTAGACGGACCAGCAGTTCACTGGGGGTTATTTTACAGCCAGTGATTTGTCGAGGTACTCACCACAAAGTAGTAGTACTTAGATGATTTGGCCATGAACTCTGGGCGACACTCTCCAACACACACTTGGACGTTTCCAGCAAACTGGCTTCTTTCAGCTTTTCCCATTTCGCACACAATCCTGCAACACACACACACACACACACACACACACACGCAATCAGTCGACCAGAACATTTCCACAATAACAAGCAAACCATTTATGAGACTTTACATGAGAGACTGTAATGTCTGTTCATGCCAAAATAATATATGCACGAGATAATATGAACGAGTTAATCTGCCTCCTCATTCCATGACAGGTGTCAAACTCTCTCATGCACCACAGTAAGAGGCTTATCACAGCGTCCAAATAATAATAATAATAATACTTGTGCTGCAGCAGAGAAACTCAGAATAAAAGAGAGGGTTTTTCAGGTCAGGACAATAATACTGGAGAATTTTTTATGCTGTCAGCAGGGCTTTCTCAAATGCTTGCCAAATAACACATAATTATCTTTTGGTGTCCTGACCTCGGATTAAAAGTTTCTTTAATGCTTTCTCTGTGTTTACTGCCAATCCATATCAGGCACTTTTAAAAGACACAGGGTTCTTGGCAGCATTTATTAGGCCTGCATTATGCTAACTCAGGCTGCATCTGTAAAGAACAACTGTTAAGAGACTAAAAACAAATCTATTGAGGCGATTCAAGGGAGATGACATAGTTTAGCCATTAAATATGCCTTCATGACAAAACAACAAAGAAATGTAAAATCTGACCTGCCACTATAGTAAACCCTAAAAGTGTTTCTGAATGTAGACACTTACTGTTCTGCTGGGATATATCCCTCGGGGACTGGTGTACACTCCACATCTGCAACCTTCACATGGTCCTTTATCTCACTGAACTCCAGTCCCAGGTTCTCGCCACGAATAGTCACCAGCGTTCCGCCTTCACGTGGTCCTCGAAGCGGAGTGAACTGTAGACAAGTTGCCATAGAGACATCCCATCATTCCCACTGAATAAAAAACAACATGCAGAGCTCCCACACCCCCGGCATCTCCGTAGCTGGTACGAACCAACAGGAAGTGGAGAATGACTCAGCAACCGATTCTTTCATGCACCTGCAGGAGTCAGTGATTGCGAGACGGTGTGAGGGGCGGGCGACTGCGAGAGAAGCTGTGAGTGATTTGGTTCAGTGGGATAATTGGGCCGCTCTCTGTCAGAGCAGCAAAGCCTGCGTGCTTATGGTGAATAATGATCAGCCGCACAGCCAGCTGAGCCAGCCGAGCCCTGCCTATAGCAAAAACAAAGCCATGCTAATTTATGAACACAGAGTCGGCGTCTGGGAAGAAATATGCCGACACCAGCATGTAAAATCATATGCTGCTAAGATTGGAATATAAACATGGGCGTGCACAAGGATGCTTATTTTCATCTGTGCATGTCAGGCGATCAAACACCTTTAATTCTTTGCTCCTAGGGATGCTAAGCAGTACCAAATCTGGCTGATTAGAGTTAGCGTATCTAATGTACTCACACGGCACTATCTCTAGCATCTTCATGCTTTTGCTGGTGTTATACTATTAACACAAGAAACACTTGGCTGCCAATTCATTAGACACTGTTAAAGGAAGGCATTTATGGTGCATTAAAATGTAGCGAATCACACTTAATAATTTAATTGGCAATTCATGTGCCATAAAACATGTCTTGTGATGTGAAGACAGAGTCATGTCTGCTCAATGAGGGTATTATTATTAAATGTCATAAGCCAGGTCTATATACTGTAGTTATAACAGAACCAGCCAACCCATCAGAATAAACTATCCTTCCAACTTCACAGTTCTGATTAGTGGGGTTATAACTATTTAAATAATAAATCAAATAAAAACAGATGTACAATTTCCCACTAAGCTAGCATGCAATTCATTCCCGCAATGCATTTTTGAATAAATGTACTTGTGAGGAACATAGGCAAGTGTTTAGTTGAAACCACACAAGATGAACAGCTCTTTTATTGAGTGACTATCCATCAACACTATAAAAAGAGCCTATCAAACATATTCCGACAGTCTTGACCCACGTGTCTGAGGTCGGGCCTCATAAGTGTATTGACAGCTGGGCTATTAGGCCAAATGTAGGCCACCCATTCCTCATCTTGGCAAAACGAGGGACGTTAGATCCCAAAGGGCAATATAGACATGTTAACATCTTGGCTCTGTCATTATTTTCCGCCTGATAATGATCCAACTTTAGGTCAGAGATCTCATTAGCAGCCTGGTAGAGAGGTAATTTCCCTTTAACCCATCATATGTACTGATCGTAGCAGAGAGATTCAAGTTTTTCACAGGTTATTTCTTGGGTTCAGAGCACTATGGGAATATTTACATCCCAAATGCTCTAACTGTGTATTTAAATTTTAAACATGCCAGTGTACTACAAACACACCCTGTCTGGACCAAGCATTTAAAAAAAACATTATAGTACTGCTGTAATTCATCTCTCCAGTAATTCGGTTTAATCAGTGTTTTCTTCTACTACATCTGATACTATCAATGTCTTTACAATGCCCTTAAGGCCTTATAGCTTTTTGGGACGTCTTTGAGCTTTATGATATGCCAAATCATTATTTAAAATGAAATAACAGAGCTACTGATACTTTACTGGAAAGTCATAATAAAACTGCAGCCTTCTGTCGAGTGAATACAGCAGGAGTGTAGATGATTATGAGCTGGGGAGAGAAACAGAGTAGTCTCTTTTCATTAGGATATGGGGAGTTGATTAGATTTGTGACTTTGACAAGCTAATTGACGGTTGTTGGAGGAAAAACACTTAATCACCATCCACTTCAATGTCAGCAAAAGATCCCTCATCTACAATGTCACAGTAATAGTGCATTAGAATACATTACGACCTGTGAGCCGATCAATTGAAAGAAAGACGCAGAGAGTGATAATCAGAGAGAGTGAGAGTATTTAAGAGACGCGAGGAGAGCTCGGATCTGGAAATGGAATAAAAATAGAGGAGCTCAGTCCAGGAATTCCCTTCACAATACCCACAGCTCTGCTTGGGTATCCATTTCAGACTTTCTAAGTGTTAATTGGGAATTAAAACCTCAGCTATGATCAAACAAAGTACCGTCGTGATTGTTTGAAGTCATAGTGTTGACCAGCTTTTAAAAGATTGGAGAATGATGCAGAAAGAACTGGATTTATGATATAATAACGTTGTGCAGCTTGTTGAAGATGGGCATAGTTTTACTTTTTTTTTTACTTAATTTTTCTCGCATTTCCTCGTGTTTGATTAACAAGCTCCAGACACAACTGCTGTTTGTCATTCAGAGCCTGTGGCACTCAAACAGGTAGCGTTCCCTTTCCGCTATATGTTCATCAATCATTTTGATGGGGCGCTACAGATGGAGTTGATGGTGCAGAGGCTTCAATGTTTCTCCTCTCCTCCATCCTTCCGCTCTTTTTCACCATTCTTTCACTCTCAGTATTCCGCCCAAGGTCACACTTCCATCATAACTCTTTCAGCAATGCACCCATCTGTTCCTCCTCCTCCTTTTCTTTCAGTTTATATCAACTGTTCATCTTCACAATGATGGTTAACCATAAAACATGCAGATTTCAGTGACTACAACTGAGCATTTCTGCCACATCTGTTTATGTTACAAGAGTTTTATTGTACCTGTGGAACATAATATACTAAGAATGACAAACCAACAGATTAAGCTTGACTCTCAATAAGATAGTTTCAGCATTTAAAGTTCACCTATGAGAACCTTTTCACTTCTAAACCTGTTGTAAAAGTACAGGCTTTGCCCTGGGAAAGACCCCAAATGTCTTGGGAAGTGACCTATAAATGCTGTCTACAGTGGGTCCGAAAGTCTGAGATCACATTGAAGGAGACACAACTAATTCAATCAAAAATTGAAAAATATATTGATTTAGTAATCTGAAAAACGGAAGCATTTCCATGAGTGATCTCACACTTTTGGACTCTATTCAGTCTATTTTGTGTGTGGATTGGTGCACAGTTTTACCTTTGTGATTTTGGGGTGCGTGCACTTGCTATTGATGCCATTGTGCTCGAGCCACATGCTCTGGGGGTGAGGACAGTGTTGTTTCAGAGAGCAACGGTTCTCTCCCTTACACCACACACAGCCGAACAGAGGGTCAGCCTTCAGACACAGTCCACAGCTCTCCCGCCGTGCGTCACACTTGTACAGGTGCACTGGGGATACAGGGAAGGCAAAGGGCAAGTCAGGTTTGGAGATCCACGGGGCATCGATCAAAGCAAAATGGAAACTGATGTAATTTGCAGCAATGGCTTGAAATACTTCTAAAAATAATGAAAAATAATGTATAGAATGGGAACCCTATAGTTCCCAATTTGCTTGTTTCCTCTCAGATAGAAGATAACTCCTCATCTCCTCCTCTCCCTGGTACAGCGATATAATGTTTCATCGCCATGGCGACCAAAAAGGCATTTTTAATTGCTATTAGAGGCTTGTATGATCCGTCCATCAACTGCTGCCCCCTGAGTCTCTCCCTCAGTGGGAAGCAAGAGAGAAATCTCACATACTTTACTTCCCCTCTTAAATTAGCCTAACCTTCACACAGACACTCACACACAGCTCTTTAATAACACTCAGACACATTTGTGCTATGTTCAATGATTTGGATTAAAGCAGGGGCACGTTTAACTTGAATCCAAATCCCATTTCATTTCAGTGAAAATGTTTTCAGAACTTCTAGTCTTGACATTGAGCATACAAGTCTAAAAATCTCTGAGGGCTCAGACTGCTTCTGTAATTACTTTGAATTTTATTTTAATGGTCAGAGCATCTTTTTAAGGTCAGAAAATCGTTTTCATAGTCTGTATTTTTGTCCTGTTTTCCAGTAAAGTATAAACATCCATTTGATGAAAGCCACTCGAGAAGCAAAACTGCGTAACATTAAGATAATATCATGGATATCATGTTATTTTTCTTACCTTACTTGAATTTATATATATGAATTAGTACCTATAGTGCTCGATTATTTAATAATAACAAAACAGACTATATTAAATTATGATCAGATAAAATACTGATTAATGCGAAAACGGAATGAAATCATTAATTCAAGAACATTGTCTTCAGTTGTGAAGAGTCTATGCTGTGAACTTCATATACTGAAAAATATTTGATATTAAGGCTTTGAAACTCCAAATGTATTTACTAATTTGTGTGCTTTATGCATCAGACTTTTAGCCAACTGTTCTGCTAATGTAAGGTCTGAGACTTGGGTGAAAATTATTCAAGGTTTCTTATTGGGATAGGTTTGTACTGGGTTGAGTTGAAATTCATTATATTTAGTTGTCATTATTATATCTACTGTATCTTCTTTGTCTTTGACTACAGATCTCTGATTGGCTGTCCAACAGGTGAATACATACACAGGTTAATTTAACACACACTTACACACTATGGTAGATCGAATTGTCACAACGTGTCAAAAAAAGATAGAAATGAAGAAATGAGGAAGAATTTAAGCAAAAATAGAGGATATCCGCAGTCAATTCTATCAGGATTTCAGGGGATGGATGCTGCAAGTCTGTTGCTATGGAGACTGAATCCAGAGGTACTAGCAGGGCTGCCGGATCAGAGGCCTCACCTTTGTTTTGGGCCGGGTTGTCAATGCTGAAGTCTCCGTTCCAGATGACCGTCAGATCCACAGGGAGGCTACTCATCTCCATCCCATCATATGAGTACTGTAGCCATGGGAACAGAGTCAGAAAGAGAGAGAGAGAGAGAGAGAGAGACATTTACTAGTTGTGTTCTGCCGGAAGAACGCTTTTATCATTTCTGGCAGGTTCATTCTAGGGTAAGTCATCACAGCACGCAGTGGAGAAGACTCCAAAATCCCTACACTGCTGATGCTGGGAGAACAAGCAAACATTCACTAAATATTCAGGACAGAACGCACTTGTGACTAAAATAAGCTGCTACCACACAATCTCCAAACAACTGCTCGCTTTTATCACATCTACAACTTTTTGTGTTGCTTAAAATTCTGCGTCTTGTTTCTTGAAATACCCTTGTGTCCACAGACAAATTTGCTGAAAACGTTTACTGAACACACTCGTACCCACGCACTCACACACACACACACACACACACAGTCTTACCGATGTGTTCTGGCACTGTACGCTGGAGCTGTTGAAGCGGAGGGCGGGAACTCTCTGCTCCACACCCTGTATTGTGAGTACACACTCATACCCGCGCTGACCCGACTGCGGCTGGGGGAGGTTCTTGGCCCGAAGGGTGATGGGCTTCACCACATTCACTGGAACCAGGATACGATCCGCTGGAAGCAGCTGTGGACATTCCTGCAGGAGAACAACAAACTACAAGGTCAAACAAAAACTAAAAAACATTCAGAATCTCCCTGGTGTTTCTCCTCAGAGTGTGAGCCCAAAAAAAGTCTTAGCATCAAAATCCATCTTGACTTGACTTGAAGAACGGGCCAATAACGATGGTCTAAAGCTCATTTGCATGGCTGAATTGCTCTGGGGCAAAGTTTAAAAAAGCCATTATAGATAATTTGAGAGGCTATCTACAAAAAGAATAAAAGTGAGTGCGTTAATTCAAACAGACAAAAAGATGTAATTTTAACAGAAGAAAGAGGATAAAGAACTCTTCAGTGTGTGTTTTTTTTCTCTATGTCCCTGACTACAATCTATAAGACTGATGTAACACTGTCTTTCGGATACCATGAAGGAAACCAACGAGGTAGCGCAAAGTGGTATTTATGCAGTGCAGGGGGTTCAAAGCGCTCAGGCGGCTTTTGTAAGATGAATACAAACTGAGGTGCTATCTGGACCAAAGCAGCTACAGAATGCAGATTGAACACTGAGTGTGAATTTAAAGATGCACCGCAGTCCGACTGCAGAGAGGTAATATTTTGTATGGGCATGAGGTAAATCCATAAACCCCTTTCATCATACTGGATATTTAGAGTACAGAAAACACTTAGGGTTTCACTTCACCACACATGAATGCACACCATCGCAGGCACACCAATGCTGGTAAGCATAAACACTTATGTTAACATGCCAAATAAACAAATACACCACCCACATGCATAATTGCAGTCTTAAATAAAACAGCATAGACACTACAACACGCCCGACTCTCATATCTCCACCCACACAGACTCCAGATATTAAAGTCATCAGTAAATGCCGGGTGTAAAATGCACACCCAATCCGCTGAGGGCAGCCTTACTGTGACCCAACGTTCAGGTCTCTAAATTCCCATTTAGAGCCCTCTCACCTTCATAATAGCTACCCAGCCCCATGGTCTACAAGGGCCTCTCTAAGCCCTTACCAGACCACCCTCCAAGGATTTATCTCCCTATTACCCTGATATAATGTGAACATGTTTATTGGAAGTGGTCTTAGTCATAAATAAGGCACGACAAGGGAAAACCGCCCACTAAAACACCAATATCTGCGTCCATCCATGCCCAAGTCTCTCCCATATGCGCTTTCTTCATTCAGGAAGGTGTCTGGCCGGTCCCCCCCTCTCTCCACGCCTCTTATTGACGGATGAGCAGGGCTCCACTGGCAGCTTTATGTGGAGGGAGATTGACTCCAAGCATAACAACACTATAATTGAAGGCTGGGAGGCTCTAATGTGGAGTCTTCAGAGACACTGAAGACTAGGGCCAGGTTATTAAGTCTTTACAAGGAAGCAGAGAAGAAAGGACAGAGACAGACACAATGAGAGAGAAAGCAGCATGGGAACAAATGAAACACTCTATTGCTGATTTCAAAACCTAAGGCTGTTTCCATTCCAGGCCTCAATATATGATTTATCACCAAAAACTTTGAAGGACACAATGACGGAACACATCTCCCTGTCAGCATCAAACTAGACTTTGTGGTCTTGTTTCTTTGAACATAATTGAAGCAGATCAAAAAAGTGGCCACTCTTCTTGTCTCGAAGCTCAGAAAGAGAGCCAGTGTCCGTTGAGTCCAGGAAGAGAATGATTCCTGTAGCCTCAAGCCAGATTCAGCTGAAATGTCTTACTGGAAGAGACGTTAATAAAAAAAACGCAGAGACGGTAATTCAACATGCATTCATGAGACAAATGACTCGACACTGCAGTTTCCGTCATTGTCCATGATGCGTGTCAAATCTGACAAGAGGTGCCTGAGGCGTCTCATTTGAGGTGGGAAAACAAAGCAGGGTTTGATTAAAAAAAAAGAGAAATAATTATTAAGAATAGGCTATTTACAGATAAAAGAGGCTCTTGAGAGCGTGTTTACAGTCTTGGTCTGAGCAAGAGAGGCCTGAGGGTGAGCTGAAGCATAATGATGTGTGTGTCAAAGGGACGTGGAGTGAGGCAGATAGCAATTGTTTACTACGGGGGGGGGGGGGATTTGCTGTATTCAACTCACTGCAGCTGAATATCCAATGTCTCAGAACAGGACTGATATAATTAGATGCTGAAGAAAGAGATACTGGGAAAATATTGAACTTCTGTTAGAGATGCACTGAGACAAAGATAGTCATTGAGTGCGAGCAGGGAGGAAGATGCCCTGGCACGGAGAACAGAGGGTAGCGAGCTGGCACGGAGTGATAGATCCATAATTAGAGCTGTTTGACTATGTATGCATAATGGCAGCGTTCAGTCGGGTAGAAGATGAAACGCCTAATTCTCTCCACAGTTCTCGTGGTGTTAGCTAGATGATTACCGAGGCTTCCCTGCACTCCTTGTGCTTTAGCGTACCTCCCTACCGCCACGGGCAAAAACCCTTCCCTCCCGTTCCTTGCCACATTTTATTTCCTGCGGCATCTCGCGTGTACTTATCTTCTTTTACCTCTGACACTTCCTTCCTTTTCATCTGTTTGTTTTCACTCTCGCTCCCCTCCCATGTTGGTATTTTCTTCTCCAAGTCTTGTCCTCCACCTCGATCTAAATGATTTTTTACCTCATAGTTTCTCCCTGAGGGCCGTCGGCGAAGCAGAGAGGCCATCTCACGGTTCTGAACTCAAACCCAAATCCTCCTACTCACAATCTGCAGCTCAATTGCGCAAAGCTGCCAATTTTGCCTGTCAATTAACATCTTAATAAGATGGTAGAGAGTTCACTGGATCGATCAGTTCCTGCTTCCCACAACTCTCTCCTTTTCTTTCGTTCTCTCATCTACCTGCATATTGTTCCAAAATTGAGTGAGCTGCCTCGCTTTCTACTGTCTACAAAGGCAGCTGCCTTCTAAGGAAGCTTGTAAGACTCAATAAACCTCATGTGACTCGTTTGAACAAATACTTCTCATGCCAAGCACACTAAACTCTCCTCTCACTATTGATTTCACTACATGCAACATGAAAACAAAATGTGGTATTGTTAGAAGCATAAATATATTAGGTATTGTTGCATAAAATTCCAAAACTTATTTCAGTCTATTAAGGCATAAGCATTCAGATAAAAAGGTTTATAAGTTCACGTGAATTGGTCTGGTGTCAAGGTTTTGACTGTTAGTGTATCTATTATTAAAAATCACACCACAATTTCACATTACCCATCGGTAAGACATGTAAACACGCACTTTGCAATTCCTAAAGGGATGTAAAAAGCCAAGCTGTAACAGAAGTTGCTTGCTAAAGTGAAGTGGATGTCTGGGTCAGGCCGGTGTGCATTTAGTCATGCAGCTTTATGCCAGCGGCCAAAAGTGAGACATGGGGGACCTACACAGTCAGCGACTGACAAGATTCTGCACTATTCTTGCTAAACACACTGTCGCCACAGAAGAAATCAAGACCTGTATAGGAGAGTTAGACTAGCTGTGCTATGGTGGAAAAACAGTGTTTAATCAAAATCCATAGACTGAACAAACAAAAACAATCATTACTACATTTATTCATTACATATTACCTCCATAACTCTGAAGTAATTTCAGGGAAATATGACAATTAACCATTAGTTAATCCACTGACAGTGCTTACATCAAAGCAGGTGAAATGCTTTACCCCACAGCTACTATTTTGGGAAAAAAAGGCTAAGGTAATCAATATGCAAAACAAATGTGCATGGTTTTGTACAATGGCAATTTATCAAAATAAGTGACACATTTATTTCTAGACCTGGAAAAGTTAGCCAATCGCAACACTTTTTATTTGTCATATAGAAAATCCATTAAAAATGCTAATCACATTTCTCAAATGCATTTTATGCCAAGTTCCTGTACTTTATATAACAGGATAATACACAAATACAGTACATCCTTTTCACTAGATAATTTAGGATACACAACTGAAAAATCTAATCAAAATTTGTTAAGCTTACAGAGAAGCGAAGTATGCAACGTAGAATATTTGAATTGTTCCACCAAACAATTTCTCTTGCTGTTGTTGTTAAACACAAAACAAGTGTCACGCAAATTGAAATATAATAATGGAACAAAAAGCAGACAGCTTAAGAAGACCTGTCAGATATTTAAATGTGAGAGACTGTGAATCGCACACGCTGTTGTTAAATCTTGCCAGAGACGACATTCTGATGCCGTGGCACGTTTTGTTTGTGAATGTGGACTGTTCTCCTGTGCTCATGGGTGCATACTGAAACAAGCTCTGACTACAGGGGGGCTTGTCACTTCCAAAAACCACTGAAAGACAAGTTGGGATTATTCAGATCACTCTCAGCAATCCCTTAATTGGTATAAAACACAGAAATTCATCTGCGGAAGGTCAAAGCAAAAGGTCATCTCATTTCTCCATGCAAAGTTGACTCGTCAGCGTCTGCTCGGAGGATTTGCACGGTAAACATCGCCGGTCATTAATTCTAAGCCACCAGGAGTTTGGAAGCGGCTCTGAGACCTCCAGTACGAGGGGTTAATGAAATCCAAATTAAACTCATTAACCGGACAAAACACCTGCCTTAAAACCAAAAATCAAACAAAAACATCTAGTGGAAATGTCATTAACATGTGCTAATATTCAGTCAGTGCTTTGTGTGCAAGTCGCTTGACACACAATAGGGAATCCTAATATTAAACAGGTCAATATTGACAGCGTGTCCATTTGATAATTGGAACGCCAAATGCTGGCAGCCTGAGAAACGCTCTGTTAGGAGATGTTAATGAATGCTAAATGATGAGGCTACACATTTGTGTGGCTAAAACACATAGCCTCAGGAGGGCAGGTGTCCTCATAATTCATTACGCAAAGTAATTTCAAAGCTAAGCATGTACATAATTGTATCTTCATGGTAGCTGCTGGTTTCTCTTCAGTTGCATGACGCAAATGAAATAAACACATTGTGATCCGCACCATGTAGACCCTCGGGGAAGGATTAAAGGGCGTTTCAGTGATACAAACTCCACGGCTCGACCCTACTTGGCATCTCGGAGAGTGAGCTGGGAAAGAGCAGAGCCCCAACAGCAGCTTTTAATTTTTCTGATGGGCCTGTGGTGGCCTCGAGGCATGCAAATAGTGCCAATATTATTGATAATTTACATGGAATAAGATGTTGGTGGGAATCCAGACAGAAATATTAGAGATTAATGAGAATTAAGTTAAATTCAAAGCAATCAGATGTGCTCAATGTGATGGGGTCATTCTGGGTAACTTCTCACAATCAGGATGTGACCTGAACCGTACCCCTGCACCAATTAAATCAACTACGTTCAATTGAGAATGATGAGGGTTAATTACAAAACCCCAATGTGTGACCAATTACAAGTAACTCACCTCTGGCTGTTTGACACGGCCTTCCTGGAAAGAGCAGCTGCTCGGATCGTGGGTGCACGTGTGACGATATTTGCACCAGTGGCACTGGTATGGGCTTCCAACACAGGACAGACACCTGGGATAGGGAACGGGTGTGGATTAATGCAGCTAGTGTTGTAAAATGTATACAAGACTGCGCAAAATCATTACTAATAGAAAAGATACTCACGACTTGTGAACGCTGCAGTTGTAGAAGACAAAGCTAGTGTTGGCAAAAGCTAGTCCTGTTTCCTTTGACTTGAGGTAGAGCTGGACAATCTGATGGTCACCTATGAGGCGGGGGAGGAGAAATGTTATGAGTGCTGAAATAGCTAATAGTGTGCTGCCCACAGAAATATCAGTTTCAAGCCCAATCAGCTGCCTACAGTTTGTTCCAAAAGGCGGGTAACAAACTGCAACAATGTTTACTCAATATCTGTCATATAATAAGACACTTTACAGTATATACAAAGGTGGTATACACAAATTATGATGAATTGGAGAAAGTGCACTGAGCAATATGGCAGAATTTGTTCTGTCTTGTAAATAAAATAGCTAATCACCAATTGGTAAAAGTCACTGCAACACTGCAGCAGCTTTAGAAGCTCCAGTTCCCATAGAAACAATCCTGAGACGCGCACTTGGTACTATACATGAGTACTGACTGGAGCAACCTACTACATACTTTTTTTGTATCATAACATATGCACATGCTGATTTGAAATATTTAAATGTGAGTTTGGTAAGCAGTTTGTTATTTCCTTATATTCTGACTCACAAGTGACTGAGTCTACTGTGCATTTTAGTGCTTAGGCAGTAAAACACCAAAGATATTCTATATAGCAAACTATCAGTTATCTTTTATACAGACGAGAAAATCCTTGTCGTTCGATTCTTCCAACTGCGGCAATACATATAAGCTATGTAGGTAATATAATGTGTGGATGCAGGTGACTGCTCCGCTCTGCCCAAACACTTCCCAAAAAACATTATTGAAGAAGAGGAAGCGAGAGACTGAGAGAGAGAAAGAAACCTGTATGAGTTAATGGAAATGTGGCACAAAAGTGCCCATCTTCAGTGTGTTTTGAGCTAATGAAGAAGCTCATGTTTAATTCAACATGTCGGACACCGCATCTCCCCTCTCGAAGGAAGATCACACTTTTTCATCCTCTCGATCTATTCCGGTCTCTCCTTTTTCGCATACTATTCTTCAACCTCTTTCTTGTTCTCCTAAAGCACTCCCCTTCCCTGTCACTCGGCATTTCTTCAACAAAGAGCAAATCATTCATCAATCACTGTAAAGTGTGCCTGACAATGAATCTGTCCTAATTAGTTCACCTAAATGTTACCTTGATGGCTGGTATCTCCGGAGTGTGTGTGTGTGTGTGTGTGTGTGTGTGTGTGTGCACGCAAGCCCCCTGCCACCCGCTGCAGAGTGTGTCTGCCTTTAATGAGTCGCTCAGGACACACACTGTTACCATGACACTAAGAAACGGAAGGAAAGTGAGGAATATGGGGGAGAGAGAGCAAATAAATGACCTATAACTGCAGGGGTATGTGTATGTGTGCACACGGAACCCATAATAACACATCTTGATACACAACTTGAACGTTTTTATGACATATCCCACTATTAGGGGTTAAATACACTGTGTTTATGACAGTGACGGTGTATGTATCTATTAGTGTGTGTGTAAATGTGTGCACCCTCAGGTGTGTAATAGTGTACTTATCCAGTGGCGTTAGAGTGTGTGTTTGCACTGCGGCATTTCAGAGCTCTAGGCCCTTGCAGATTGGACCGACCTGTAATTTCATGGTGGCCTGACTAGCCTCACATCTCCAATGAGACTTGCATGCATCATTATTCACACCTCACACCCCTTGCGCACGGCTCTTTCTACCTCACATCCAGGCCGCTGTGCCACTTACTAAGGTAATTTGCGGGTGTTTCTATACGAGACGCTGCGAAAGAACATTGTTGCTTCTATTCCACCTAGTATTTTCTTGTGTTTTACATCCCTCTTTTTGCCCCCTGGAAACACATGCAGTGAAGTATTCCCCCGTATACGCTGTAGTGAGCGTCTTCATTATCTTTACGTTAAGACGTTTTCATATTATGAAAAATTACCAGCCTCTAGACAGCTGCCCAGATGTGCGGTCGTTTCAATTACGTCTGGGTAACCAAGCACATCGGCGAGAAAACAGAGGCGCAAGCACGGCATCCACGAGAGTACGGAAGAGGACGGCGAAATCTTCTCTCTTGAAAAATCTTTTCTCTCTCTTATCTGCTGAAGTGAATGCTGTCAAAACCATTTTCAGCCGAGCAGATGGAGTGAAGAGTGTCATCAGTTCAGGAGATCCAATCCAATCACTTTACTTGAAAAATCTCTCGAACCTCAGCACCAATGGAGCTTCAGAATGTAAGAGCGAAATGGAGAGAGACACACGAGAGCGCAGGAGACAGAATGCCAAAACTGCCTCCCTCTTGACGACCTTTATTCACTCAATTACAAAACACATCCTGCGGCAAAAGTCAACAGCTGCAGGCAAGATAATGAGCATGTAAACTTCCATCTCTGCTCAGGTGTTTATGCACACACTCTCTCTCTCTCAGACTGTCTTCCCTCTGATATAAAGCCAGCTTCTCTAGAGTCTGGAGCAGATCTTCCAATCCAGCATCTCCAATTATAAAGCTGTCACAATCTCACTTTCAGTCTCGCTCTGCTTCAACAAATGCCAACATTCAGTCATTTCACCCAATTTTTCCATTGTATTTGATTGGTCAGTGACAGCATGTGTTTATACCTTGGTCTACAACGATGCGTGGGACTTCCTTCTCGGCAGGAGAGCTGCAGGTAATGCGGTTCCCCTCGACCAGACCGTCCATCTCCGCCAGGTCCTCAAAGGTGCAGTTGACCCCTGCAGAAAGTTCTGGCACATTGTGAGCCTCCAGCACTAACTGTCAAGGAAACAGAAAAGACAAGTTTGAAGTTATTCAGTAGAGAAAATAGGAGGCAATAACAGACAGGACAAACTTCACAAACTGCCACACAATCTTTGTGCACAAAATAAACTAATTTTTGCTGCTGCCCCTAAAACTGCTGTAACGTGGATATTTTCTCATGTCCGTGATTTGAAATGCTCTTGAGAGAGAAAGAAGTCTGCAGACTCCACACCTGGGAAATCTCAATCCAGCCACAGACATCAAGACATCCCAGAAAACACACACAGCCTTTCCATAAATATCCCAGCTGACACGTGGCCAACCGCACAGCGAAATCAGGCCATTGAACCAGTGGCCACATATCTCCTAAATTTCCTAGAGGAAAATGTCCAGAGACATCAAGAGACTTCAGTCAGCCATCAGTCAGCCTGTACTGACTCTAATGTGTTTCACTGAACACAAGTGGGTGGGAAATTGAGAGAGAGAAGGAGAGAATGAGAAAGAGAGAGGGCTATGGGGTGAGAGTTTTCATTCTCTTTTTTCTTTATGACTCTCATCTGGAGAGCCGCTGCTCGCTCTCTCTCCTTCTGTCCTCTCCATCTCTGTTACCCACAATGCCCTCTGGCTCCCAGACTTCGAATGAATTTCAAGTCCTGCTCTGAAGCACATGTGTTGCCTGACACTAGAGTCAGATGAAGTGAGAAACAGAAGTAGACGATGGCAAAGAGAAGAATGAGACAGAGCAACCATCATGAGACTGAAAGAAATGCCCCCTTTACACTGTCATTGTGTATTATCCGCATACAACTATGCATTTAACATGTAATTCACAAGTAAAACATCAATGCAGTGAAATATACTTTTAACTCAATCATCTACTCTTTGTGACTTCGAATTCACAAGAACAGCAACTCGTTCCACATTTTATAGTCTCTTATTTTTTTAACCTCTAACACTACACTCTTATAAATCAAGGTTCACAGTCATGCCTTAGAAGAACCTTTTTTTGGTTCCACAAAGTTAAAAGTTACTTACAGAACCATCTCTTTCTTACTTTTTTATAATCTGAAAAACCTTCTTTCTCCACAAAGAACCTTTTGTGAAACAGAAAGGTTCTTTACTGAACCATTAAGACAAAAAGGTTCATCTATGTCATCGTGAAGCACCTTTATTTTTAAGAGCGTCAAAGAAAGACATAAAGATCACAGGAAGACAGAATAATAAAGTTGTATAAAGTAAGAAATGCCCTTTAAAAAGTCCACAGCGGCGTTTGACTCTGTTGGGGGTCTATTTGGGAAAGCGTGCAGTAATGCTCTGTGAGGGCATCATGGGAAGTGAAGTGGATAAAATCAGAATATCCACACTAATAGGAAGCCGCAGCCTTGCATGGAGTGGCCCTGCACCCTGCATTACACTGGTGATACGGCCTGAAACACCCTTTACTCAACAGAACGGCTGACCGGGGCTGTTTTTAGATTGCTGTTTAATGAAAAGGCAGGGACATGTAGCAGACACTCTTTTCCCATCTCGCCCCCTCTCTCGCTGTTTTCCCCTTTCCCATTAAAGTTCAGGATGCACCAGTGGATGGCGGCGCCACTCTGGGATTTAATTTATTTTTCCTCTTAGAGAGGGATGCAGAGAGAATTTCTTCAATTACATTTCAAGCAGTGGCGAACAAACCCTCGCTGCCCGCGATAAATATGAAAATCATCCCGCTCTGAGAGGGACCCGACAAACAAACAAAAAAAAAAGGCCTCTCGCAGCAGAGGGTACGACATGAGGAATATGGTGTATTTGATTACCTCCTGCCTCAACAGAAGAATGCATCGAGACGGCAGACTCTCACGGACTTCAGATGCTGATGCAGGTTTCTAATTACGCTTCAGGATTTGTGAGTGGAGGGAAACAGAGATGTCGATGTACCCCCAGAGACCCCAAGAGCTATGAGACTCTACCTATTGTACCCCCTTGTTGTACTTTAAAATCGCACGGATAAAATCAATCTACATTTAAATGAATTCTGAGAGCACCTATAGTGTCAAATCCAGACATGATTGATGTTTTCCGTAAACAACTAGTTTAATCCTTCTTCAGAATAATGCTAAAGCTGTGTTATGCTCTGCTTATCAGAGCCTCTGTACTATCTAAAAAGAAACTTCTTTGGTAAATGCACCTAGTAATTCGAACAATAGCAGTTTAAAAGAGGCCTATTCCTCTAAGATAGGCTTTACTGCGGTTTGGGTGGAAGTCTGGGAAGGCTTACGGATAAAGTGTGAAATAATGTGAAAATATGAAATAGTAAAAAAAAATATTTCACTTCAAACTTCAATCCCTAAATTCTCCCTGCAGACTGAACAAAGGAGCTTTGTGCTTATCTCCTCAAACAAATATTTAATAATGAAAAAGGTCAAGAAGCAGCATAAATGCCTGTAGTGTGTTCTGTGCACAGTTTGCAATTTATCGCATTGCAGATGTGTTATTTTCCTCTCAGTAATTCCAGTTTGAAGGAAAAGGTCAATCTCTCTCTAACACTGTCTGTGTAAATTGCATACCAGTCATTTCATAACAAACATACGATTATAAAAATACTGGTAAAACTGTAAGATTGTGCACAATTTAAAATAACATTTCTATTTTATTATTGCTGTGATTGCAAAGCTGAATTCTCAGCAGCTGTTACTCCAGTTGTGGTGATATGCACATGGAACGTTGCTGCTTCAGAAGTCATTGTAATATACTGAATTGCTCACAAAACAAGTCTTATCAACATTGAAAACCTTGTTTTTTTCAGGATTCTTTGATAAATGCATCTTTTTTAAGATTAAAGCATTGACAAATAAATGTTTCAACTTGTAATACAAATATAATATTAATAATAAATAAAATATTATTCTACTTATATTGAAAGTAATATAATGTAATGGTTATTTTTACATACTGTATATGTGTCAAAGCAACTCAAGTGTACTGGTCTAAGCTGGTCTTCTCAGCAGGGATGTAGTCATATTAAGATTCAAAGGATTGAGAAAATTGAGAGGATTGAGCTCATTATTTAAAGCTTAAAGCCTTAGCACTCTCAGAACACACCTGGAGAGTTTATACAAGGACTTCTTGTGAAATAGGAATCTGGCGATATGATCACATCAACTCTTCAATGACTGTGAACAGCTACTACAAAATCTCCTGACATCTGCTTTGACTGGTTGCCTAGATACGGTCGAGACAAATGCTCCGATTGAAAGAAATACAGTACTTGCATATGGAGAAACACTGCTGTGTAAATGATTTGGTGTTATCTAAATATATCTAGGTCCTGGCCAAACATCGTTCCATGAAGCACAGATCTTTTGTTATATGGTGACATAATGGGAGTTTATTAGCTCTTATACTGCTTAGTAGTTGAGGTTTTGATTTTGGGCCCAGAATACAGATCCTGAATCAGCTGAAAAGCCAGCTTCTCTAGTGCAGACGTTAATCTGATATAAAGGCTCAGAGGAGGTGCTGGATTACATGAGGATAAGGTCTGAAACCATGGCCTGCTTTGATAGATTTTACACACACATACACAACAAGCGAGTGGAAGAGTCAGCACTTAGCTGAGATCAGCCAACAAAAAACACCAACACAAAAAAAGTAACTGTCCTGACAAAGGATATGGGCACATAGTGACTGGCATGAGGAAACAGAGTTAACATGACAGCTTATCTGTGGTTACATGCGTAACAATATTAGGGTATTAATAAACATTTGGTCACATTTGGGTTATCATGCACACCGAATTAGGCACATTTTCTAGTTTTCTAGTTAATATGTGACACTGGAGCACAAAACTAAAGTTGGGGTACATATATACTGGGGTATATGTGTAGCAATAGCCAAAATAAATAAATGATCAACATGATAAAATTATAAGGATATTAAATTATAAAGATCCTGTTACATGATATGCATTTCCACGAAATTTAATTGGACAACTTTAAAGCTGAGTTTAGCAGTATATACATTTTTGTGCACCCTCAGATTCCAGATATTCAAATGGCTGTATCTCGCTAAATTGTCCAATCCTAACAAACCACACAACAATGGGAAGCTATTTATTCAGCATTGAGATTATCAGATCTGTGTGTGACCAAACATCAAATTTTGGGTCATATTTGGTACAAATAGAAAAAAGTATGGAGCTAGGAGGAGATACATTATGGCCTACATTTATAGGAGTCTCTTCTCCTACATTTTGCAATTAATCAAGCTCCTGTATTTTATTGTTCAGACCATGAATGAAAATTAATGAATTTGTTACATTACCTTCCAAAGTGAGCAAAAATATAGCATAATAAATAGCAAATGGAAGTATTTCTTAAAAAAATATATAGTATTTTATTAAGGAATTATTCCAAAAGCAGTTGAGAATCTAAATGTCTTTCTCCCAGAAAAACAGTAAATCAGCTTTGTGTCATGTTTGTGACTTCATGCCATAGCCATTTAAAAAACATGGCACGTGTGGTACGGTCAGGCTGCATGACGTGACTTCATAAACCCATCAGTGTAACAGGCAGATCCATAAAGGCTGAACTTAAGACTATGATCACATTAATGATGGAGCCAGAAGAGTAATGGGCTCCATAACTGAATTAGTGAAGGCTAATGTCAATATGTCCAGTGTTTGGCTTTATCTTCAGAAACACTTAAAGAGGTTCTGTAACTCCTCAGTATTCCTTAAGGATACTTTATTGTGTGATTACAAAGGCGGAACTGAGGTGAGAATTGAAAATTAGTGCTCACCATGACACTGAATTGAGACACGGAGATGTTGTTGGGGTGAACGCTGAGTCTCACGCACTGCTTTATATCAGAGGCAAAACGCCGAGGCTCGGACGACCGCTCGCACTTCTCCTTCCTGGTGCACCTGGAAAACAAAGACGAAAAGAAATACAGCGTGTAAAACAAAGACAAAGCATTTCATAGAATTGGGTGGGAGGGGGATCAAAACAGCTGCACAAATGCGTTCAACCATCTCCCATCTGTGAGCAGCACAGCATGAAGGAAATAGAACACAAGCTTGGTTACTAGTCCAAATCCATGCATTATATTTCTGTTTCATATTTCAGGAGAGAGGGAGCGGTTACAGAGAGAGAAAGAAAAGACCAGTTGGTTGTGGAGACTCTATCCAGTTTCTGTTCTCTTGGCGGTGCTAAAACAACAGCGACTCTATTTGTGGAAGCAGAGCAGGCCCAAAGGGCCGAGGGACAAGCCAGCTTTGTGTTCTACCCTTAATGAAGCGTATTCATGGCTGCCTGGTTCTGCAGGTGGAGAGAAGCAGAGCTCAGAGACCCTCCCTTTAGATCTAAACACCCTTCACTCTGATCTGTTCACAACACTGGGTCACAGAGCCGGTGAGGAGACCACCCTAACACTGGGACATCTAATCCAGACACATCAGATTACACGACCGAGGTTAAGAACGTTTAAGATGATTTTACAGTAGATACTTTTAGTTCTGACTGCTTGCCTTGCTTGAAGTTACAAACTGCTGCTAAAGAGCGAAGACACCAATATAGAGTGTTGACAGTTAATTAATAAAATATTTCATTACAAATACAATCAGCATTGAAAATATTATTCATGTATTTGTTTTGGCACTACTTCTAATCCTTCATAAGATATAATGACATGAATTCAGTGCTATTGTGTAGAAAGTAAACACAAATATCCTAATAATAATTACGTTAATACTTAAAAGTAAATGTATATGTATAAATGTATATATATATATATATATATACTGTATATATATATATATACACACACACACATACATTTTTAATTAAAAATGTATTGATTAAAACTCAAATTATGCTTAATTATTAGTTTAATTATAATTAGTAATTAATTATTTATTTATACAGTTAGTAATTATTTATAAGAACCAAGATGAAATCTAATATAATACAAGACCCAAAACAAAGGTTGCAATTGTTCATAAAATATACCTGCATAAGAAAGCATGCAATTGAGTCCTGCGCAAACATTTCAAAGTTTAACATTTCAACATTTCAAACAGTGGATAAAATAGTCTGCTCTGACTGGGTTTTTTAGCCTGTCATTCCCCTGACTAATCCAGATTGGCTTTATTCAAATCTGTGAAGCAATTAACTACGAATCAGCACAGAGTCCTTACGAGAGGGAGAGAAGTTTATAACGGATGACAGTTGTGACAGGGTTTTCTTCCGCTGCAGAAAAGGCGGCGGAAGAAAGAGGTAGGACAGTGAATGAATTGAAAAGTTAAGAAGCCTAACGTGGAGAACTCTGAGAACAGAATGGGAATAATCTGCTGGTGAATGAAAGAGGAAACGAAAGAGATTTAAATGGCAACAATCATCCTCTTTCTCTGTGCTTCTGTGCTAAGCAGGTCTAAGATGCGTTTAATCAGAATGGCCTCCTTTGTAGCTCCAATCACACAGCCTGAATCCCTTTTCCAGCAGCTGATTTAATAAGCATGCTGTGTACTACGTGTTCAAACACACACACACACACACACACACACACTTACGCTTAGGTGGAAGCTATGGGTGGTGAAACATTGAACTCTAAAACGACAGAGAGTGTATAGCTTTCTGAGAGCGCTGTGGGAGAGACGGACTGTCTTGTGCGAGTCTCTGGATGATTTGGCGGGGCATCCTGCAGTTAGACACACTTGTCAAATGCCTTTAATAAAACATCACACCAAACAAGTCCCTCTCGGTCTGCACCCATTATGTAAGACTACAGGAAAGTATGTAGGCAGTGAAACCCAGGCGTTATTCTTTATCACCAATAGGGGGCGTATGAGGGTCGTTTGTTTATAATTTCAAGATCACTGGGGCTTTGACATGTTGAGGCTGAAACAAGTCAGCTCAGCTTGTAAGAACGGGAATATTTCTTATTTAAAAGGGTTATAAAGGAGATGCCTGCTTATGGCCTGAGAGCACTGTAAAAACATTTACGAGTCTTCATTTACAAGCTTGTGTAAAACGCCCGGAGACAAATATCAGCAGGATAAATAGCACTGTTTGTGTATCTCATTCCTTTCATAAATTAAACCTTTATTGGAAGAATAAAATGAGTGCGAAAGGGGCCTTTATTCATATTTCCAGTAAAATTGTAGACATACAGTATTGAATTTTACAATAAGTTCCTAATAGATCATTTTTTTTATTATAAACAATTTTATAAATATAAAATATTAATATATTTTTGTAATATAAAATCATAACACATATGACATTACAATATACATATTTCATATTAATATATTGCATTGCATACCTGACTTATATTAGTTAATTATAAAATACTACACATATTTATCATATTTAATCTAAGGTTAAAATGGATTGCATTTCCAGCTCCAAGACTCTTCTGCTGTGTATCGGTGTCTGAACTTCATTATCATTTCTACACGTGTGTATGCGCAGTTAAATGAGTTTATTAAAACCGTCTCAGCTCTCTGCAAATGCTTTTCCATCTGATGAATTGGTGATCTCCTTGATAAGTCATCCAGCGTGCACCTGTCAACACGCGGGAGGTTTGTTTTAATACCTTATCATTAGTAAAGTAAACTGCTCTATTAGACGACTAAGGAGTAATTTGTTTCCCTCGTTATGTAAATGCTGCCCGAACATGGAGAAATGCGCTACTTTGATGAATAATGAACAGGAAATGAAATCGCATCAAAGCGATCAGGCAGACGGGAGCGCTGGAGTGGGCACACGCAAAACACTCAGGACAGCCTCCTGGCATCTCGCCTGCCGTCTCTCTTCCTGTTCCCCCCATGACCCTCCATTCACTCTGCTCTCTGACACACTGACCTAAATAGCATTACATCACCCATGCTAGCAGAAGAGGAAATAAACAAATAAGTAACTACGCACATCAGTAAATGAATAAAAACATGTAATTAGTGCATCCAAATTCATTATACTTCCCAGTTTCGCATTTTGATCGAGGGGAAATAATTCTAGTAAGTCTGCAATGCCTCCGTTCACATCAAACCCACAGATAGAAAGGGACTGCGGATGTCTTCAGAAGAAAGCAGCTAACAGAGTCAGCCGGAAGCAGCTAAATTAAAAAGTTCTGTTAAAATAATAAATCCCTCAAGGAGTTTTATTTAACAGAGTTTCACTCGCTGTGCAACTAAACTGTTAAATTACCGTAAGAATGAGTTCGGGCTCATACTGGAAAATAGTACCAACCTCGCTTTGCCAAGACTGATTTATAATAAACATTTCTCATGTGTGACTGATGACAGTGGCCTAGTGGAGTTTAAAGTGTGGGAGCTCCCAAGGTCTGACCGGAAACGTGAAGCAAAGACGGCTCTAATGGGACAAATACTGGAGAAGAACTACAGAAGAATTTTTCAAAGGTCATTTTAGGATTTATGGAGTATACATGTTGGGGAGGTTACTTCGGAAATGTAATAGGTTACAGATTAGGTGTAGTGTTAATGTCAGTTACTTCATTAAAGCAACAGATTACTTTTCTAAACTTCTAACAAATGTTTTCAACTGTTAATCATTTTGAAACATTTAAATCAGGCAGGGATAAACTTGCAGTAGTACTAAACACTGATTACTGTCAAAATCCTTACAAATCCTAATCATTTAGTTTTAAACCACAAACACCACAACATCAGACTTTAGCAACGCTTTTTACTTTGAGATCATTCCGAGGTTAAATATCTTGGAAAATCTTGGGAAAAACCTATTGCCTATAAATTGCATACAAATAAACCTATTCAGTGTCCTAAACTCCTGAAACAATGGTGTCAATGCAAGAGCAGTCAATGCAATTTGGGAAAGAAATCAATCTAATCTCTGTGTGTGTGTAAAAATATCTACCTAATAAAAGAATCACAAAAATAGAGTACACTGCATATAGAATACTGTATCCCATGATGCAATGTAATGGAACAGTTTTTACCTTTTTCTTTCATTCATGTATAAAGCATTAACTCGTTATTAGCATGAGGCTAAGCTAACAAAACAATATCCTAAATTTGCATAAAACATACTTTTCAGCATTAAAAGCAATTAAAATTTCAGTTATAATTGTCATTTCTCCCATCTCACCCTTGACCAACAGTTTTTTCCATTCACTAAGCTTGTTGCAGTACATTCTGTGATTGCCGCTTTAGAATTTGGCCCAAATTACTGCAGTTAACTTGGGAAGCAGAATTATTAAGATCCTACCTTTTACAATAACCTTGGAATTGGAAGTGTGTTTTAAAATGCTACCACAGTAGTCATAGTTTTGCTAGCAGAAGAAAAACCTTTTACTGTGAAAGGCCTACCATTCCTAAGCCCATTCTTCACTAAGCATCTCATTGAAATTCCATTATTCCTGAAATAAAAATCAAAGCCACAGTACTGTATTAGTACTGAGATCAGCTGCTATAAGACGGACTTTGGAATTCTAGCCCGTTCATGCTATAGTACAGTAACATATTAATATTACTTATGGATGAGTCAATGCATATTTGAATATGCACTTAAATACACATTTATCCTGATGGTTATCAAGCCTCCCTTTGGGACAGACTCCCAATGTTTAACAGATGAGGAGCAAGAAGAAGAAATTGAGCTGAACCACTGCCCAGCAGACAAACCCAGTCCAAGTTGCACATATAGAAAATGAGATGCTTTTAAAATGCAGTGATACCCAGAGAGAAAGAGAGCAAGGGAGAGCACTGACAAAAGAAGGTGCAGCTACACTGACAAATGGCAGGTTTAAATTTAGAGGCAGAGCTGTGAGCCAGACCCTCAGAGCCCCCTGCGAGAGAAGCCGGTCAGTCACCATCATTATGGAGTGAGCAAAAAAGAGGGATGGAATGAAAGAGAGAGTTATGAAGCAGAGAGAAGGAAGGAGGGCAAAAGAGAGACAGAGGAAGAGACTCGTGGAGAGTCATTACGCAGCCCAGTGGCTCTGACCCGATTATTCCCAGCAGAGACCTCGGGGCCACTGCCCCCCACTGGGCCACAAACCTCAGCTGAGTGGAAAATTAGTGTGGAGCACCCCGGGAACGACCCTAACACACTGAGGCATACTGAGACACACAAACAAACGCTTGCACAAAAACATCCAGGCTGTAGCACTCATGTCCAAAAACAGAATCCAATATTTATACTAGTGCTGTCAAACTATTAATTGCATACAAAAGAAAAGTTTTTGTTTACATAATATATGTACAGTATGCATACTTAGTTTATTAGGTATATATAAATAAACACACATTTAATATATATTTTGAAAATATTTATAAATGTATATACAGTACAGTGGGTAGGGAAAGTATTCAGACACCCTTAAATTTGTCACCTTTTTGTTATATTGCAGCCACATGCTAAAATCATTTAAGTTCATTTTTTCCTCAATGTACACACAGCACCCCATACTGACAGAAAACGAATGGTAAGCGTTGGTGGACAGCCATTATTAGGTCTCTCCAGAGATGCTCATTAGGGTTTAAGTCAGGGCTCTGGGTGGGCCGTTCAAGAACAGTCACAGGGTTGTTGTGAAGCCACTTCTTCGTTATTTTAGCTGTGTGCTTAAGAGTCTTGTTGGAAGGTAAACCTTCGACCCAGTCTGAGGTCCTGAGCACTCTGAAGAAGGATTTGGTCCAGGTTATCTCTGTACTTGGCCACATTCATCTTTCCCTCGTTTGCACCAAGTCGTCCTCTCCCTGCAGCTGAAAGTTGCTTAAATATCTTAATTTAACTAATGCCTAGTCCTGGCTTAAACTAAGCCCCGTTTGTGAAACCGGGCCATAATCGTCATTTAGTTAATGCAGTAAATTAAATATTTGAAAAAACATTTTACTTTTTTTTACTTTCTATTTAGAACCTTGTTATTGGGTAAGAACACACACACACACACACACACACACAACAAGATTATTCAAGACAAATGAATAAGTCTGACAACAGCGCAAAGATTACATAATTTGCATTATGTAACAGCTTGGTTTAAAACAAAAGACTGAAAACAGAGCAAATTCGACATTCCATTTGCATGAATCATTTAATTTGATATGACTGATGATTAAATAAGTCAAAAATTGCTAAGGGGTAATAAAAAGTAACAAATCATGTTAACAAATTGTGATCTTTAATGGTCAAACGTTGCCTTATGGTTTACTTTCCTTTGTGGAAAACAAAAGAAGATATTTTGAAGAATGTTGGTAAGCAAAACGTTCCTGTCACAACTGATTTCTACTACAGTATGTGTTCAAAAATAGAATGGAAATCAATAGAACATGTAAAAAGTTTTGAGTAAATGATGACAGAATGTTATTTTTGGTTGTTTGGAAGTACAGTCAACAAAGCCTGCCATGGATTCTTGTTCTTTTGCCCAGCCCTATTTACTTCAAGACCAAATCTGCCTAAAAGCAGCATGACCTCAGAATCTGAGCTGCATTTCTAAACACTTTCTTCTGACTTGAATCCATCCGACTCCAGACTACGGCGCAGCTGGAGAGACACATTACCTATCAAAGTTGCACACACCCACACAAATACCCACAATTCATCTCAATGCCATAAAAGCGTCAAGTTTTCCGTGACGCAGCAGCACTCGCCTCCAAACTCGCATGCAATTTCAGGAGCTGTCAAAAACACCTCAGACCAGCTCCTTCATCTCATCTCCCTGCTGTCCCTGTTCGTCCTGGGCCAGGGGACCCATCTTACCCTGCTAATATTAAACAGATTATCAGTCTCCTTCAACACCACGTCCCCTACAGATCTGATCAAACATTGCACATATTAACACCCGATCCGTCTCCTGTGCCTGCCTTCCAGCTGTCAGGATCCAGCTCAGAGGAACGTTTACAGCTCTTTTTTTTTATCTCTTGCTGTTTAGATCGAGCAGACAGATCTTTTCCTTTCAGCTACAGGGGTCGACTGAGTTTTCAGAAGGAAGAAATACAGAAAACGGAAGCCCTCTAAGAATGACCGAAAAGACAAAGGCAGAGTGAATGCGAGGACATTTAGACTCTTTGTCTTTAAAGGTATACAAAGCATTTTAAAGAGGTCACACTCAATAAGACTCCACCTAAGCATGGAGAGTAACTTGAGATGTGTGAGCTATAGATAGAGCGTCTGTCCTCTATCAAAAAGGGCAAGCAAAGGATCTTCAACCACTTGAGAGAATGACCCAACAGGTCCCGCGTGCCCAGAGGAAAAATCAATGTGCCGCTCAAATTAGAGAGAACAATCTGTTCTGGTCGAACATTTCTGAAAACATTTTGCTTCTGTGCCGATGGAAGGTGAATGACAATTACAAAGAGTTTGCGCACTGGCATATCACGTTTCTGAAGCTGTTTGGAAAAAAAAACATGCATGACATTTGAAACCTGTGTAAAATTAGGCTACGATGAACATAAGACTGTGTCTCATTCCGTATCCTACCTGCGCTGGTTCAGAGCCGTACACCTGCTGTGATGAACGCAATGTTCTTCCCATAATTCATAGCAGTGTTTATTCCCATAGCTTTATAGACCATTCAAAGACTTGGAAAATCATGAAAAGGAAATTCTTCACAAGGTAAATTTAGAAGCACATTCTAACAGCACTTTTTTAGATGCTATATCACACTGTGACAAGACGTTTCTGTTGTTAAGGGAGCTCAAGAAAGGTTATTGTAAACCTCAAATATAATTTTCGCAGCATAAAACTTGTGCTGAAAAGTTAGATTTCTTTAGTGATTTGTGTTAATCTTAATGCATTAATTAACATTAATGGGACTTTATTGTATATGTAAATATTTTGGTAACAACTTTATTTTACAGTCTTTATTACACGTTTCATGCACTTACTATTATAATAACAATAAATTATAAATAATTACATGTAAGTAACCGTAAGCCAAACCCTTATCCTAATCATATAGTATTTAATTAATATTACTTATTAATTGTAATTGTGTATAATTACACTGTAACAAGTACACTTTAAAACTTAAGTGTAACCAAAATACTATTAGAATTTAACTGTTTGTTCAGTGGTGTATCTTCTACCATTAGTATAATATAATAAAAAACTTAATAAAACAATTATAATTTGGTCATGTTGGTGTCACTCCAAAATGACTGGCTTTGCTAAACAAACACAAAAAATTATATTTTCAGCTTCTGGAAAGCAGACAGTAGTGCGGTTTGAAATGACATGGCGATGAATACATAATGACAGATTTTTCATTTTTGCTTGAACTATTCCTTTAACTTCCTCCACATCTATTTCGTGTCTTTTCAATCAATGCCTGCACGCTTTCTCTCTTTCTCTCTCAGGTGTGTCTGTCTCCATGTCTAGTTCACGCTCTGTCACACCAGGACAGGCCACCCCGCTTGCTGTCTTCTACCCCCTCTCCCCTTTGCCTTCCCTCTCTCTGTGTCTCCTGCTCTTTCTCTGGTGACAGCATGGTGACAGTGAGGGATAGGTTGAGCCGTGTAGGACTGCCCGCTCTCTGAGAGATCTCGCTGACAGTCGTGAGTGTGGCTGTAGTTCTGTCCTGATGCTTCCGTCACTTTTGGAGCATGTTCCTTTCTCTCAGCCAGCCGCAACTCCTCCTCCCGGCTCTTTAGGAGTTTGGCACCAGGGGCGACAGAGCCAGGTCCTGCTCCCCCAGGGAGGCGCCACTCTCTGTTGGGCACAGAGGGTGCCGTGCGTGTTTTGGGTCTAAAACAACTCAGGACTGACTTGACAGGCCCAGGTGGAATGCACTAAGAATAAATTGTGCCTGCTGATAAAACTGTTTATTTGCATGTGCAGTCTAAGTAAGTACTAGATAAGAGACTAAAGAGAATAAAGTGTTACTAAAAGTGTTACTCTATTACAATTGTAATGTCAATTTTATTTCACGGTCAATGGCAGGTGAACATAAGTGTAATGCAGCATTGAAGCCATACTTTTTTTTTTTCTATTTATAGAAGTGAATTTTGCTAGGAAATTGCAAGTGCCATGCTCTTATGTTTCAGTTTAAAAAAATTCATTTTAAAATGTAATCAATTTTGATTAAAATTGAGAAAAAAAAATATTGTTGAAAAAATGTTAATTAACGTACATATGGTATGTTTTATGTGATGTTGTTTTTTTTACTTTGTGACAGTTTTAAAATAAGATACCAGCTGAACTACACTCAAACCTAAAGCTAAATAATAGGATCTCTAATAATAACTGTGTATGAAAACCATTACAAGTGCTCACTGTTTAACCACCTTTAAAAACAGCAGTGATATGTACATACTGGTACATATTGTGTGTTTTGCAAAAATTTCCCCCAGGGACATTTTCATCATGAGATCAGGTTGTAAAAATCTCTACTCACAATTTTTTGTAATGCAAGTGTTATTGTTAAAGGTTTAAAGTTTTTACCTGATTTTGAAAAAATAAATAAATATAAAAATCAATTAAAAAAAACAAAAAATCCCTAGTCAAATGTGGATGCAATCTGTAAAGTTTGTTCCTGAAGGACACCATGGCTATTATAGTTTTAAATAATGATCTCATCTCTCATAAAGCCTCAGTAACAAGCTGTCAAAGATACTGATGGATCGAGACATATTGATATTCTTGATATGCCCTAAAATAATATCCATCTCATACCCACCCTAATAAAGATACATAAATATATTATAATGGAGTGTGAATTTGCATCTCTGTCAATCTGCTCCAGTCTCAGCCTGTCAGCCTTCTTCGAAAAGAGAGACGGAAATCTGACAGCCTTATTTTCCCTGTCTTAATTATGATTTACAGCCTATCCGTCTCCACGCCATTCCAAAGCATCACAATCGCTGCTCATTTACACCCTATGCAAAATGACTGCCTGCGAAACATTCTGGCAATGTTTCCAAGACATTTGTACAGCAGTCAGGGGAGTTATTCATCGCAGCCCCCGGGAACTAGTGCGATCGTCAAGCATGGATGTAATGTTGTTAAACTGTGGTGAATACGTTTTCCACTCAATCTGGGATTATAAAATTAAATGAATACTATAGACTCCACAGATTGACAGAATGCAAACATCCTTCATTCACAAAAACCATTTCCTTTATTTATTATTTACTTCTTACCTAATTAATTTTTTAATAAATAAGTATAACAATATATTCATTTATTTAGGTCTAGAATATACAACAATACTGGTCTTTTCTCACAAAAAACCCTCCCCTTTCTCTCATAAACACGAACAAATGATCCTCTCTGAGTCAAAGGGGCAGAGAGGGTTCAGATGGGAAAAAATGAAAGCCTTAACAAGTAAACAAACCGCTTCATAAATTACACATCTGAACATTTAAACTTGGGCAGCGCCCTCCCCCTATCCTCCATTTATTGATTTTTGCCTCTCTGGTCCTGTTTTCCAAGACTAACAGACTCTTCTGGAGATCTTCTGGGTAAACAGAAGTCTGGAGCAGGCGGCTTTGCTCCTCTGTTGACAGCGAGAGGGAAGGTTATGTGAAGGTTGACTGGGAACAACAAACTTGCAGAGCAACTCTCAGATATTTGTCTTTTCTCCCTTGCTATCCAATCAAACAGTCTTACAGTTATAGAATATCCTTTAAAGATGTTGTTGCCTAAGCGTTGTCTTACAATATTTAGATGAAAGGTGCATGGAGGCCATTTCGGCCCTGGCCATTTTGTATTTGAGACATCAGATTTATTCCTCTCTTACCTCTCCTCAGAACAACTGAATCCAGCCTAGTAGGTCAATGTGTTGCCAATTGCATTTAAATTTTTATGAAATTGAGATTTAGGATAAACTTACACTGTTCACCAGAGGTAAAAGAGAAAAAAACCTGAGTGTATGGGGGTTTGTGTGGTGATCCAGTCCACAAACTGAAGGTCAGAGCCGAGCATCCTGAGACTGAGTTAATGCATTGTTAATTTAGTGACACACAATCTTCCCAAGTGAATTACACACACATACACACAGTCAAATGGACCTCCTGACCCTTAACCCTTCTGCTCCATTTTCTCCATGATCAATAGTAGTGCGAGTTGAGCAAATAAGCCCATCTCTATCCATCCATCCCTTCTGCGAGTTGTTTTCTTTCTCTCTCTAGTGATTGTGTGGAACTCTGTTGACTTTTGCATCCCTCTTGAGGACTGGAGTGATCTGTCTCCTGTTCTCCAGCAGTCAAGATTACTATATTTATGCTCTGCTGGCCAACATATTGACCTCACTTAACACAAAACAGCCCTCTCAAACTCTGTTGCTTTGTGCCATTAGAGTGCTTCATGCTATTTGATGTGTCGGGAGAGTCATGAGAGAGACAGAGACAGGAAAAAGAGCGACTTCCTTGAGTGATCCGAACAAACCTCTAACCCTAGTGTTAAACCGGTGCCTCAGTGCTTGTGTTACAGACATGAATGGGTTTCTAAGCCAACATGAATTTGATACTGAACATTTTTTTAACAAATAACACACACACAAAAAAGTTGTATTTCTTTCCATAAATAGCTAGATATTCCTCTTCATGTTCCTCTAGAGAAATCCGTGGGTAACTATGGTAACAGGGATTTTCTGGGAAGAGTAAATGTATGAGTTAGCAGTGGCAGTGTTACAGTCTAGTAAGATGAGCAAAATTAGGCAATTATTATTAATTCTAGTTCTTGTAACATTTTTTATTGAATTATTTTTAGCTTTTACGCTTTTAATTTATCATCAATTCCTACACCTGAGCTGATATGCTTTGTACTTTGAGTTACACCTAAGAAGTAAATGAAAGGATCAGAAGAGATAGAAATAGGTGACACATGCACCTGTGTTGTGTGGTTTCTGACCTTGATCTTGAAAACAAGGATTTTTCCCCCTACTTATTTTAATTTATTAAGCACGTTATTTTAGTATTTTATATACTGATAGCTTTTAGATTTTTTTTTGTATGCATGTGCTTTAGTCTTGTATATATATATATATATATATATATATATACACACACACACACACACACACATACACACAGTATATATTTTATTTTTTATATTTGTCAGGTCTATGTGTTACAATTACTAAAACTATTTTATTTTATTAGTTAAGGTAACATTCTTAATTTATTTATTTTTCAATTCATACCATTTTATTAATTTTTTTATCTTTATTTGACTGAATGATGAACCCTAGAACTATATGTCTCAGACAGACAGACAAACAGATCTCTCTGAAATGATCAGGGTGAGAAGTGTAGTCCATCCGATCTCTGCACTTCTCTATTGATCTGTTTACTGTGTCTTTCATCTCTCATTAAAAGACAATCATACAGTTGCTGTATGACCGAGAATATCTTTGTGGCTTATCAGTGTAAAGATATGCTGCTTTAAGCATAATTTCCTATGAAAAACAGGAAGATTACAACAGACAAATGAGGAGAGCACTGGCAGGAGTCATGCTTGGCGGGAGAGAGCCCTCTCTGGACAGGACTCGAGTTACAGGGACCCTGGTTAAGTATGCAGGGGAGGAGAGGATGGGAAAGGTAAACTCCAGGGCAATCAATCAGCCGGGGACCCAGGGAGGCCAGGTCGGATTGCCTGACTCCATCAGAGAGTGGTGCTGTTCACTTTCTCTGGGCATGAGGCCATGGGAGAGGGAAACAGAAAATGAGGGAGTGCTATGAGAAAGTAATGAAAAACACAGAAGGGACAACTAGAATGGGGATATGAAAAATGCAGAGACAAAAGAGTCCAAAATAAGAAGCGACACAGGGCCTGAATGGAAGCGAGGACTGGCCTCTGCAGATGCAGCCGTACTGGTGGTGTTGCCAACCAACATAAAGACCTCCTGCGAGTGCTGGCCATTCTACCACCTGAGGCTAAACAACAAACTGCTGCTGTTTTTATTAGCATTGTGTCCCGTGTACACTTGACACTGTTTCTCCTGCCAGAGGACTAGAGAGAAATGACAGAGTGAAGGAGAGAAAGAGGCAGCTCTCTCTCTAGCTGCAGAGTTTTCAGTCACAAATGACCTCCTTCCTTCATGAACAGTCATGCAAGCTGATCAGCCTTCTCTACAGTGTGAATGCAGAGCTCAAACTAATACTAATAACATCATTCTCGGCAGCAAAATTAATAAATACAATTTAACAAATCGGACAAAATTTAAATTGTATAAACTTTTAACTTTAACTGCTTTAAAGGCTTTAACTGCACCTGAATTAAACTTAGCAGGTAATAACTAAAATTGCCATTAGCTAAATAAATAGCATGATTTAAAGGGTAAAATGATGGAAACGGCTAAGCAGCCAAATAAAATAAATAACTGAGTATGCTAATGTTTACTACAAGTAGTACAAAGTGGCTCAATTCATCTAGACTTGTCCTTTGAACATTGGCTGGATCAGGAAGTGCTCCAAAGCTGACGTTAAGCAACAAAGCTTAAGAGCGAAACTATGAAACATCTCAGGAGGAAACGATACAAGCACAGGCCATTTGAGCACCTGTCTCACTGTCCAACACTAATGCAGCTCTCACTTTCACAAAAGCAAGAGAGAGCGGGAGAGAATGGGAGGGTGAGAGACAGATGAGTGTGAGATTTTAAGCATGCCTGACCTTGGGCAGCCATGTGGCAAACTCCATGCCCATGGCCCCTGTCGCATCTAGAGCACTCAAAAGCCCTGAGAGAGACAGAGAGAGATAGGCCCCGAATCTCTACACATCTCTTTACTTTCCTCACAATCCCTCTCTTTCTCCTGCACTTAAGAGTGTAGCGCTGCTTTTGGTCTGAAATACTACCACTATCTACTAGACCCTTTCTGGCCCTGTCGCTCCTTAGTGGCACATGTGATGTGTGTGTAGACCTAGATGTCACTGAATATGGAGCTGCTGAGATGTGAGAAAGCTTGAGCTCCCCATGCCGCACACACACTCAACTGGGGTCATCAAAAGAGGACAAGAATCCAATTTTCAATTTACAGTGGAGTGGGAAATGTGGCCATCCCTTGAGGCCCTGAAGCATCCATCACCCTCACTTGGTGGCCATGTACGAGTATTTGTGTTTACGTGTTTCCATGTGTGTGCACGTGTCTGAGATCCATTAGTGGAAAAACATGAGGTAGTGAAGAGAGTTGTTCCTCAACTCTAAGGCCACACACTTACTTAAATCCGACTTACTCTAAATGAGAACATATCACCCCACATGCCTCTAAAATGGATAATCCACCCAAAAATTAAAGTTGTATTATTCCATATCCATATACTGTACATTTCCTTCATCTTCACAGTATAACAGAAATCAATGGGAACGAAAACTGTTTGGTACTCACATGCTATGAAGCACACACCAACCACAGTGAGGATCTCCAGATCCCAGACACTCTTTACAGGAAGAGTACTGCTCACAGGCCTCCACTGGGACACGGGTCAGCTGCAAACAGAGAAACAAAGAAGTTAGACTATGTGTGGAGACTTCGATTCATTTATGTGTCTCTTAAGATGTTTTCACACTGACTACGGCACTGGATGCACACAAGACAAACTTGTCTCGACTGTGCCTCATCGCAAAGGTTCAAATCTCATTGAAAATTAAAGCTGCAAACAGCATTGCACCTGGCCTCACTGCCACCAAGTTGCTTTAGGAAAACAGCAAACGGTCAGTAATATGCACTACAAGTGGAAAATAATGGAGAAATTCTTGCTTATAAATATATATATATATATATATATATATATATAATATAAACTTCCTGCTGCCAGCTGGTGGTGGTTATGACTGTAACTGAATATTGGCATGTACTGTAGATGTCTTCAAGTCAGGACTTCGCTTTAACATTTGGTGCAGATTAAACATAGTATTTTTGAGGAAATTGAGGCAAAACAAATATGACATCCTGTGGCGCTATGATTATAACTCTACATTGGCCATATTTTCAGGCACTGAATCTTTTTCATGAAATTGTGTCTGTTCACCAAGGACGGACCCTTTAATTAAGCATGTGCAAAGGCCTTTAGAGTAAACTGACCAAATATAATGTTGATGTCATTAAATCTCTATGAGGAGTTCGTTAGAGCGTAAAACATTCCACTTCCTGTTACCAGCAGGTGGCGTTATGACTACAAGTGAATATGGTTGAGTAGATCTCTTTAGGACAGGAGTCTAATGAAATATTTGAAGTTTGGGGGAGATTGGATATTGCATGCCTGAATTATAACATCTACAGTACAACGTTTGTAATGCTGTCACTGACATGCCCTTCAATGAAAAAACAACACAAAACTTAACAATTGCTGAGGCAATTGAAAACAACAGACTTCCTGTTGGGTTTTGGACTTCGTACTGGGAGACTTTTTTTTTGTAGGTATTGGTGTGTTACTTGTGACACATAGCTTAAGTGGCACTTCATTGAAATTTTATAGACTGTGCTATTGAGCCATTTTGCCACAACCACTTCTGAAACCCATATCAAATTAAAATTTCCCCACTTCTGGTGTGTGTGCAAAGTTTCATGAGATTTAACATGTTTAGGCCCTCAAAAATGCAATTCAGGTTGGAGGTATAGGTGCTCAGACCCAACAACTGTTGAGATCTAAAATGACTTTTTTCGCTCTCTAAAACCCATCAATAGACTGGTAATAGTTTGCACATTAAAGAAACCAAAGAGACTCGTGGATAGGTTCAGGAGAACACACATGAACACATCTGCTAAATGTGGCATTTCGTCACACACAGGATAAAGATCTGCCGAGAGAGTTCATCCTGGGACATCAATTCCAGCTAGTGCATCTTACCGTTTACAGCCAATTAGCACTTGTGAGAAGTAGAGGTGCTGGAGGTGCTGTGGAGCTGATGGGAAACAAACTGAACAGAGCTAAACCAAAGATGTTAGAGCTGGAAAGGCAAGGACCCCGTCTCCATGGATACGGCCCAGAGCCCTCAGTTTTCTTTTGCTTTGATTGATGACTTGTCACTGGTGGATGACTACTGTCAATCACAGCTTAGATGACAGCCGATAGGTCCAGAGCGGTCAGGCAGGACGAATGACAGACGACATCATTACTGGCCTCACCACAGTGGCATTTTTATTTTTTAAAGAAAGAAATGAGCCTTTTTTCCATTTCAGTCAGGCTTAAGGGTGAGATGGTGTTTTAAGATTGAGAAGATTTGACTATAACATTTATATAAGAGCGGAGTGACCGGTCCCAGTGAATCACGGCTCATATTTAAGCACTTTGCTCTTGTTCTGTTGTCAGTGCTCATCCATCAGCGTGTTTACTGCTTGCTTTGTTTTGAAGTTCTGTCAAAGTCTTTCTCTTTCTGGGACATTCTTACAGATATCTCTGCGACATTTACGTGAAATAATTTGGACACATGACACAAGCGATAAAGAGTTCAAAACAATGCAGAGCAACTAAATCAAAAAAGTCACGACGCCCATTCCGGTGGTAAACTTTTTGCGAGGGGATGTAAGTTTTTTTTAAGTATTTGTGAAGTTATTTTATTGTCTGTGTTTTTTCAAACCACCCCGCCTTTTTTTTTTTACAGAGACATCTGATATGATTTAATATGATTCCTTCTGAAAATCTCTTTTGACCATAGTCTACTATGGCCTCAAAATCTGCCATTTCATATTATTCTCATATTATTGTGCAAGTACAGGACAAATTGTTAGCCAATAGTATGAACTAAAATACAAAATTAAGTTGAAATTAAATGTTTACATTCAGAGAAACATACACTTGTGAGCTTGAATGCATTTAGGTTTAAATTTCTCATCATAGCTCTGCAAATAAACTCTTAAAACTGGCGTTCTGACACATTTTGAGAAAGATGAGACAAATATCTTTCACTAGGCTCCGCTGTATAAAAGCACATCCACTTAAACCCTATCTAAAATCCTCTTGCAGTGACATTTTGACCCGGGATTTACAAAAAATGTCTTAGACTTTTCTAAGAAAATGTAAAGCCTCCTGAATGGCTTTAAATGGATAGCTACATTTACAGCTATTAGAGAAAGCAATAGGTGAAAAAGAAAGACCACGGAGGTTTTGACTGAAAGAGGGCATCCTTCGGAAGAGTGCTCCAGATGGCACGATCCCACCACCATGTGCAAGTCTAAATCCAAAAGAAAAGTCATTTCTCTCTTGTCACGCACACATGATGCCTGTCAGCTGGTCTTGGTGCCTCCACAAAGCCCCCCGCTTCTCCCCGGCTGCACACCTGAATTCTCTTCCTCCATTTCACAGCTATGAAGAGGTAAATTATCAGGCATTGTGATAGAGCGCCTGCCTTAGCATAGGGGCAGACTGCAGGTTAGGCCTTGGTGAGCAGAGAGGGAGATTGACTCTCATTACCTTTAGAAAATGATAAGGGTTTAGGAGCTGCCCGTGAAATTCTCCCCTCTGATACGACAGGTTTTCGTCCTATTTATGAAAGAGCTTGTTGCGCTTGTGGAAAGGTCTGTGTCTTGCTCTGCATATGTGTGTGTGTGTGAGGGAAATCACAGACTGTGAAGGCAAGAGCTTTCACAAAGCGTCAGATCTGTAAGCAACAGGCACACATGACTGATAAAAAAAAAAAAATGAAATTAATAAAACAGATGAAATATATAATCTCATGTGCGAGTACGTATGTGTGTGCGCGCGTGTTCATACTTTCTCCATTCAGCTAGACATAAACCCTATCATCACATGATGTGAAAAGCAGCCTATTTTTGGGGCAGAAGCAGAGCCATCTGTCTGCACACCTCTCTTTTAATAATAATACTGATAATACAAGATTTTCACATTTTCTAAAGAATAAGACCACTGCTATAATGTTAGCATGCTTGATAGGGTGTTGCAATGCGATTGCTAAGGCGATGTTTGTGTGTTGCTAGATTTGGATCGTTTTTGAGATTCATCGAGATTCAATCCTCAAGTCAAAAATAATATTTTCATATCTCTAGATTGTGCTTAAATCATTAACCTTAAAGGTCATTTTGTAATTTCAGTGCCAATAGGTTCACTAAGCCCAAAGGCAAAAATAACGACTTTAAACAGAAATTGACTTTCAAAGCTGTTTTTTTTAATGTTTGTAAAAGTAGGTTCTCTGTATCATTTATCAGCTGAGAGTATAACCAGAATAGACAATAAAACTACAAGAGATGATGAATCAAATTGAACCAACATTTTAAACTGAATCAAAAATTAAATCAGATTAAAAAAAACCTTCAGAATTAAATCAGAATTGCATCATCATCTAGGCAGAACATATTCCAAGCACTTCCTGTTAGATGCAGCGAGCGAGCCTACGAATAGCGCACTCAGCTGGTATAGAGAGGATGTGCGCTCTCTGCCGTCGCTAACACATGACTGTGAATTCTGCACTGTGTCTCAGCGGCCCAGAACAGAGTGTGCTTTAACACACTCCCCACGGCGATAGAGAGAGACTGAGACAACAGAAGAGGAGGAAGAAGACAAATGTGTCCAGAAAGAGGACTTCCCGCTGCCTTCCCGAGCAGGAAAAAGACTAAGGAATCTCATTATGCCGTAAATCCGTTAGATTATTAGTCATTTCTCTGAGAGTTCTGGAAGAGGATTGAGACCAGCAGATAATGAGGCAAACTGAAAAATGACACTGCCCGACAGATTAATGCAGCCGTTAACTCAGAGAGGGGCATCTCTCGTTCATTTCACAGCATTTTAAGGCATCATAGGCTCATTCTTGATGGTAGTAACATTGTGGAACAGAGCTCACGACTGTGTGAGCCTGCATGTTAATAAAACTATATAAGAGCTACCATAATAATAGCTATAGGATGACAAATTAAAAGTGGGTTTCTCTTCACCTGTTTTGTAATACCTGGTCCATAAAGTCCGCTTTAATCACCCTAGTAACCTAATCAAACATAAAGTCCTATTCCATTTCTCTCTCCTCATGAAATCCGTCAGTAAATCCCACAGACCTGACTGACTGGCAGAGTTCCTCAGTCATCTCGGAGCTGAGCTGTGGTTTATTATGGAGTCTAATCCACTGGGCTCATCTGTAGCTCAACGCTCCTCTGCTGGCATTAACAAACTTCCTCTGACTCACTAAGAGCCATCTCTTGCAGCTCTTTTGTACATCTACGAAAGTTCAAGGCGTACTGATGCTGAACTTGCATGAAAGGTGACAATACATAGCTGCTCTTTAAAACCTTGTAGCCTGCCTATCTAAACAGCAGTTTCAGAGACCGTATGTATGTTTAAACAATCAACTCAACTGAAATCTATGTACAAAACTTTGTGTCTGCATCAGGTTTTATTAATTCATGTATAAACGAACATTTTCTTGAAAGGTTTCTGCAGATGTTAGGTTTACAGGTAGGGGATAAATATGTATTATTATTTCAGTATAAAACAATAGAAATATCCACCATGATTTAAAAAAATGCCCCTTATCAGAGGCATAACGCAGTGTTTGCAAGACACGATGAGTCACATAATCAACAGGCTTCAGGGAAGAAGCGACATTGTTGTCTAGTGACAGAACAAAATCTGCCGTATATTTCTACATCCCAAGACCGACCTAGCCAGGCATCTGCTAAACAAAGATTAGCTGAGCTTCAGCCAATCACAGACAAGCTCTATTATCGCTAGGGCTAAGACAGCACAGTAAATAAATTAAATATAAATAAAACATTACAATAATTAAAATAAAGCACGAAAACTGTAACTAACACCAACAAGAGCACAGTCATATTTAAATAAAATCTTCCCTTGGTCACACACACACACACACGTAACCCTCCTCTTCTGTATTTCCCAATTTCAGATGTTTAACCACCAGTGAAGCAGAAGACAGATGACAACATCCCATCATAACTGATTTATGAAACGAATCCATCAATGTCCATCTTAAATGAATCTCACTGCTAACGCGCACACAGAGCCCAACTGACGAGAAATATCACTGTCATTTGGGTATCAGAGGAGGTCATGAAAAGTGCATTTATATGTGTATAGGGAGCGTGTCAGTGGAAGATGAAAGCTGGTAATATGAGCTGTGATTTTCTTGTCTCTCATGGTAACAAACACAGCAGCACAGAGATGTTGCAACCTTAACAACGTCTCATTAACACACATAACATGCAATATATTTACACACAATTTTGAGATAAAAGAAACACCCCTCATTAAAGCATCTCCAGTTTACATTTAAATACTATTGCGTAAACTCCTACTGACATGTATTGCACAAAGCAAATCAGCTGATGTTGGGTTGTTTGTGTTTCAAACAACTTTTTGAGCATCAAGAATGACTTATATTCACAACTTTATTTGGAACTGACATAGAATAGCTGTATCTCCACAATATCAGGCTATTTCCTGCATAGAATTTGTTTTGGAGACATTTGGTCAAAATCCGACACACATCTTTCCCTAAAACCGCAATGGGTGCTTAGGTCTGGGAGCTGGTCATAGTCATGGTTAAACAGGCTGTGCCCTGCGAGGCCCTGGGGGCTTCACAGACGGAAAATGCAATTACATGTGTTGTGAACCCAGCCACTCTGTGTGCTAACTGGATTTACATTCAGGCCTTGATACTCAACTCCCGGCCGTCACAAACATATCAGAGCTGATTCTATCCAGACGACATCATTAGGCCTACAGGCACCAAACCCAGGAACCACATCTCTAAACACACTAGAGAACAGTTCTGGGCAGCCACATACACACACATATTGTATGTTGAACTAACAACACTCTCCCTCTCATCCTTTTTTATTTTCTTCTAAACAGACACATATTATAGATACGATTTTTGTGCTAGTGGCACAAATAGACTCCCATTGGTTGGTTAAACTCACACCATTGGTTGAACCTGTGTCAAACCCTTAAACGAGTTATGAGAATAGCACAGCTTTGTTTACATGCTTTAGAGAATCAACCAAGCAAAAGTCTTACTACTGCTGCGTGTGTTGGAATTACTGTAATTACAAGATAGTAACTTGGAGATTCTACTTCGAGCCATTCAAGGCTTTGTGTTTAGTTTCTATGGTAACTCTTAATAATGGGTCCACATGCAGCTTATCATGACAGCAAAACATTTCAATTATTACATTAGTCCTCCTATATACGCTCAAAGTTTTAAACAATGAAAAAACATAAGTAGTGTCAGTTAATAAAGCAGTGTTAAACTATTCTTTAGCTTACATTTCAGACCTACTGCAGTTGCAGTGAAATCTTTTACAAAATGTAATAACTTCTTAGTAACTGCATTTCCACTACTATTCAACCTGGGCAAATTGAAACATAATATCAATCAAATTGAAATATTTGGCTGAAACTGATAAAAATGGGTTTTTAGGCAATTCAAAAAAGAAATGGGCTCATGCATGGTTAGTCTCAAGTATAAGGGCTTTTCCTCGCCATTAATGCTTGAATGTTTGATCCCTTATTTTCATACACACAGTCAAAATCATCAATGCTTGTGTTTACACCAGCTGCGCCACGACACAGTAAGTCTCTCAGAAGTTGCTCTCCGCATTGCTTTGCTAAAGATACACGCATACATTTCATTCGATTAAAGATAATAATATACGGAAACATACCAACAACCTTCGCCATGACTTATCGCAGATAAAATTACATTTTAGTTGCATAACACAGGTTGTTTAATAGAAAAGCCACCCTTTCGCAATAGTTTTTTTGTCAACGTTTTTAAATAATCGCAATAGTTTAGTGTAAATCACCTAGAGGGAATCAAAAATATTTCACCTACACCTTAAAAAAAATCAATTTCACTTTACCTTAAAATAAAGCTATCCATAGTCCTGTTTCTGAAGAAAAAACCTTGCCAAAAAAAGTTCAATATAACCACACACGCACTTGTTGCATGTGTTCTTCTATATATACTGTAGACTTGCAAACTGATCTCTCATACAGTAACTCCTTTAATCAAAATCAGCATTTCAGGAGAACTTCCTTTGCTCTCATTGCCCCCAAAAGTGTGCCAAACGCATCCAGAGGTCCTGAGTACTTCTATTCACTCAAACACAATGGGCTGCGGTCTAAGTAGGCCACTGCAATATCACAACGAAATGTTCTCAAGATCCCGAAGTCACACTGGGGGATTGGTGGCGAATGCTGCATATGGGACCGCTGTTAAACAGCAGCTCGTAATTGAAATTAAAGGTCGTCTTTATTAAACTTGTTCTGATGAGGTGGCAGATGCCTTATCCTACCTATCAATGCCCAGAGCTGATCTGCAACGAAAGAGTTTGACTTTGAGCTGTTTGGCTGGTGTGAGACACGCTTTAAATTATTAACACTTATACTACCTGCAGTTTCAACTTGCCCTACATGAATTATGAATATGCTGCAAGCATGAGAGTGTATCGAAGCCACCGACTCCAGCCTGCTTTGTGACATAGCTGTTATGAGAGACACAGAAAATCAATTTAATCTCCCTGAAAATAAGGAAAACGAGCATTGATTCTTCAGATTCAAATGAAGCCATTGAAGCAGCACTTGTCTTAAATTGCGGAGAGAACATTCTGGGGCAGGACAAAACCCAGGCGTACATGCGTTTTACACAAAAGACTGATCCGAAGATCCGGTGTAAAATGACAGTAAACTGCGGGAGACAAAAACACAACTTCCATTTGGATGGTACTGACAGAACAAAAGGCTTTAATGTGCCAAGACCGGCAATTTGTGTAACTCCATTGAGCTCTGAACCTCCCTGTCATTCATTTAATGCAGGAGGAACTATAGCCGAGGCCTCTGTCATTAGAGCTCCCAGCTGTCCCTCTGACCACACACACACGCCTGACACTGACATTGTCTAAAGTTACAATAAAAACACTTAGCCCTAGAAGAAAGGATGACAAACGTGGACAAAAAGCCAAGTGCAATAATTAGCTGCGAGCTCTGATAACTGTAATCTGCATCACTCTCAACAGACAGTCTGGCCCCTTTCCTTAAAAAGACGCATTTATCTTGCTGTTTAAAATGATACAGGAAAGTAGCCAGATTTAATTAGAGGGATAATCAGGGGATTAATTAGAAAGAGAGAGGGAGAGAGAAAGAAACAGAAAGACTTCGAAAAAAAAAAGTGATCGGTAAAGGTAAAAGCGAAAAAATAACTAATTAAGTAAATTAAGTCGCCTTATAATTTATAATACAAAGTAAAAAAACACCCCAACTATTCTAATTCATTAAAAATATTTAAAATATCGATATTATTCTTATTTAAAATATGATTAATTATCTAAGTGTGCCACCTTCACAATACATAAAAAAAAATGTATCTTTAGTTCAAAGAAGGAATTTAATTTCCTATTGTATTTCTTTGAAAAATGTACAAACAGTATAATGTATTTTTTACATTTTTTTTTAGACAATGACAGTGATATTACCTAATATTATATAAACTAAACTGTATATACTTTTGTCTTAAAGACTTTTTAGTATAGATGTGCTTATTTTGATTCTCTGATTTGGGGAGTTTATTTGATCTATTTTTTATTACTTTTTAAATTATCCTCATAGCTCAAAGCAGATCTTTAAATCTGATCTAAAAAGTACTTTTTTTATGTTAAAAATTTACTATATATATATAAGCAAGTACACTATAAATTCATTTTCCAATTGGTTTTTAGCTTGTCTTGAATAACTATGATACATCTACTGTAGAATTAGTGTTTAAATAGACCGTTTTAGACTGGTTCGGATAGGTACCACTGCAGAGTAGCACAGTCTCAGACATATACAGAGAAAAGTAACCACAATGTTGCATGCATGCAGTTCTTTTAACTAACCGCTAGAGCTCCAACAATTACACTGCAGCTTTAAATATTAATTCCTCTATAGAGAAAATCAATGGGATTTTAACACCACTTCTGTTATGCAATATAAAGAGGATAGACATAGGGAAAGTGTCAAAAGTGACAATGGGTAATTAAAAAAGACTTAAAGCAAGATAAGCCCACTGTAATGGCCATCATGTATCAGACAACTCATATCAACAAACTTGTTTTCATGGGAAGCGTGATTAGTGCTGTACTTACAGCTCACCTCAGCAATGACTCCGTGAGGGGGACTATGAGCTCTTGAACCCCAGCACAACCTGAGCTCTATTCAACCTATCGGTCATAATCACACACATAACTCAGACCTCCTCTGCTCCCTAACACTATCATCCTCTGCCTCCAAACCTCTCTTAATTCCTCCCTCCATCTCATTCTCTCTCTCTGCCTTTAAGGCTGGACCAGCAGGAGATTATCGACCTACTGTTCTTGTTTTTCTGCTCATCTCTCCCGCAGGGAATTTGTATGACAGTATGTGTCAATGATTGTTCTAGCATACACTAAACTTGGGATGTTGCAGGTTAATCCAAAAATTATAGGTTTACTAAACCTATAATTTTTCTTATGTGTACACTTAACCCGTTTAATCCCAAATTTTTCCCAGACATGAAAATATCCAAATCATGCTTCATTAGCAACCCTTTGAAATAATCAATAATTATTTTTAGAATTTTTTTTTTGGCAAAGTGTGTGAAAAAATGCGTTTTAATTTTGGTCACCATTGTGACCGGTGGTATAAAGCAACAAATAAAAATCACATTTTTTGCATTCAAAATTCATTTTTATATATCTTAGCACAGCTATTTTAAACTATTTCATTACATTCTAGGGTTTGCATTATGCACATTGATAGGAGCAGTTGATCTCACCATTTTCTCCACTCTGTGACCACACTCAACAAAAACAAAATATATGTGAATTCATATATTCATATATTAATTCAGTCACAGGTGCATCATGCTGAATTTCCAAGCATGTTATCATAACAGAGATTGCAGAAATATCAGACACAAACAAAAAATAACATAAGTGTGTGTGAGAGGGAGTTTAAGTACATGAAAGAGAAAGTGGTAAATGTTTTAAGTGGTACAGGTTTTGTGTGTGTGCACGCAAGCATTGAGCAGATGCACCAGGCCCGACAGCAAAAACAGTCATGAGAATTTCTGCATTTTGTTATCAGTCATAAATATTAATACAGACATCTCAACCACAGAGCTAGAGACAAACTGTGAGAGTGGGAGAGACTGAGAATGAAAGAAACAAGCCAATAAATGGCATGTCTCTCTGTTATGCATAGCAAAACAAACAAAAGTGTAAACACAGAGATGAAAACCCAGTCTGTGTGAGATCTGATTTTGTGCAAATATATTAAAACTAGCAGATCATTAAAACAGAGCCACAGACTCTGAGTTTATTTAATGAAAGATTTACCAGAATCATTCAACCTCTGAATCCTGTAAAAAAAAAAATAGATGTCGTACTGTATGTTTACGTTCAGGCATGAGGATGATACAAACCTTGCTTTATTTTACATTGCATTACATTCAAGATCACAACTGAGGTAAAATATGATTTGGCTTGCAGAGGTGCTGTATATTTGGCAGCAATACTAGTGATGCAAGAAGCGCTGTGTTACATCACAGATCCTGACATTTTAAAGCAAAACTGGAATAAATCTTTCAGATTGCTCTTTGAATTACAGGTAGGATGAGAGAATGCATGTTCACTAAATAGCTTCTAAATATATGCATGATTCCCCAGTAGATGTAATCCCCTGATTTTTGGGACTAAACAGAAACCGAGACGACAACTCTAACTGGGCTAATAGGCTAATTGCAACAGGGTGAGATTATTCACTGGCAGAGCACCACAGGTCCAGCTCTGATATTTATTCACGTCAAAGAAAACATCTTTGCTTTCCCATAAGACTCGAGCTGATGATCATGGCCTAGTTTTAAACCACACTTTCAATTGGTGTTAAATTATCTTTCCAGCATTGCTAAAGTTGTTAAGAAAGACCTAAAGAACCTAGATTCTAGTTTAAGATCTTTGTTGATCACAACACTCGAATCCATTACGAAATCTGCTTGGGCAAATCTTATGCCCTTACGTGAAATTTCTAAATTACGTGAACCTACTTTTGTCTGAGTTCTTAACAGACAGTGTCTCCAAACACAACTAACTTTTGCAGACGAAGCAAATTTATACGTTGTGTCGAGCCAATGTGATCGTCTAGCTCCACCTGAGCTGTGCCTTCAATCTCAGGATGCCATCCACTGACCCTCACTGCTAGTGAAGAGAATTGTACTGAATGGGATTTCAGATTTATAGCCATTGCTATAAATCGTGACATTGGCTGAGTGTCTGCTTTCAGGTCCGAGTGTGGCATTACAGCAGCTTTGTATTGAAGTAGAGGGACTTGCGGGTAAAAATGTCATCTTGAATTTGCCACAATATTCGAATAAAGTATTGGGATACTCTGTAAGTATGTGTGTGATACAGCTGTGAGCCTTAAATCCTGCTAAGTGCAGTCAGGAGTGTACAAGGTTACATAAAAGAGTGAAAAACCTCATCTAGGGGTCAGAGGTCAAAGGTTAAAACACCTAATAGTCACATAAACAGCCTTTTAAGTGCTATTTTGATTTATAAGTCAGCAGACTTGATACTTTTCACCAAATGATAAACAGTGTATACCACAACACAGGCGGCATAAAACACTGTGTTGGGTAATATGAAAAGCATTATTTATGTCACAAGAAATAAAAGCCTGAGCTGCAAACCTGATGACAGGTTATCTGAGTAAGGGTGTTTTTACAGCACTAAGTGCATGCAGTGTTTTTCTGATTTTGAGATTTACAAGCTTCAGCAGTGCTAAAGATTTCCGGGACAGAGCCAAATCTACTCCATTACACCGATTGGGCCATTTTGAGTCGGCATATCCTGATGTGTAAATTGTGTGTGTATTTTAGACACACACAAGTCCAATCCACCAATCCATCACACGTCGCTTTTTATAATGTAAAATATCCCTCTCTTTGGCTGTCCAAGCGCACCTCTCAGGCTGTAATTACAGTAAGTGAAACCCCTAAATTCTGGTATAATTTTATCTCTCCTTCTTTCCCGGCTTCCACGTGCTGCGTAAATCGTGATGCATTTTGTGCAAATGGCAGCAGTGACTCACCTGGGACTCTGACATCACATACAAGAAGTGCTGATCAGAAGAAAAGGCCATGTCTCGTAGGATTGGCCCGCTGTCGACAACCTGGATGGTTTCGTATTGTAAAGCGCCGTAGGTGGGACCATCCACTCGAATCTGAAAGGAGAGAATAAATTGTGTTACTCAACCATTAATAGGCTACTAAAGTGTGAAAGAGACGGTGTATAGCAGAGGGGAAGGGGAAAGAGTTGTTAAGTTGTTAGACAGCTGTAGGGGACGTTACGTGCCATAAATTGCAGGTTCAGCAGAGAGCTGTAACATCCACACACAGTTGGGCTGCAGTCATGGAGGTCTCATGACTATATTTGAACATCTGTTGTTGCTGACGCAAAAGTGCACACTCACACTCCGTTCCAGTCTTGATATAACCCTAGCCTCCCTCCAGACTACATCTTCCAACCCAACACTCACTAAAGGGTCCTGTGAGAACTTGAATCTTTATATCTGCCATTAAACATTACAATGCACCTGATAACACATTACGACAGAATGAATCAGCAATTTCCTTTCCCTTTTTGACACTAAACAGTTTAGGAGGTATCAAGTCCATTCCCATTGGAATCACCCACTTTATCTTTGCGTTTATGGCCTGGAGTCCCATCAGTCCGCGAGTCTTGTCAACCTCAGATCATCTTACCACAAGAGACGTCTAAAATAATTTCGTGCCACCACTTCAAAGAGTCCCTCCCTCTGTGTCTCTGTGATGTTTCAAGCTTTGGCTTTGCATTCTCACTTTCTCTGGGGCTTTTTGCTTTGTGTGCTGAGGGTCACAAACAAAAGCCAAAAAGAGAGGTTTAACAAAAGAGGAGAACAGAATGAAAGGGGCGGAAGAAAGCAAAAACCCTTCACACGAGCCAAAGTCTTATTCAGCAAGAGGGTTATCTAATCTCCCCGATCGAGGGCTGGTTAATTTGGTTGGGATTGGGTTTCGGCCAGGAAGTGCTGTAGTGTTTGGGATGGCAGCGTGTGGACAGTGGAAGAATGAACGGCAGGAGGTTTTGCGAAGCCCCGATCGAGCCCCCGAGAGAGATACATGGAGTGGTCCGACAGATCACTGGAGGGACAGGGTGAAGCGGATGGCCATTATCACAACCGTAGCTAAACAAATTAGCCACAAGGGAGGACTATTAGCATTAGCATGGTCATGCTATAGGGCTGATAGAGACAAAGGGAGAGTATCTGATCACAGATAGAGGAGGAAAATAAAAACATGGCTAAATCAACAATTTACATGACAAAATACACTGCCAGGTGATAAGAGGCAGGATTATTAAGAGTAACTAGATAAAAGTACATCAGGTTTTATTAATGGTTGAACAATACTGGTTTGATACGTTTTTTCTTTCTCAGATTATAAACTGGTGAATTCCTAAGCCTTGAACAAAATATAATTTTCTCCCTTTCATTTCGGCATCAATAAAGTGGATTATATCCTTTAAAAACCTGATTGGATTACACTACTAATCTGTGTATCATACAATCATTTGGATTTAATTCCATTTCAAACCTACGTCTGACACCATTTCAATAGTTCTTATATTCAATGTCATACTGTATTTTATCTGAAATGCCTCTGATTTAGAAAAAAAAAAGGTGAAAAAAATAATAGTTCAGTGTTGCGTTACACTGATTACAGACTGTGTATTCTTAGAATAGCTTAGCTTTAATTTTAAGGAGTGTAATAAGACAGCACATTTCTGCTCTGTGTATTGTGAGCTGTGGGACCTCAGGTGTTCAGCCAATGCATAGTCTCAAAACACCCTCCTAGTGGTCATGGACTATAACAACAATGGCCAGTCATGTGAGGGACACAGTGAGGTTACACAATAAATGAGAAGAGGTTAAATGTGGGAAAGGGTAAATTACAAACAATATTGATGTTTAGCAGCTCTTTGTCATCATTTACACCAAGGTCAGTGTATTATGCATAATAAAAGTGCTTTTAGCTTTACTGCATTTTTTAAAATTCAGTATAGAAATGAAAAGGTTGATTAAGTAACTGTCACAGCATTGCTCACTTATTATATAGAGCACAGGTTAAAGCATCACACTGTCAAAGGGCAGTACAGCAGAGAACAGCAGGCTAAATCTAGTTAGATCAGCTAAGCGAAGAGCAAACAGAAGGAGAGGTGATGAGAGCAGCCGTAACCACAGGAACTCTGCAGCTTTATAATGTGGGCAGGACTAAACCCAGCATCCATGGAAACTGCAATTTCCTCTGGCTCAAAACAACTTGATCTTAAGCCCTGCTATCAGGCCAGTGCTATGACTATAGATTAAAACTGATGCTATAGAGCTTCTAAAAAAAACGCGGGATGGATTCACTAAGTAGTTGGAAACCTATTTCTCAAACCTGCACATTATTCTCTAACCACCTGCACTGAAGAATTGTACCAATTTCTTTTTTAAGCTCATGTCATTGTGTGAGTGAAATTAAAATCTACTGCGCATTAAAATACTGTCAATCATGTTTTTTTCCCCTTTTATTGAACTTAGAAAGTTTCAAATAAAACATGCAAAATCAATGCATTTTCTAAATTGAATGCATATTTATATATATGCCTACAAACTTCCAGGGGCATTTAGCACATAACAGCCAGACATATTCTGATGTGGTACACACAGCAAATTACAAACAACTCACAAGAAAATATTCAGCCTTTTTGTAATCCCCACTCAATAAAACCCTCCAATCCTGTTGTATTCAACTAGTGATGGCTTCCCTTTCAAACTCTTTTTATGCTCTATCTAGCTATTGCCACTGACTTCAAACAATCTGCATAAGCACGTAAGCACTCGTCTCAAGAGAACACTTTACTTTTGGCACAAGGCAGCCCTTGCTAAAGCCTGCTGTTTTACTAAAGTATTTCGCAAAGGAAAAAAGAGCGACAGAACTTTCTACCAACCCTAAATTTAACCTTGGCAAAAGCCGTCTTGTGATCTTTCAGTTAGCTTTTCTTCCACAAGCTGCAGTCACTTGGGAGGTGTTCCTTCTGTTACCTTCAAAATGAGCGAGAGATAGCCCACACTCTCAATTTGTGAGGGCAACAGCGGTGCCACGAATACACCGTTCACACAGAGCAAAAGTCTGTTCGCCCCGGCACATGGGATGCTTCTGGTTGCCCGTTACATTACGGCTCAGAACGAGCTGACACTGATATAGAACAAAGCTGAGAAGAGGCACTGAGTCACTGAAGAGTTGTGACAAAAGAAAACTACAAATAGCTGCTCTTGAAGCAATATTGGCTGCAGAGGTGCACATCTGACAGTACAAACACTTCCCGTCTCAAAGCTCATGGGACACCAGACACTAGGCAGTGTTTGGGTGAAGGCCACTACGATTAAGGCAGTGTGCTGACGCTCCCATGAGACTTCCTTTAGAAGCAAGAGCTACTCTGATGCACAGATATTGATCTATGACATTTAAACCCTGACTATAACAAAAATAGAGCCGCACGTGTCAACAACTGTAAGCAGATCGGCCTCGCTACCGTGAGTGACTCTGTGTCAAGGCATTGAGCGATTGTTTTCTGTTTTTTTTTTTAGCCAAATCCCCTGGGAGAGTTTGAGATAGAACCTGCGCATCAGCACTCTTAACGCACCGGGAGATCTTGACGTGTTCCAGCCTGCTATAGTCAAGGAAAGTGGAACGAAAGGTTTGCTTTGTTTTTCGACGCCTCCATTGGCTAAGCCGGAGTGCGCTGTGGTAAACAGCCAGAGTGGGTGGACTGGGAAGTCTCTTAATGTCAATCATTGCTGAAAGAAAACTGCAAATTCCCATTTTGCAACATCGATACTTCGCTGAAGGCGACTGGTTTTGCAAAGGAACTTGAATGGGCCGACGCTAAGCTTGGGAATTAAAGATGATCATGTCCTGAAAGCCATTGTCTGCCGTCACGGTGAGCACTAAGTATAAGGCAATAAAAAAATAAGATGATTTCAGTGGGGAATAAAGACTATGGTGGTCAGTGTTTTTTTTTTTTTAAGACTACAAATAATAAATTCAAGGCCGATTTCACAAAACATCTAAAAAGCTCCAGGTTGTAGGGCAACATTAAAATCATCATTTCATACATTTACATTGTTCTACAGCTTTTATATAATTTTATATCCAATGTATTTTATAGCAACCTTGGTTTAGCTGCTTCTAAAGAGCATAAAATATAACTTTACTGTCAGAAATTTTGACAGTACTATATGTCCATTCACATTTATTACCACACGAGTCACCAGATTTTTACAGTCTCATATATAAAAATACCAAATTTTACAATAAAGATTACAGTAGGGGGGGGAAACCCTCATGTTAGTGGGGATTTTTCAAAGGCTTTATTCAATTATAGGACAGCATGATCTCAAATGATTATCAAATTTCTCTCAATATCGAAATTTCTCTCTCTAGTTGCACAAAAAAAGGTTCATGGTCAGTGTTTTGATTTTCAGTACCACCTGATAATTTGCATCATTACCTAATTTGCATAATTACTTTAGTGCAGCCGTTCTTTATTCTTGTCCTTGTGGCCCCGCTCTTCAAATTTTACATGTACTGTAGCTCATTTTACACACCTGATTTAAATCAGCAGTTCGTTAGAAGAGAACTGTGGTCCCTAAACAATGTTCTCTACTCTTCTGGGTAGGTTGTCACATAAGAACACAGCTAACTATAAATAACTTTTGTAGGAAGTTTTGTCTATCACAGAGGTTACGTCTTGCGCACTTATCAAGTGAAATAAACCTCTGAAGCAATAAGAGGAGGGGCTTTATGATGACCAAGATTAAGAAATGCTGCTTTAGTGCATGGCGTCCTAAAATGGCATAGATTGAGAGTACAAATAATACCAGAAGTGCCACTTCCAAAGCAAGCATGAACGCCAAGACAAGCACACTAAACCAAACTAAACCATCAGACGGCTTCATAAACGTAGCGTCGTAGCCAGGCAACTGGCCCCTCTAATATGGCAGTTCTGTCACTAATGAGTGAATGAGACACAGACCTGTTCCGCTCTAAACACGTTGCGCCCAGCAAGCCGCCATGTTCACAAGAGAGAAAGGCTTTGTTTTGGTTGCCGGGTTATGAGATTGAGGTTGTTGAAAAGCTCTGATCCGCAAAACAAGTGCGCGTGCATGCGTGTACAAAGCCAGGCCCCGGTGTCTCAGGGAGCTCACAGGCAGAACCCTGCAGAGGAGAGACCTAATCAGATTTCCTGATCCGTACGTCCCTCCGGTTTCTTCTTCGCAATCAGCGGATCGGTGCCGCGGCAGGATTTTAATTACCAGGGCTCTAACAGCGCGGCACAAACCTGCTCTGACACACTGATTGCGGCAATGTCATCGGCAGCCAAATTAACTTTACTCTTCAACAACAGGCCTCCAAATAAGCTTAAAGCTTTTAAATACCCCAGCTCAAGACCAACATAGTCTGAACTTAAATTGGCTTAAAAACTTTTACATTCATTTTCTCATTTAACGCTCCGTAACACACTGTAGGACATGAATACGCAATTTAGGGACACAATTTAAGCCATTGTTTCCCTGCTCGTAATGTAGTTAACCTTTATGTAATTGCGTTGAACTCTCAGTCGATCTGCGTGAACTTGGAAATCTTGGCATATTTTGTGCTCCTTTAGCGAAGTCGAAAATGTAAAAATGTCCCCGCTCTGCTTGCGGAAGGTGTGTTTTATATGCAGGGCTTGCGCTGGCTGCAGGGAGGATGGAAGCGATATTAGCAGGCCGAAAGTTTCTCTGTCACCTCTCTTACCCTTCAGTCCCGCAGAGAGGAGAGCTGGGATCACACTGCTCTAACTGTTAAAAAACCCTCACCGAGGGAGAGAAAGAGGGAGATATTACCCTGGAGAGTCTGGTCGGGGAATGCTGTGAGCATGTCCATCAAATGTCTCCTGTCTGCAGCCTTTCCTAAAGCACTACTAGAGGAGATATTGCCATGAATACTCAAGCAAGCACCTAAAATTGGAGATATTACTAGTCAAATGTGTTGAAATTTGACATAATTGGTGTTTTATTTTTTGACTTATTTACCATGTTTACAAAGTTTTTGATGTAAAGCCTTAAACTTATATGCTAGAAATCTAGCATTTCATACCACTCTAAAACATTTTGAAGAAAAAGTATTTTAATCTCCCAAATACTTTCCTGAGTTTGGAAGGTTATTTTAACTGTGTGTGTTTGTGGAGTCCGCAGGGCAGCTTGTCTCTCCTCCTGTGTGACAGACAGGACACCCCTCTCACTCTCTCTTTAGGGTGCCTGTGAGTCTGACCTTTTCACCAGTCTATCTTTCTCCTCTTCCTCTTCCTGCACCCTCCTCTCACCCGATCTTCTTCAGCTCTCTCCACTCCATTTCCTTTCCACTTTTGGCCCATGCCACTCATGATTTCACCATCTCTTTGCTCATTCCCATCAACCCCTTAAACCTGCCTTGTGCATCAATTTCCACTGTATTCCTGTCTCTATAGTCATCTCTCTCATCCTCTCCCACTGGGTGTTCCTGGTTTAATCTGAGGTTAGATGTGACCTCTGGGCCACATGCTGTTTCTTCTCCATTTTCTACTCTATCCCTCTTCGTTCACGTTCTCTCTCTCTCTCTTTTCAGAGAGGCTTCATTCTCTGTGCTTTCAGTCTGAGAGGCCTGTAGCTGCTCTTAGTAGCACTGGATCTTTTTTTCTCTTCACCCTTATTTTGAGAGGCAGACGTCTCACTGTGGCTCTTCAGTCATGAGCCGTGAGGGCTGGCGCTTGACCAGCACATGCTCTCAGACTCCTCCACATCCATCAGAGAGAAAAACACAGCACACACATGTTGTTTCTTCAGTAATGCTTTGTTTATGTTGCACTGACTGAAATGTACTGCTAGTGTTGTTCTGACATTTACGCTTACGATTTCAACCGGGAATGCATCGCAATGCAGAATTAAAATGGGTCGTGAAAGCAATTTCATGTTTATTTTAATCCGTTTGGTTAAGAACTTTCCAGTCCCTAACATGGAAAATTCTGTTTTTTATTCCACATACATCTTTAAAAACCCTCCACCGTTATCACTTTCACCGTGTATTATTTTCAGCCGTCAATAAGCCCATTCATTATTTAATACAGCTCTTTCTCTCGCTCCAGCTCCTCATTATAGTCACTGCAGGGTGGAGGGACAGGTGGGCATTGCTGGAATTTTCAAATGAGGCAATTTATCTGAGACAAATACCTGCAAGAAGGGAGACAAACCTATTTTCCATCAGCCCCATTTTTCCAGCTGGGAAATAAAAACAATTATTTTGCACTCTTCCTATTTTATCTTATTCACACACATGCCCTGTAACCAAAAACACACACACATTAAGACACCAGGCTCCATGTGTGGTAAGGGTCAAAGCCATTCACACTGACGCCGTCCGTCACCCACAGACTCAACAAAGTTGATAAAACTTACACGTTATGCAAATGAGATGTAAGATAATTTATTACAAATCTCTCTGCACACATCCGCTCCATCTCTGTCAATGTGAACGGAGCCTACTGGACACATATGGTGAATTAGCCAGCATTAACAGCATTTAGTGTGCGCAAATGGCTTTTATGTTCCATATATAAGCTACATCCAGCATGAATGATGAGCCCTGTAAAATGATGCACATTAAAACAGAAAGCAAGTGTGAGGAAAAGAGGTAAAGGTGTGTGCTCGAGCACCTGTGAGAGTTTTTTGGAACAGGCTGCGAGACATATGGTGGATGAGAATTTTGATAGCTTTGAAGTGAGAGAAAAAACGGAAGAGGAAAAGGAGAAAGAGCAGATCATCCCTCAAGAAGCAAAGCTGTAGATCTGACCAAAAAACAAAAAACTAAGTGTGCACTAACTTCCAAGAGCTGGGAGATTTTTGAAAACTCTCAATTTCTGAAAGTCTTAAGCTTACCAAGGCTGCATTTACACTTCTTCAGCAAATAATCTAGTTTCAGTGCAACGTGATCCTTCAGAAATGAATGAAATATGCTCAGTTAAGTTGTTACATTTTTTATAATGAACAGAAGGTTTTAAAAATAGCATTTATTTAAAATATTTATGAAAATATGTATTTACTGTCTCCTTTGATCCATTTAATGCATCCTTGCTGAAAAAAGTATTAACTTTTACCAAAAAAAAAACCCCACACTTTGTGTGCAAGTACATTTTCCCATAACAGTTGAATTGCATGAGCTACAGCTCACAAAATGCAATCCGAAATGCACCCAAACGATAGAGTGACAAACAAAGCTATCCTGTAACAATAATTCCTTTTCTCTTGGTCTGTAGTGTCTGGCAGACTAAGGCTGTGGTAGACCAGATGCTGATAGAGTTACATAGAGACATTTCTTTCTCAGGGATCTATGGTCTTTGGCAGTAAAAAGAGGGCATTGTTTGAGCTGCTACGGGTTTTTGGCCTGTCTACTATGCAGCGGGTGACTAATCAGAATTTCTGTCCTTCCAAAAGTAACAGGCACATCACTACCAATTTGTACTTTGCACTTTTGGAAGTTTGTGAAGTATAACCGGTGCCATTTAAAGTGAAATGAAATTCTCTCAGGGAATTCTGAGCTGTTTTGAAAAGCTCAGGAATGATTCAGGGATGCCTTCACATGCAGTTGATACCTGTGGGCTGATTAACTGAAATAGCGATGCTGATAGACTCCTGCAGAGTGTGTCAGTCTTTCTGCCGTACCACATACACACACCTGACACTTTCCCCTGTCTGTGCTTCATGCGGCACTTCAGCAAATGATAGATGCTCCGACAGCTAAAACAACAGGTCTGATTCCCCTCTCACACACACACCCCTCAATTAGCTTCACGACGGCAGACCTGAAACAGACATAATGTCACTCCATTCACAGCAGCTAACATGCCAACGGGACTGAAGAGTGGAGAGATGCGACAGGTAAAGAGTGCGTGTCTCTTCAGGTGAAAGTCTGATAAATGCAGGCACCAATAATAGCGTCTTATCAAACGGTCAGGCTTTTCTAATATGTGAGGATCCAAATAACAGACAAAAAGTTTGCAGGTTCACACAAGGGTCACCCAGAAGTTAGATAGAAAATAACATGGTGTTTTCGCATATGTCTGAATGAATATGCTAATTCTTTTGGAGCATCAAAAGCTCACAAACACTGCTTTAAACGAAATCAACCAATTAACAGAGATGTCTGGTTAAATGGATCATTGAACGAATCGCTTGGGAGTCGATGAACAAATTAGGTATAAATAAATGCATAATATTAAGAAAATGAAAGTGGTTTTTGACCTTGCACATGTCAACCTGTTGTTTGGGACTCCCAAAACCAAAATATGAACCTTCCATGACCCATAATAGGGGCATGTTAAGATAATGAATCATCGTCATTCATTTCCTAGGGAAATATTACTACTCATCTGCTCTGAAAAATGAACAGAGCCATAAATGTAGTAATTATAACCCTTGTTTCAATTGATTTCAGGCCAATTAATTCAGTAAATAGTTTAATGATGTATTAAATATACTGGTCACCATCTACTGATGCAATAATGTAACCTTAAGGATTCACTGAACAAACCGGAATGAATCTTTTTGAAGAACTGAATCAAAAGAATTAAATACATCACGTCTTGTATTGGAAAAGTGGCTGCTTATCAGTAAGAATGAAACGGATTTCAAAATGGAAAATGTCAGACGAAGTCAGGAGTGTGACAGCACTCTTTATCCTTTCAGGGAGCAGAGAGAGGGGTAAAAGGGAGGATGAAAGAGGGATGAGAGAAAACAGTCCTTAAAGGTGTGAATAATGCATGAAGAGCCGAGGCCAGACGAGAAACAGTCATCAGACCAGAACCCGATCGCTGATCCAGTTACCACTGAGCCGTCCCTAAAGCCCTGAAGTCTGCCTCACTCTCACCCATTTTTGTCTTGCTTAAACACACACACATATTACGCAGAGAAAGTGTGGTGAATTGATTCTATATTGATGTGTAAGTGCCCACAAAAAATGAGAATCATTTAAAATGACTGTATGTTGATTGGTCTGCACCATCCAATCATATTCTCTGTGGAGCAGTTCACTAAGGGCTTGTCCTTGCTTTCACAAACAGCTACAAACAGTACTAAAGAGCAAAAACAGAAATGCAGGTATCTCAATACATATTTCTTAAACATGAGTTAAAAAAAGAAAAGACAGAACATTGGTAAAAGATGTTCTTTTGAAGCCTGTTTACTAGTAGCTCATCTAATAAGGACATATTGACACAGGATGTGTTCTTGCATCTATCTGCATTTTTTCCCTTTATTTGCACTTTATTCCATTTCAAGCAAAATGAAGGGCTGAAACACTTCTCTAATTAATATAGCCTAATTTCTCACCTTAGCACGTTTTCACATCTCAAAATGTGTTTGTCGCCTCACAATAAAGACGGTCGACCACACAAAACCAATCTAACATTGCAGCACTGCAAATTACCATAATTCATATTTTACACACTGAACTTGTGAGAATGCTCTCTGGTAAATAATAGATGATAGAAAGACAAATAATGTCATCCACAGTCTATTGCTCTAAAATCAAATCTAAAGTAAAAGCATTAATTAAACAATGATTAACACTCAACAGCCTTCAAATATATTATTGCATAACCTATTGTAAAGCTTAACATTTCTAAATGACTATATAAATATAATTTAATTTTGATTTACTATAAGCATGTAATATGTAAGCTCAACAAAAAGCACAACTTATGCTACAAAACGAATGCAAAATCATGTATTATTTATCTAAAGCTACTTTTGTCCATGCATTATACCGAGGCTTATATGGACGGATAGACCTTCATGTGATTATCACTTCCTGTGGCTTTGGCCGCTGATTCTCTGCTATAGCTTAGGCTGTATGTAGCCTTTATTAACTCAATTCTAAAACCTGGACATCCACGTCCACTGAGAGGTGCGAGGCCATCCCTCTTTCTCTCTGTCTGTAGGTGTGAAGGTTGTATTACGCCTTGTTAGCTCTGAAACACGGATTCTCAGTTGCCTGAGAGAAGTGTTGGCACTTAACAGCAGTGCTCTGTCACTAGCTATCTGCACTCCATATGAGCCCGGGGAGGGATCTATCGCTCTCCATCACACACACACATAATGTAAACCACACACCACAACAAAAGACCAAAACACTAGCACGCATATGAAACTAACAGAAACTATATAGAGAAAATCTATTGTGATTTCTGTTCATGTACATGTACCGACATTAACCTCTGTTTTTCAAGTTGCGGTAGGTGACAGTGACAGTAGCTGGGTGAGTGAGTTTATCTCTGAGTTTATGGTATGTGTGTGCTCTCATCATTTTCTGCATGGTGACATATCAAAGAGCAAAGAGCGAGACCTGGCAGGCGTTGTCTTTGTATACAGTAAGGATGAGCGACAAGGCTAACTATGCTGCAATAAATATGGAGAGAGAAAGGTGTGTATGTGTGTGTGTGTGTGTGCGCGTAATCTGAAAGACAGCTTTTATAAGCGTAAAGCTTTAATTCGGGAGAGACGGGAATGGGTTGTTCCCCACAGAGACCGAAGTCTAAAGAGGATCAGAGATTGTGTCTGTCAACAGCCATATGAAATCCTTTTATGCGGTTTCAATTATAAAACGGAACAGGAACTGTAGGGAGTCCATTTCCTGTCATCCATCCCATGTTTCTTTTCATTTTTTTTGTGTTTTACCTAATTTCTATATCATTAAACTTCTGGGATTTAGTTACAGATTGCTGGCCCCCTGCAACACTTGGGATCAAATCCAGATGTTAACATTAAGTTTAATATTAGTGCTGTCAAATGATGCATCATGATAAATTGCATCCAAAATAAAACTGGGTTTACATAAAATATCTGTGTATAATACATGCATGCATATATTTATGAAAAATATGTTTAGTATCTTTTGCTTTTAAGGGTGCATAAAAAAGAGAGAGGGAAAAAAAACAGTAATATTGTGAAACATTACAAACTAAAACAACAGTTTTTCTTAAATTTTGTTAGACTTTAATTTTTTTGTTACTGTCATAGAAAGCTGAATTTTCATCAGCCATTACTCCAGTCTTCATTGTCATAATCATTCTGATTAATCATCAATAAGCTGACTTATCAATGTTGGAAGCACTTGTGCTGCTTAATATTTTTATTTATTTATTTTTTGTGTGATAACCCCCCCCATCCCACTCCACTCCAGGAAATTAATCTCATCAGCATTCTACATCAATCCTGCTGAAATTGTTGTGAGCACTTTGAACACATGGGCCCCTAAAATAGTTCCCACCATACACCCCATTAGGTACAGCCCTGCTGTGCTCTGAATCCAGAAGAGAATGTTCATCTGTAATAATTTGAGTGAGTTCTGCATGTCTTTTACTGCACTCATGTCATCACAGGTATTTGAGTGAGTGTATATGTGTGTGTGGGAGACAGAGAGAGACGCTGCTCTCTGGCTGTGCGCTTCCCTGCAGGCTTTCATCTTTCTCAGGTTAGATTACTGTAAAGCACTCCTGTCTGCCAGCATTCCTGGAAGCTTTTTATCCGTGCACTTGTTTGTTTAAAAAAAAAAAAAAATAGCAAAAAAAAAAAGCGAAGTGGAAAAACAGATATAAAGGGAGCTGGGCTGGGAATAAGAGTAGCTAACGGTCCTTCCCTCAACTGTGTCTAAACATATTTCAAAGCACTGTTAGCAAACTGAGTTAACTCTAGACCTGCTGGCACACTTCTGCTTCTCACTATTTTACTCAGGGTCATTTACATCGGTTCATGAAAGCTAATAAAAATAAGATTAATCATAACAAGAGCCATAATGACATACTTTACTGTGGGCTGAGGGAAAAAAACTCTTGCTTAGACAAAAAATAAAATAAAAATGTAAAACAAATATAGCATGCATTTTTATTTATTTATTTTTAAATGGAACTGGAAAAAAATGTTATTCAAAATCTGTCCAACGACCTACTGATAATGCTAGATGCAATACATACTATTAGTAGCCTAGTTGGCAAGTAACCCATCCCTACAAAATAAAACACAGCAAAACACAGTTTATTGTAGTACATTACTGGCTTAGATTAAACTTTTGTGCACATACCTGTATCATAAGGTTATAAATCTCCTCTCTTTATCTCCATACAAGATCCTGAAGTGTAAAATGCAAGTTTTACCTAACAAATAACACAGTTTTACATAGACCTTATGCGTTAAGAAATCGAAAACATGATCGAAATTCAAAAACATGGACGCAGACCAATTGACGCTGCATGTTTTAGCAGATGCTGACAACTCACAAACAGCAGCACAAATTTAATTAGAGCTGCCCTGAAGCTGTTTGTAACTATTAGAGCTGGCAGTTGGACAACTGGAGGACCGTGTGTGTTTGTATATGCATCTGATGCTACTGTGTGTTTAATAAAGGGCAGTATTAACATCCCACCTTGGAATGCCTGAAGGCGACATCAATAATCACAGGGCTCATCCCACACTTGCTTGCACGTCTCCTATGTTTATGTATAGAGGCGTGTGTGTGCGCAAGCTGGTATGTGTGGGACAGAGTCTTGACTCTCTGCATTGGCTGATAGGGCCTAAAGCTGGAATGGAGTTCCCGCAAAAAGCTGTTTAAGCATGACAAGCCCAGGCAGTGTTAACCCTGCAGGGCTTGGGCAGACCGGGCCGCCCCTGTACCCAAAGACAGAAGCTGCGGAGAGAGCATACAACTTGTGAGTCGGATGGGCAGGTGTTGCCAAAGCCTGCCAATGCGTGTGTGTCCTCTAGGACCTCTGCATAACAACCCACCCACACATACTCATGAACACACACTCTCCAGTCAATTCATTTCAAGGGTTTGCTACATGTTTTTTTTGCTACAAGTTTACTGAAAATATTGGGAATTTAGGACTATCCCCTGGTGAGATTTAGAAAATTTTGTCCCCAAACTATAGCCAAATAAGATTTCACAATTTCTGCGTGAAAATTGCTTTTACACTTTTCCCATTCAGTGCATACACAGAACTTGCACAAACATTATTGGACTCATATTAAAATTTTACTCATAATGCAAGGCTGGTTCAAACAACGCCGATATATTTAGGGTTTAGGTTAGAGCTCAGATCATGTGGATACATTGTGGACACATTCAACCACTTTTATATCAAAGCAGAGAATAAAAATACAGCTAGAAAAAAACTCAGGCAAATTGCTTTTAAACAGACTAAGCATTAGCACTTGCTGAAAATGATTTTAACCTATTATTTAATTATTTCCTGTTGTTTTTCTATAAACTTAGGCAAGTAGGGCTGAAATGATAGTTAATAAATGAATAAATTAACATGTGGCATCATTATTAACCGCATCAGAATGAACAGAGCATAGCTTAGTGTTTAATTATCTCATGAATTTACAAAAAGGCTAATTGGAAGGATTTTGATTCACTGTTTGTACAGAATAATCATTTAGGCAAGAAGTACAATGGAAAAAAATTCTCGCAGCAGCGCACTGGGGAGAAAGCAGACACGAACAAAACATTTTAATTTTACTGGACATATTTACTCAAACAAACAGCAGGCATACGACAGCAGGCATACGACAAATGTACAGTTTGCCTTGGCTCCGGTACATACTGCTTAGACAATGACAGCAATTGATGAAACCTGTCAATCAAATACATACAAACAGTACAAAACAATACAATACAAACCAAATTTAGATTTCAAGCAGTCCCATAAAAGTCAAACTGCAGTGCTAACTCATAGTAAAGCTATTAGACATGGAGAAGCAGCCAGTAGATATTCAGCTGAGAGCTTGGCTATGAATGAGCGACTATATGATTGTTATAGGTAGACAGATGGTCGGCTCTCACTCATGTCTCCTCTTGGCCGTGTCAGCATGCTCTCGGTCCCTTCCCAACTGCTCTACATGCAGGTCACCTGCACTCAAAACACCTGGATCGGACCTATGCCACGTCATCTGTGCTCAGGCTGTTTATGCACACTCTCAAAGCTTAAGCAATTTTAAAGAAGCCATGAAATCAAAATAGTTATAATCCAACTTTGAGGTCATCCAGAAGCGTGTTTTACATGCTGAAAATTTATAGTCTTTCACTTCAGGGAAAAGATGCCATAAATGCTGATTCATGGGAAGAGCCCTTCAACATGTCCCAACCCAAACTTCCTGTTTCAACAGAAAATACATCAGCATATGACACAGCCTGTTGAGCAATTTCATGCAGTCTTTAACATCATTAGAAATAAGCATATGCTTCCTCTACTGACATACGAACAACCCATGCTGTTTTACCTTCAGGGGGAATCAACTCAACACTCATTTCAGTGACTCATATAGGATTAATGCTTATAGGCAGCATTCTGCTCCAATCACCAGATCAACCTGATCTTTAAACTCTGTCAGGTACTGTATATAAACCAATATAAGGGAATCCAAAACTGATTTCAGACCAGCCGAGAATCACCAACCTGCTATTTACATTTCAAGAATCATACGCACAAGGCCTTCTCCATGACAAACCCCTGAAACTCTTTAGCATTTTAATGAGGTGCTTTATCCGGCATCAGTCGACTGTGTAAGTGTGAGTAAGAGAGAAATGGTGGGGTAAATTATTAAGCAGAGCTACCCTGTGCCTCCCAGCTGATACGCTGAGAACCAGAAGACATCAGGAGTGGAGGGGACGCACATCCCTGAAGTACAACACAATTTATAACCTCTGATGGAAAACACCTTCTGAAACCATTACAGATGAGCTGAGTGAACTACTGTAAATGCATTTAGAGAAGCACATTTAAATTCTACTCATAATTATTAAAGTAGGAATGTGAAGCAGATCGCAGACGTAAATGATAAAACAGCATGTATACATGCATTTTTATTTAAACAGTCTTGCTATATCAGTTTTGGAAGACGATAACAGCATTCATATAAATCCATGAGAAACACCCACTACTCATTTACATACATTACTCTCTAGAACAAAGGTTGTACGAGTGAATTTAAATTACCACAGTCACAGTGTGATCTCATATTTGAGTCAGACTGAAACTGAGCAGTGAAATCAAAGGTAACCGTGCAATTTTCCATAAACGTAACTAATATGATGTCCACATGCCTTTATTTCAAGACGAGGGAGTAAAATACGACTCCCAGTAGGACTAAATTGAACAAAAGACGAGTTGATGAGGATGGAGAGATTTGTTGACATTTCGCGTCCATCTAACGGTTTTTGCAAGGCAATCTTGACACCAAAGAACGCTTCCCAAAAAAATATCTTGAGAAGGCAGAATACAAAGCACAGACAAATCCTATCCTCAAATAAGGGCCGGAAAGAGGGTTTTCTATTGCACATTTAGAGGTACCACTGATCAGGCTTGTTTAGTGTTCTCCAAATAATGGAGAATCAGAATTCCAAAGATTCCATCTTGTCTTGGAGCCTTTGATTGCTGATGAAAGAATGCATGGATAATCTCATTCAAAAGGCGCTAATAACCTTGACTGACCTCAACTGCCACACATCAGAATGGGACTGAAATGAGACTTTTTTGTGATAAAAACGAGTCCTTCACAAAGAGGCGCTTGGCTGTGGCCTTTTCTTTGTGATGCAGGAGCAATATGAATGCACAGGGGCCTTTGACAGGCAGAAGTCAGTGTTCACGGTCAGCGTCTGGTGATGGAGACTATCTAGGAGACGGCCGCAAACCCTGAGGCAAAGAGAAAGCCAGTGTGACTGGTTTTCCACGGCATTCACCGCAGAGCCCCAGGGCAGAGGCCCGACTTCAGACATAGAATGGGTCAGTGACTATTCAACTTGAGAAAATGCAGAAGGCATGAATGAATGAATAAATATACACATATTTACACCTCTATAAATCTGCATATTGCATGTCTGAGCATAGATGAGTCAAAGATTCTCTATTGGTTGAGTCAGCTCTAAACTAGAACAGACAAGAACCAGTACAATCAGTGAGTAGGTATACCAACTCCAACACCTTCCACTTGGTTACTATCATTATGGATTTAATTACTGCACGCACCGTCCAAGATAAGGAATGAGCAAGTTTGTGTTTGAAAAACAAAAGACTTGGGCAGTGGGAGAGCTCAGCACTGATTTACACACTTTAATAAAACCCAAAGACAATTGGTTGGCTGTAGATAACAAAATCAGGAAAACGGCGCAAGGCACTGATTTAGGGTTTAATTAATTCATGAGATAACTGCACACTGTCCCGCCAGAGAGACAGACAGACGAACAGACAGCATGGCTGAGACAGAGGAAGACAGACAGACAGATACTGTATAAAGACTAAGTCAATTTGGAAAGAGGAGAGGAGAAAAGAGATTCTGGGAGCACATTACTAAGGCTTGTGGGCAAGATGTTCCCACAAGTTTATAACTGAGGAGGACCAAATTTTACAGTTTATAAGTCAACCACTGAAGCACCCATATTTGTTAAACATTAATTCAAAGTATAATGGAGTATGTTGTATTATATTATAGTTTGAACTCCTCTATATAGTATAGGCAAACTAAAAAGATGGTGGTCATACAAACATCTAATTCTAGATATGTTTTAATAGCAATGAAAAATAAAATCATTCTCCATCTAAAATTAGATTACAAATGAACCACAATGATTATTTATACTTATTTACTTACTTTTCTAGGATATTTACTGTTGGGATAATTTTTGGAAAAAACAAGATGGTTGGCTGTTATCTACCTCAGCTAAGGGCCAGAAGAAGACATCAAACTGACATTTCTAAATTACAGAAATTAAAAAGTATTCTTAAAAAAAGAGAGCTGGAAAAAGAGGGCACATAAATCAGAGTGAAAGAGAGGAAAGGAAGTGTGCATGGCAAGAGTAGTCTCAGTGATGCAGGGGTATTTGTTACATAATTCCTGCTAGCAGTGTAACATCATGGCTGAGTGCTTGTGCTGGGTGAGTTTATGCAGTGTTGGGCCTGTTGGAGCGGTTCGGCACACATGGCACATATGCGGCTAAAGCTCTTAATGCAGTTCCCGCATGACCCCGGCAGGCTATGTCCCAGCCAGCTGCAGCATGAGACGGATGGCCAGCTCCCGCTGGGACGTACAGCCACTGGGGTTCAGGGGCCTCTAGAGGGTATTATCCACAAAGGACATCATGTTTAATTTACTCAAAGATGTGATAATTATCATAGATGCATCAGGGGAATTAGGGAAATCCTGGAGAATAATTATGGTATGGTTCAGGTGCAGAGAATTGAGTGTGTTAACATGGTAAGTTGCAACAAAAACAACAAAAAAATATTTTTGATATTTATTTTTGATTTAATAAAACCAAGACCGGAAAGTTATCAGCTTTTGAGAAATAAGCTCAAACTCAAATTTCCCACACAAGCACCATGGCCCAATGTTCAAGCGCTAAGCCACAGCTCCTTTTGATCTGTTGCTATTTTTGAAAGGATCGTGAAGGAGTGGTACAGTCTGTGTGTATATGTATTTATTTCTGCATGCGTTCGGCAGAAGGGAGGACAGAAACGCAGCAGGTACATCTAAAGTACATGAGTGATCTGTCACAGTGTGTGTTGCGTGCCTGTTTTACTGTGAGACCCAGCAGAGATCTGTGGGTTTGTGAACGCCACCCACATCAAACATACATGCGTGTGCTTTTAATCAAGACATGTCTGTTTAACAGAAGGACTGTGTGTCTTCCTGTCTGTCTGTACATGTGCCTATCCTTCTGTCTGTATAGTCAGATGAGAGAGTGTGTTTGTGTGTAATTAATTGGATATGTTTGTAATTAGGAGTGAGTGAGCAACACATTTGGCTTTGTTTGGCTGCCTCAGCACAGCAAAAAGGAGTGCAGAAATAAATTGATTACACAGAATTGTAATTACACTGAAATTATCTCTTTCACTCAGGGGGTTAATTACTGTCCAAACAGTAAACATGCACTGTTATTACTCATGGGCCTACATGCAGGGTCTCCCTATTAATTCTGACGAAAAAATGCAAAATGGACAACAAATATAGTAGAAATGTGGTCTGGTGGTGACCGGTCAACATCATGATGGAAGGTCATCTCACCTCCTATTATTACAGTCTCTGAAAATGTTGTATTTTGTAGTACATGTACATAGGTTGCTTTCTTCAACAATTCACTAGCATAACTGCCAATTATTAAACACTCAAAGCAAGATGATTTGATAAATATTTTTAACCACATATGAGCATAATAAATGAGCAATAAGTGAGTTTTGAAACCGGGCTGATGTTTTTATCCAGTATAATGTGTGCATTTAGTCTTACAGCTGCTTTTTTCCATTCACAAAACTGAAAGATCAAATCACAGCCAAGTCGACCAATCAGTGTCAGAGTAACTCCGCCTAATGAATGAGTTTCACATCTCCCCTCTCTATTCCCCTCAATCTTCTTTATTTCCTTCAGATAGTGATCTTTTTTTCCTAGCAGGCTGTTGGAGGCAGGCAGTAATGAACCGTCTCCGTTTAAAGAGGAGAGAGGGCAGTAGAGAGATGAACGCTCACACTGAGATGTGTTATCTTTTATAACTGTGACTAAAACACTGTTTAATGGGTGACTACTCACTCATCAGGGCTCTTTGCTTGACTCTGTTAATAAGCTCTTCTCCCAGCCACTTATAAAGACTTGTCAAAAGCTCATGACACAGATGCAACAACGCCGACACAGAGTTACTCATAGGAACAATTATAGGATATAAACGTTATACTTCACTATACAGGGGAAAAGAGTTGTGCTAAGTTGGGTTAACTTGGTGGCCAGTGTTATGGTATTGTCTATTCTTTTTTCTGCCCTTTATAAATTGTCTATTGAGACTGCACTCAAGCTAACACACACACTTGTGGGCCCATCAAAAGAATGTGAGCACAAACTGACTATCAGAGAGATGGAGAGCACCCTGAGAGTTTAAACGTTCACAGCAACAGAGAGAATGGAGGAAGCATCTAGCTTTTAAAGCAGACGGCACACACCTTCAGCTCTTCCATCGTAAACTCGGAGACAGAAGGTGTAAGACGGACAGATTGAGTGAAAGGGAGAGAGAGAGTTTGGTGTGTTTGATGTCAGACCACATTCCAGAGATTCTGTCTGAATCCCTCCGACGGCTCTCCCTCCATCACTGCGGCTCTCGCTCCGCCAGTTACCATGGCAACAAGGGCCTGCATGGTGGACCGGAGTTGGAGGGTGTGGATGGAGAGAGAGGGAAGGAAGAGAGTCTCTAACTGCAGCCAGGTACCCAGAGGCCTATAGAGACCCAACATCTTGGCACAGTGTGACAAGCGCTTTTCAACTCCCTCTTTCCGTCTACCTCTTCCCTCTTCTTCTCTGGAGAAACAATACGGTCTCCCCTGAATACTAAGAGCGCTTGCGCAAATTCCTCGCAACTGCTTCCTGACTGAAACGTCCTTCAACATCAATGCGGAGATGTATGAGGACTCTCACTCCTGTGTGCAAGGGCAAGTCGCATGAATAAGTCATTTGTCAACGTTCCAGTTGGGACGTCATAAGACCAAATCGTAATTATCAAAGTGTCACTCTTGGTTATGAACAAAAGCCATTCTCTGGCACTTATAACGCGAGTCTACGCGGACACTTCAGGGACTGATCGCTTCATTATTGTGAGCGCTTTCAACACAAAATATGCTCCTAGTGTCCGTCACTGTCTTGAGGCAGTCGATGCAGAACGGGTTTATATTAAAGACTGACGACTTGTGCATGATAATGAAAGTTTATAAAAAAGCCTACATGGAATCAGCGGCCACAAAATGCTTGTGGTATTCGAAGTTCGACTTTTTTTTTGTTATAACATTGATTCAAAATTTAGATGCATGTAACTACTTTAAATATCAACTGATTGCGACGTCAGTTGATCTGTCGTGAAAAAATCTGCATACAGCACGGACAGACAAATTGTTTGTCTACAGTAACTTGGTTTATGCATTTAGCAAATACTTGAGACTGTGTGGCATGTTGAGGATCATTTTGAGCCATTCTCCTGGTGACTAGCCATCCATTCATCACATGTGACACATGAGTTTATATTTTCATTTAATGTCTTTTAATGACACAAATCACCAGATAATACCGCTGCTGCTCTAAACGCAGAAAAACAATCAGCAATAGGTGATCATTATTATGATTAGCTCTTGAGGACCGATCGTTACTGTTCATGGTGGTAAATGGACAGTGTCGTGGAGCATCACTACAATCCCCTGCACCTTTCAGATCCAATCAGGACAGCCATTCCTCACCTCTTCACTCCATTAAAATATCCTTCAACAACAAACAAATTAATTACAACTCATTGTAAACTCAACATGATTGTGTGTGTGACAGTATCCGTGTGATTTGGTAAAACCTAATGAAAAGTGCAAAAAGCTACGCATGCCAGCTTTACAAATGAAATGTTCAATCCATTCATTAGCAAGGACCATTAGGCAAAAGCTCACAGAAAAACAAACAAACATTACAGCCTATTTGGAACAGTGACGGATGGACTCGGATTTTTTTGTAGTTTCTCCTATATGACCTCTGAATAGATAGACCCTTAAAAAACACTAGATTTATTTACTATTAAATAATGATTTCTAAACCTTGAAGTGCTTCCAAAGTAAAACATAATTGCTCACATTTATATATTATAGATCAGGAGACATAAATGGATTTTACATTGTGTTTCACATAAGCATCATTGTTGCCTTAAAGAAAAGGAAACAAATAAGACATAAAAGTAAAGAGCTCTCAAACGAATGTGGACCGAATTTGATGAGGTATGTCTGATTCTTGCTAAAAAGAATAATTGTAGGCTTTGATATAATGGCAAAACTAAGATACTAAAACTGAAGTGACACTCAGAGGAGGCCCTGAGATTACTAAGGCCTGTTTCTCAAGAGAAAAATCTGAACAGCAGGAAACTTGAGTAAAAATTTCCTCCATTTATTGTCTATGAGAATGAAATAAGATAAAGATGTCCTTTGTGATTTTTCTTTCATATGGGTTTGTGTGTGATTGTGTTCGCCTTATGGGAAAGAGGGGGAAAAATTCATATCACTGACTCATAACCAACTAACTGAGAGCCACAGCATGGCTGTGTGTGTGTGTGTGACACTGTTAGAGAGAGGGAGACGGTGAGAGAAAGAGATCCCAAACTCTGCTCGGAGTACTTTTCATATCTGACTCACAGTGCACAGTCCCTCTGCAATTAATCTCTCCTTTAAAGTTTCTTTCTGACCCTCCCAAAGGCGTTCCTCTCATTCTTCTCTCTCGCTGTCTGTGTGTTTGTGTTCGGTGTAGAGTCATTGCGGATTGGGGCCTATTTGATGCAGAATCACAACAGGAGTGGAAATGAGAACGAGGAAGAAGAAAATAAGAGTGCAGGGCCAGTAATGCTCAAGAACATTTGCTCCGTTTCAAAACCCAGGGAGCACAGGGAGAGAGCATTTTAAGGCAGCAAGCACACATCACCAAAAGCTACTGTAGGCAATTTAATGATGTTACCAAATTTTAAAACCGCATCTTCTGCAATGATTTTTATTGCACGAGGTTAGTGGATGATGCTAAAAAAGTATTCAATAAAAAAACTAAAAAGCTGATGTTATTAAAAATATATTATATTGTAACTAATAATTGGATGTGTATGCATATTTCTACTTCAGTAAGGTCTATATATTCCAAATCGGATCACCTATGAGGTTCAATGACTGGTAGGAAGCTGTCTATGTAGGCAGCTGGCTGCAAGGCTGCTCACTAGGCTTTGCGACAGAACTTTCATCTCTCTTGTGACAGTTTTTTCCTCTGACAAAAAGAGAGCCCATGCTGGTGGGGAAGGTGGAGGTCGTTTTGAAAGGCCAGACTTTTATTCTACTGGATTTTACCAGGAAGAGCAAGTAAATATGAGGAGAGGATGGTGAGAGATCAAAAGACAGGAAAGGACAAACAGGTAATATTAGCTCCTCCATCACTCCACAGGATCCTCTACGAAGTCTGTTTTGGATGGTGATCAACAAAAAAAAAAAAAACAGAACTGTGTGCAACTGACCCCAAATCAGCACTCTGAAAAATATGAACTTTCTCCGTCATGTGATGTCAGTAACAACTTCACAGAAGTACACAAACACCCTGGTGGGGAACAGCAGGCTGGACAGGTTTGATTAATGGGTTTGATGGCTTCAGAGGGTGGTTTATATTTAGCATGCTAATATAAGCTCTGCAGAAGCGGAGGAGCACTATGATATAGAGGGTTGAGAGCTCTCTAAACAGACCTCTCCATTAAAACTTCTCTATATGCTCTGAAACTTTTTTGAGATGGATGACTACACCTTTACATTTACTAAAGAAAATTAAAGTGATGCTAGTAAATGCAAAACTCATCATTTTGTGTTACTAAGAAGTAACAGAGACTTTTAGTACATTGTTAAGTGGTTGCTAAATGGTGGTTTGGACTACTCCCTCAATGAAAGAATAAACATTGTATGTTCTTCACCTAAATTATTATGTGCCCAAAAAATAAATCACAAGGCTGACTTCTTGGAAATATTATAGCAGAACATCTCCTCAAGCAGTTAATTACTCAAGATTAAGGCACCTCTCAAACAGTCACATTCAAACCAAACAGCTTTCCGTTGGTCAAGGTGTTAATGCGAAATATGCATGGAAAAATTCAATGGTTAATATGATTTCACCTTTAGATGTTTGTAGACAACAATATATATATATATACACTATATTACCAAAAGTATTCGCTCACCTGCCTTTACTCATTCTATGAACTGAAGTGCCATCCCATTCCTAACTCATAGAATTCAATATGATG
>JAUCNO010001091.1:12220994-12282640 GCA_032353835.1 Enteromius viviparus | reverse complement strand
TAATTTAATTTAATTTAATTTAATTTAATTTAATTTAATTTAATTTAATTTAATTTAATTTAATTTAATTTAATCATCCATATGCCATTTTTAGTCCACAGGATGTTTTGCAAACATTAAATCTGGAGAAGGCTTGCTGTCTTTCTGTGTTTTGGACACTGCTGTCTAAACACAGACTCTTATTACAGGATCTATTCACACTCAGAAATAATGTAGTGCAGAGTGTGTTTCTGCCCGTGCATGGCTAAAAACAGCAGATCCCGCAGTACTGGAGCTGTGAGAGAGAAATGATGCTTCAGGACTTCATATGAAACTTAATGGCTGTCAGAGCGATGCCTTTCAACAGACAGAGCTGATAGGGGCAATTAGTGGCAGATAATAGCTCGCCCACCCACACCTTAAGTAGTGCACTAAAATATTGATTTAATTCCCTTCCTATATATTCCCCTTAACCATTTACTGTCACTCTAAAAATACCTCTGGTCGTGGCAGGCTGTCCGATGCTGAAGAGTGGGAGTCGAGGAAGGAGAGAAGGACTGAGCTCTACAGTAGAGAGAGAGAGAGAGAGAGCGCCTGAGGAGGACATTTAGAGACGTGAGCGGAGTAATAATGATGTAGACAGACGAGGCCTTCACAATGCCTAATTTATTCTTAATGTGCGCTGAAACCAATCAGAGATTCAACTGAGAGAGCAGCATCACCGGAAACAGAGGCAGCTAAACAGAGCAAGCCACACATGACTGACACACCGGTGCCGGTGAGAGACTGACGCTTCCCTTCCACAAACATCAACCGTCTCCATGTTTCAAGAGGGCAAAGTGATGTATGTCTCTGGTCTCAGTCTGCATTATCTATAAAAACTATTTAAATGATAATAATAATTATTCTTCTTATTGGTCCCACTTTATATTAAGTGTCCCTAGTACCTGTGTACTTCCATAGTAAGTAGATGTGTATGTAGTATGTAGCAGTGTAAGTACACACCGGTACTAGAGCTGTAATACTTCTGTGTAACACCCCTCAGAATGGTGTGTGTAATATACATGTGTAACAGGACACTGGTAACAACACTTTTAGGTAATGACAGTACAGATGTGTAACAGGACCTTTTTGGTAAATAAAGTGTTACACTTTATATTAAATAGACAGCTGCTGTGGGTTTAGTATGTAATTACCCTGATGTTACACAGCAGCAGGCAGTAAATTAGGCTTTATATATAAACTGTGATTGGTGTCCAGAATGTTACACTTTATATTAAGTGTTCAGTTCCTGAGAACAGTGCTGTTACCAATGTCCTGTTACACATTTGTACTCACACACACCATTCTGAGGGCTGTTACATGTGTGTAGATACAGAAATATTACAGCTGTAGAGACTATGTAGCAATACTACATACACATCTAGTTACTATGGAAGTACACAGGTATTAGGGACAAGCAATATAAAGTGGGACCTTATTGTTGCTGTTGTTGTTGTGCAACAAATAAATAAATAAGGGTGTTTATCTAAAACAATCTAAAAATAAAATAAAGATAATTTTTATTTAATTATTTAAAATACATAAATTGTTTTATAAATGCATTAAAATTGTATATTATTATTTTATTATCATTAATTAATTATTTGTTTTAAATGACCACATCCATACATAAAATCAGGATTCATAAAGGTTTTATGAGTTTTATTTTCTCTTCTCTAGTAATATAATATGTTAGCTAAGTGCTAAAGGAAGCTAGTGTATTTTCTGCTAATATTCCACTGGAACTCTTTTTCAGAGCAATGCTAGTGAAATGTGCTGCAGAAAGCCTTGTGATGGCAGAGGGTACGTCTGTGTCGTAGGAGAAAGTGCACCGGAGAGTTCCGAAAATGAACTAGAAGCCATTGGCTTTATTGTTGCTGCATTATTAATGGCTCTGTGACACGGAGCCCAGAGCTGGGACAGGAGCGATAGAGAGAGCAGATCAATGAGCGCTAATGAACAGGCCTGCTCCTCCCAGCAGCCGGAGGGGGCAATTAACAGCCACGCATTACCCACAATGCCATGCGCTCACTTTAGTGTCCGTCTTCTCCTGCCGATCACTGTAGGGTGTGTTTATATAGCACTTATAATGTGACTTCATGTTATTACAGGAAACAGTTCACTTTCAGACGCAACACTAGAACAGTTCAGTCATGGACCAGTGTCAGTGCTTCATTTCCTGTTAAATCTCATCGTCATTACCCTAATATGAAGAAATAAATTATTATTACACTCGTAAAAGTGTTTTTACATCCTGGTAGTTGTGCTGCCTTTTAATATAAGTTATTTAAATAATAATAATAATAATAAATATATATATTTTTGCTAGTGCTGCAAATGATTACTGCATCCTAAATGTAGTTTCTGTTTACATAATAATGTGTACTGTGTGTGTGTGTGTGTTTGTATATATACAGTATACACACACACATACAGTAAATACTTCTGAAATATTTTACACACACACACACACATATATATACACACTTCCTCATTAATGATAGAATAGAATAAGCGTGTTTGGCGTCCGGCTCGAACCTGAGTATATTTACATATAATATATATATTTATGTAATGTAAATATATGTATATTATTCTAAAATAAATATATACAGCACACACACATATATAATGTAAACAAAATGTTTTATTTCAGATTTTTTATCTAACTTGCTGGTAAATGGTGCATTAGTGATGATTTTGGGGGAAAATGTGTTTAACTGTCATTTAAAATTATGTATTTTTAAAAAAAAGTGTGTTTTATCACTGATTCAGCTGGTCTGATAGATTGGGGCATGTTGTCACAGGTTATCCCTCTGCAGATTCAGAAAGAAACCCACTTTGACAATATAATGTCTTTTAGATGAAAGAGTTTTTACATCATAGCAGTGTTTGTTGTGCTTCCTTTAATACGTGATATTTAAATAAAAAATATCATCGCTGTACAGTAACGAGAATTTAATGAGGATCACCATTAAGAGTACTGGAGATTAGGAACATCATTAAACGTAGATGGATGCGTTGCTGTGAGGAGGTTTTTAGTGAGGAAATGGTCATTTGAAATTATTTCAAAAAGAGAGTCTGTGGTGTGTTTCTGTGCTGAAGTGTGATTGGCTCGTGAGTCTGAGTGACTTGTTTTTCTGGTGAAGTGGTCAACAGCTCTGAGCCTCGGGCCGTCTCTGTCAGCAACACTAAATATCACACACACACACACACACACACACACCGGGTCCAATGGGAGCGCTGTCTTCTGCTTGTCTGTTAAACTCTTCCCATCAGTCCCGGCTGGAAAGCATCTTGAATGTTTTAGTTGTTGCATGATTTATTCAGCTGTTTTCTTGTCTAATTCATTTGCTGCGGTGTAGATCATTTAGAAGTGCCAAATATACCTGCGTTTACTCGTTTAATAAAAGTTCAAGTCAGAGCAGAGCTGTGACTCTCACCTGAGCGTGATGGCTTCAGATTCAGCTGCTGTCATTTGAGTCCTTCTTTGCAGAAATCTTTTGATCCTTTTCAGGCAGTTCTGAGTTGATACCTCACTTTGTCTCTAAATTCTAATTGCAAGATGTTTAGAGTTCACAATCGAAATGTTTACACTTGTTAGAATGGAGAATAAAAAGTTACAATTATTCTTTGTATTTTGTGGCAGAAACGAAGCAACCTGCGATTTAAAGTCATAATTCAGAGAAAATGAGAATCATCAGGGTTAAAGTCTGAGTTTCTGAGGATATTTTGCAATTCTGAGAAAAATCTAAAAAAAGTCACAATTGTAAGATATAAACTCTTTTGTGAGGAAATGTTGATAATTGTTGCAGTTAACTTTTATTTTCCATTTCATGGCAGTGAATAAATGAAAATAAATCAATAAATAATAATAAAATAAGTTATTATTAGTAAAAAATGTAAGCTTAGAATTCTTAGAATAAAAGCGATTGAATTGCTAGGGTTAAGCTCACAATTCTGGAAAACAAACACACACATATATATGGACAAAAAAGGGTTTAAGCATAAATACAACAAAAATGGTTTGCATTTAATTTAATTTATGTGTTTATTTTTTTAAATAATTATTTTTCCCCTCATTTACAGAAAACACTCACTAAAATGTCATTCAGTAAAAATCTTGTCAGGTATATTTACAGCAAAAATCAACTCATGACATTAAAAGAATTAATTTCACCTCGGATACTAATTAGTTGTAATTTTACATTTAGAAAATGTTCTACTATCATCCTAGGTTTTGCTCATTTGTCTGTAAGATTTTTTACATTTTAGTCTAAAACATTAAAAGTAGACACTTTACTTATATTTAAAGTGCTTTTTATAAACATAAAATCACTTTTGTGATTTTCTTTTGATGCGGTCACCTTATATATGGGTAGTTATGTGACGTGTTTGTCCTGTGCTGTGACAGTAGAAATATATAACAATAAAACAAACAGAAAAGACCTTTAACACTGAAGATAGACTTCTCTCATGCGACAGTATGTGTGTATATGTATTTTTAGGATATTTGGCATGTCATTGTTTTTTTGTTTTGTTTTGTTTGTCACAGTTTTATTCGTCAGCTACCCCCCCCCACACACACACAGCATAATCACACCTGTTCCAGAGCAAAACCCTCTCTTGTAAAGTGGTGTCTCTTAAGGAACTCTTTGAGGTGTTTTATGCTGTGAAAGCAGTTTTAATCTGAAGTGAATCTGCTTTTTGGAGGCACACAGACAAACCGTACGCGTTGACCTTTAAGTGTCCTGAGAGACGGCGGTCAGCCGAATGAGACATGGACACAGCTCCTGCATGAGTCTGCAGATCATCTGCTCAGGTTCTGGTCTGAATCAGCTGGCTTTGGGCCTTCACCAGAGGACTCTTCAAACAGGGCTTTGTACTGAAGGAGCGAATCAAGATTAATGCACTTCCAGCGCTCGACTCGCTTGAAGGAAGAGAGAGGCAGTATAATTAACACCACGGGGCCCGGGAGGAGAGTCGGGAGGGAAATCAAACCAAATCACACAAAACTGAGGGAATGAAGATGACACGGCTGATATTTTTCTTCTCTGACTGATGTGCTGTTTTGATCGTACGGTTGTTGTGTACAGAGCTCATTTCCTTCCTTCCAGGAGCTTTGTTAATTATATGTGTTGACACGGGACAGAAGTATTTGTTGTGCTATCATCTCAGTATCACTTGACCTCCGTCCAATCAAGCAGGAACTGAGAGTTATTGTAGTACTTCAGTTTGTCGTGTCAAATGTTGTCTTAAATACTATAGCTGAAAAATCATATTTGATTGTCGTTTTCTTTTTGTTTTATTTAGTTAGTTAGCAAATGTCAATCCTGGAATAAACACGCCAAGCTACATTATCTCTCCATGAAATTATCCAAAACAAGTTATTCATTATAATGAACCTTGAATCAGGGAATAAACTGGTCTTATTTTATTAATGATATATTACCAAAATGTTGAGGTTTTAGTCATTTTGTTTTATCTATATAAGTCTATATGGTTTGTTATTACATTTTAGATTCCAGTTTTTAACCCTCTGGGGTCTGAGGTGATTTTGGGGTCCCTGAGACGTTTGGACATGCTCTGATATTTGTGGTTATTTCAGCTACTTATAACATACTATTGACCAACATCAGATTGCCATTAGTGACACTAACAGGTAAGGCAGGTAGAAAGAATGGGAGGAGATTGAAAAAACTGTTTTTTAAAAGGATTTACAACACAGTATAATTAAAATATACACAATAAAAGGTCAAAGACACATTATTGAGCAGAGCTACAGAGATGTGAACAGACTGGAGTCAATCCAGAAAGCAAGTGATCCCTGTAAATACCTGTTATTTGAGTGTTTGCTGCTGCTTTCCATGAATTCAAGAAAAAATAACCACCATCAGTTTTACCAGAGAATATCAGTGCAGATGAACATCTGATGTTGCTACAGCACTCAGAGGTGATCGAGTGTATGTCATCAAGGTTCATCATGCAGCAGGTTTCTAATCATTAAAAACAAAACAAATACACATCTGTGAGCGTGTTGATATCAGTATATGTATCATTTTGTTTCATCATCTAATATATCAAACATAGAGACAGCATCACGTCCAAAACATGTAATCAAAAAGTTCACTCGATTTCAAACCATTTTAGTCAGGAATTACAGTTCAAGACAAACAAACAATAAAACGTCCGACCTCAGAGGGTTAATTTGAGTTAATTTAGAACTTCATATCATTAAGTTTTAGCTAAAACCCTGAAACAAACAGTCAAGCTTCATGAAGGACGCAAAAGCACCTTTAAAGTTTAAAAAAGTGGTCAAAAAAGTCATGAATGTTACGTGTCGTCCAGGAAAGTGTCCAAACAATGATCTTTTATTAAGAAAACTGGAGTAACATTTAACGACTGATACTGGAGACACCGACAGTAAATACAAGACCAAACAGAGGAGAACTCAAAACACCTGTGGGACAGGAAATACCAAATAAGGGCATACACAGGCAGACAAAAACGAAACTAGTACAGACTGGAACATGACATTACACCCCACTCTCGGCCAGGCGTGACCTCACGCCGACATAAAAAAGAAACCAAATAATAGCAATCAGGAAGTGAGGGTGGGAGCCCTGGAGTCACCGGATCAGGAGCCTCGAGTGGACATGGCAGACACCCTTTCCACCTGACGGCTTTTGTGTTTGTCTACATGAATCAGAAATGATGAATCATATTTAACTTTTCATCAGAATTCCAAAAGCTACAACCAATTTGCACCATCTGCTCATCTGCTGAACCCACACATTATTTGATCTTTTAACCGTTGTTCAGAACCACACAGACTCCCAGAATATGGATGTCATGTTTCATGCCTCTGAAGCGCTGTGTGAGGACACTGACCGCTCTCCAGTGTTGAACCTGACGGAAACGAGTGGCACGCTTTCTGCTGATCTCCATCCCTGTTGTAAAGTGATGCTTCAGCAGGTTCATTGTGCAAACTCGTTTACAGACCCTCAAAATACGAACCCGCTCAGATCCTCATCACACTCCAGCGTGTTCTCTACTGTAAATATATAAATAAGTGCAAGTGTAGCAGGGGCAGGAATGAAATATGGCATTCCCATTTCAATGCAAATGAAGGAGAGAATGAATGCGCCTCAGCAGTGTTTCTGAGCTCAACACGCTCCTAGTGTCCGCTCCGCAAATGAAACTGTCTGTCAGCATGAATCCTGTGCGTTCCAGATCACACTTCTTTTAAAGCAGCGTGACAGCACTATGAATATGCCTTCTGATCACTGCTTTCCATAATTTATGACCTCGTAGTCGAAAGCAGCTCAGGTTTGTTTGTACCAGTAGCCAACAATACATTGTCAAAAGAGTCAAAATGATCCAAAAATCATTAGGATACTAAAGAGCTAGTTCACCCTCATGTTGTTCTAAACCCAGAAGACCTTCCTTCATCTTCTTGCTGAAATCCGTCCCTCCATACAAAACCTTTAGCGTGATCATTTTTAGCATCTTATACATTGTGTAAAAACAATGGCATTATTGCATATATGTAGGGGTGTGACTAAAAAGGGGTACCTTGCGCTTCAAAAGGGTCTTGACCAAGCGTGTAAATGTTGGAGAGAGACGGTGTTGGTTTTTGCTGGCTCGGTGTGTGAAGTTCTTTGTCTGTCTGTGTTTCTCCACTGCTCCATGGCTGATTGACTCTAATTATGTATCTAAACGAACCAACTCGCTTCTGTAGCCAGCGATATTGGTTTTCCTGAAATCTTGAAGTCGCAGGGCCTTGTGTGTGACATAATGAAGTTCTGTCCAAGTTAATTCTCCGGCAGGTTTAATGGTGCATTTCGAGCCGTTGCTCGGCCGCATTAGCAGCAGGGAAACGCTCCGCGGGGAATCAAGAGCAGCTCAGGGCATTAAAAGTTTGGACTCACCTGCTGTAATGGTTTAGCGGCTGCTGATTGGGAGAGATGGGAACATTGGAGCCTAATGAAAGCCATCTGAAGCAGTCTGTTAAAGAGTCTCGTCGAGTCTTCTTCTTCAGGGTGTGATGCAAACTTAGTCTTTGAAGAGAAACACTTCTGAGAACTTGTGTTTAAATACTTTCGCTCTCTTTCTTTGGTGAATTTTGTCCTCCTCTCTGCCGCCATCTGTGGCTGAAACATGACACTGCAGCTCTGAACAGAAATCATTATTTGTAGGCTTGTTGCCTTAAACTCAGATAAAGAAGAAGACAAGTGTGTTTGTTTATTTCTAATTTGAAATGAAATAATTCATCTTTAGCATTGTACCTTTAAATATAGACTTTACCCCTTTATTATTTGCAAAAGAAATCTGTCACACATTTGTAATCTGTGGTCACAGCAGGATTTTTTATGCATTTAGTAATAAATAAACACACTGATTTAGTTGTTCGTGTATCATTGAGACACTATCATATATTTTTTGAGAAATGTAGTCATATTTAATATTTCATTTTAAAAATATTTGTATTTTTTATTTTAAAGTTGTTTTATATTTGTCGCTTATTGTTTGGTTGTATACATTTGTATTTCAGTTTTACTGTTTTAGTAAATTTATATAAAGTAAATTATTTGATAACTAGCAGAAATGAAACATTTTTTTGTATTTAATTTTATTGTATTAAGTTATGCATGTTTTTATAGTTTTAGTCGTAGTCTAATATTTAATTATAATAACACACAGGGGATTACAGTAAGATATATTTCTATGTTGATTGTGTCAGTCATGTGTTATTTCCTTCTTTCCTCTTTCACTTTATTTTTCTGAATTGAAAGTAAATGAATGTAGGTTTATTTATTCTAAATAATTAGCTCTCTTGTTGTTTCAAAGCCAATAGACTTTTAACTTTTTAATGAAACATCAGAAATGTATCCGTGAAATAATCCTTGATCTATGGGATCATTTTATAGATTTTATTCATATTTTAATTGTTATTTTTTAAAAGTGCAATTTCATTTTCATTTTAGTTGTAATTTTGTTGTTTTTTGACATTTAAATTAATTAATTTATTTTGTCTATATTATTTTATTATTTTATCTTGTTTTTATCTCAGTTCTAGTTTGAGTTACTTTAATACATTAAGTTAAACTAAAATGAGAAATGTTGACTTGGCAACTAACGGTGTATATATTAATTAATACAATACATTTTTGTTTTATTTCAAGCAACTGAAAGGGTTGTTTTCATGTAATAACCATAAAAACCATAATTTCTGAAGAGACTCGATCGCTTAATATGATGAACTTCAATCAGGCTTATTTTCTAATAACTCCTGTAGGCTAATTCTACAGGAGTGTGTGCATGCAGCTGATTGTGCTTTTCTAAAGTGTGTGTGTGTGTGTGTGTGTGTGTGTGTGTTTCAGGTCGAGGCCATGAGCAGAAACCTCCTGTCCGATCCAGCATGGTTTCACAAGGGATTGACACTCACATGTTTCACGCACAGATAGTACACTTCACTTTTTGACTGTTTCTCTTCATCGATTAAAGCTCGTCTTTCACATTCGCCGCTCGTCTCTAAACAGCTTGAGGAGCGATACACGCGTGTGATGATCTGGATCTCTCGCTGACACCAGGACAGAGGCTCGGACCTAATGGAAAGTGAGTAGCTTAAGAAAGCGTCAGCGGCGCTCTCTTTTCCTACCCGCTCCTAATTAACGCCTGCCCGAGAACTAACTTGTAGCTGTCAGCGTCTGCCGGCTCCGCAGAAATCCAATAACTTCAGGGAGCAATTTATGTGGAACACCAGCGAAGCTCCAAACGGAGCGTGAGACACGCTCAGCCAGTGCTTCTTCACATCCGGGTTGTTTGGGTTTTTACAAGTCGCCAGGTACTTTGAATATTGCGTACATTGGAATTTGAAATGAACATGAACCTTGCTTCAAATGTGTTGTCTTTTATTACATGTAGAAATTAAAATGGTTTTTGCTCCTAGACGTGTCCATGACTGCTTGCTTGGGTTTTCACTGCGGCTCATTTTAATGTTCTTCATTCTGTTCTGCTCGTCACAGAAGCATTCAATCAGAGGAAAAATGCAGGTGGAATTGAACATATGTTTTCTGCGTGAATCTGTGTTAAAGTGTAACATATATCTGTGATGTTCAGCATCATTCATCTTCAGAAATCATTCTAATGCACTGATTTACTGCTCCACAAACACTTCTGATTAGTGGCAATGATGAAAGCTCAATGTTTTTATGGAAACTGTGATACACTTTATTTTTTCAGGATTCACAGATGAGTATAAAATTCAAAAGAACAGCCTTTATTTAAAATAGAGATTTCTGCACTATTTTAAATGTCACTTTTGATCAAATGAACACATCCTTGATTAATTAAAAGTATTCATTAGTTAAAAAAAAGTTTTTAACCACACACACACACACACACTATAGACAGACAGGTAAGGTTTCTCAGACTTCTCTGAGATGGAAAAGCCCCTTCTAAAGCCTCAGGAGCCGGCGGTGAATGGGTTTTGACGTCACGGCTGCAGCTCAGTTCTCTGCTAGATGATAGATCAGTCAAGACTTCTGTGTAATTTCTGTATCTCTCAGCCAGAACAAATGTCAGTAGATTAAAAAGAAAGAAAAGTTCTGCTCATAATGTCTGTGGGTCAAGGGTCAAATAAAGCCTGTCCTCATCAGTATCGCTGTAATAAATGTAAAGCAGCTGGAAAACTCAGTTCCACCATAAATCAAAGAGTCACCAGAACTCATCAGATCGACTTGAAGCCTTCGAGAAGCTACATGCCTTGGTTTTTATTTTTCATTTTTAAGAATCCTTTTAGAGACAAGAAGACCTGAAGTCAAAGTGAAGACCTTTCTATTGTTGAAGATGTTTAAGGGCAGCGGTTTCAAGAGTAAGATGCAATAATTTCAGCCAATGACAAGCCTCAAATTAGCCATACTGTTATTTATTTTTACCATATGCAGTATTATTAAATTAGATTTTTTTTGGACAGTTGCATTGTGAGGCTGTCATTTAAAAATGATTAAAAGTTTTAATAATAATATATATATTTTAAAATAATATGAATTAATTGTAATATTTTTGGAATAATAGTAATAATTCATTGAAATAAGAATTTGTAAAATATTTTATTATATTTAATAATAAATAATTGTTTTATCACCCTTTTTTAGTATGAAAAAAGCAAAGAATGAATAAAACACGCAGAGGTGCGCACATGAGCTGCTTTATGAGATGCATACAACTGTCATCGGAACTCCTGGCTGTCTAACCTCTCTTAAGGTAAAGTCTGTTCTCTCTCTTCTGTAATGCTTACTGATACTAATGCTGGACTCCCACTTTCATGAACCATAACACTTACAAACATCTCTATTCTCTAGACGGCCTTTAGCAGATCAAGACGTCTGCAGTGTTACATCAGAGCTCGATATTACAAATGTCTTGGTGTTACAAGGATAGAAGTTCTGCATGAAAGCCAAACAGTATCTAACCTACTTTGGATTATAATTATTTTGTGACGTTTTGTATGTGGGTTCTGGAGTCACGTACGGGAGTGTAAAAACAAACGCAGCGTGAATCACTGTTTCAAATCAATCCTTCAAACAAATCAGATTTACTTGACGCCTCATAAATATCTGAACATCTGAATTTGCATCGTCAGCTATGAGCATGACGCAGTTGGATTGATTTTTCCATACTAGATCTTATCATTTGGAAATACAACTGGCACGTGCAATATGTTGACATTAATACATGTATATTAATAAATGCATTGAGAACCGCAGCGCAGACGAATCCAGCCAATCAGAGCGAGAACGAGACGCCTATGGCCAACACTAGCGGCGTGTGTGCATTGCTTTCGGCAGTTTGTGTTAATGGTTTTTCATACTAATTAATTAGCTTTTGCTTTATATTCTCTTATAATCCCAAAGAGAGCATGGACAAATACACAGATTCAAGATTCATTAACAGCCTTCTGTAACTCTCGAATTCAGAAACATGTGAAGCGGGCTCTTTCTTTGAATGACTAAAGAAAGAAAGCAACACAAAACACAGTGCATGAGCGTTAAATGAGGATAACCATTAATAAATACAGCACTGTGTGTTGTTAGCATGCAGGCTTTTCAGTCAACAGCTATCAGTCAGAATTCATATTCATGCATAAACAGAAAGAGAAGAGAAGAGAGGAAGATGAGGTTTACTTGTGCTTTATTTGAGCAGCGCTTGAGCAGTCCAGCTCTAATTAAAGCGTTCCGGTCCACGGCACGGCAGACAAGACGGAAACCAGAGGCTATTTCATTTCCTCTGGTCTTTTTAGACTCTGATTACAGCTGTTTACAATGGGCAAGAAAAGAAAATCACAATATCAGCAGCAGCAGTGTTATACCTCAGACCAGACACTGTGTGATCCCGTCCTACACAGAAATAATGAGGCAGGACTAGTGTGAGGACGAGCTAATAATCCACCTTGAACATCTGTTAAGACTGAATGAGGACAAACCACTGGTATAACATCAGTATGTGGAGTTTTCTACATCAGCCGTGGAAAATAAACATTGTGAGATGCTAAGAAATCTGCTTTAGACTTTGCGCTTTAGAAACAGTTACATCTGCGATCATTTTAGCTCTGGTTCCAGCAGCTGCTTTCTGGACGTCTACAGTAGCCGAGATGAATGTTCAGGCTCTGTTCACGGCTCATGTGGACTAATGTATTATTACAAGCTAAAGAAGCTTGTGGGCATGATCACAGCTCAGACGGCAAAACTGGAAATCGTGTTGGTATATCTTAATCACAGAATATTTGTTTTTTTGATAAGACTGCAGGTAAACAGCATAAAAAGACCAAAAAATGAAGTTATCGGATTGATTACATTGATAATAGCACACTTTTTTTTTTATTTTTACGTTTTCTAATATGTTCAGTTTAAATATGCAAATGATTAAAAAATCATAATTATTACATTTTTGTATGATTTTGTATAATTCAGAAAATGCCTAAAAAGGACAGCAAACACTATTTTTTCACAATTCTGGAGGGATTCAAATTAAGTAAATGATATACTGTGTGTAAAAACCTTCTGGATATAGAAGTGCAGGGAATGTGAGTGCTGCTGAAGTGGGGATATATGCCTCAGTCTAGAGAAACAACTCTCTCTCTATCCTGGCGTTTTTCCCGCAATTGCAGGGTCCGCTCGTCGGCAAATGTCTCTCCATTTGGTCCTATCCAAGGCGTCTTTAGGGGATGCATTGACAATCTTTAGGTCTTCTTTGATTCGGTCCATCCACCGTTTCTTGGGTCTGCCTCGAGGCCGTCGTCCCTCGGGGTCAATCTTGGCAATGCAGTCTTGGCAACGGAGTTTTCGTCACTTCGGATCACATGTCCATACCAGCAAGGCGCGATTCGAGCATTTTGTCTTTGATTGGGGCAACTCCCAGTCGTTTCCGTATGTCCTCGTTCATAATCCGGTCCCACCTTGTAATTTCCAGGCTCCAGCGTAACATTCGCATTTCCATGGTGTTGAGGGCCCGCTCGTGTATGGTTGAGGTGGGCCAACATTCGGACCCATACAGGTAGATTCCTTGTGTAAAAAAGTGAAATAGGTGGTTGACGGTGTAATTAATTTGAGTGATAGTTAAATGTTAATGACATGGTTAACATTGTGCCTTGTGAGGTAAATGAAGACCACTAGGTTGATTAATGCCACTGTGTCCCAAAAGCCACTCAATCCCAAAACCATTTACTCAACCTCACGTCATTCCAACAAGTATAAAGTCTTCAGATGAATATAAAATTAGAAGTTCTGAAGAATGTTCATGCTACTCTTTTCCATATAGTGAAAGTATATCTCCTGTCAAGCTGTAAAAAAAAGCTCCATAAAAGTCATTATGAATTTTATTTTCGCTTTGTTGTTTGGCTCAGAATACATTTTTTCCAATGAATTATAGATTAATTTCTTATCTGGTTTTTTTTGCACAAATATTCTAGTGAATTATGGCCCAAATTCTGGTCTGTTTCTCACAAAAAGTTTCTGTGAGCTTCAGAAGACTTGAAATATTGCAAAAAGTTGACTTTTATGGTGCCTTTTTGGAACTTAACAGCCTTTTTTGAATGAAATAACGTGACCATTTGTCAAAAGAAACCCACAAGCTTGAAATGACAATCTGATCTTGATTTCTATCGAGTTACAAATTCACCCTTCTAATGGTGCTACTCCAAAAGTTCTCAACCACCATAAAACTTAATGTCACCAGTTCTGCTCGTGTTGGGTGGAAAATAGAGGTGGAGAAAATGTCACTGGAAATGCCATCCACCGTGTCACACGTCCAATGCTGTAGCCTCAGCGATTCTCCATTTCACTCAGATAGAGGCCCTCCACCGCCGATCAATGCAGGGTCAGTCCATTGTCAAATACCTCGTCTGTTTCTTTTTATGAGCACTGTCAACATACCTGACCTTTCGAGTGGATGCAAAAAAATGACCCCCAGCGCTCATAAGGCAGATCTATTATCCTGAAACTCATCTGTCTTTGGCCCAGGCAGAGGACTCCAGGGTCATGACCACATTAAGCACTGGCAGGTGGGAAAAAATAAAAAAATAAAAAACTTCAGGTTGTTTTGAACGCCAAATGTTGACTTATGGGGGATGTGTGTTTGGATATGTGACAACCCTGGAGAGAAATTGACTAGCTTCCAAGGAAGCTATAGATAAAAGTGATAGCAATGCTAAATAAAAAAAGAGAAAATTATGGTGTGAAGAGAGACGCTGCTTAGCTTCCTGGTGGCTTGGTCCAGACATTTATTTGAAGAATCTACTTACAATATGGTTCCCCAAATACAGATAGTGCAGCACCTTTATTTATGGACTGAGTACTTTCATAGGGGTTTGATCGTGCTTCGGAAAGGAGAACACACCAGAAGATAAGCACAGAGTGTGAGGTCCAAGATGGTATGAAGCTATTTAGGCGCGATAATAAGACTCAAGTGTATTGAAAACAAAATGGATTTTGGAAACGCAAACCTGATTTGGCATAACTTGAGTAAACGGAATGTACAATCTTGGCCCTGTCTTTTTTCCTCATTTGGGAGGGACAATTGAAGCAAAATGCATCCATTGAACATACCTCCAAGTTTCACAGTCCCAGAATTGTATTATCGTCACACTGGCAATCCAGCTTTAGGCACCCATTTTTACCGTGACACCAGTAATCACTTCAGAACGAGAAGGACACAAGTTGCCACAAGATTCTTCTGGCTCTGTTTGTGTGGCTGAATAAAATACACCTTCACCTGACGGATAGCTCAACAGGACACCTTATTCTTACACCTCCTGACTTGACACAAGACAGGCCCCTGGATTCTGTGGACACCGTATCCGCCACCTTCAGATCAGTCACCTTGATAGACAAGATAATGGAGTCCGATAATGGGGCGCCATCCCTAAGCCGAACAATGTTCATCACAGACCTTCCTGTCATCCACACAGACACATAAATACACAGTTGACAGCTTACAAGGGCTAAGGCTACGATCCAGGGCCTTGATATTATTTGTGTGTCTCTGAGAGGCATGACTGTGAAAAAAAGATGGACGAACTAGGAAGGGTTTCGCTTTTAAAAACTGTAGGCCTCACTGCAAACTGATCCACTTTGGGGTTTGGAGATTGGTTCCTTTACTCAAAGCTTGCTGTAGGCGAAAGAAACCGTATTTGAATTGAACCATTTAAATGATGACTTTGTGCTTCGGGACCTTGACTTGAGTCGAAAAACGCAAACAGTACTTGCTTCAGCTGGTGCAAAAAAGTCTTCCATATAACAAACAAAAACAGTCATATAGTCGCTTTCTGACTCATTCTTTAACTATTAAACCTTATTATTAGCTGAAGTGGTAACTCTAAAGAAAAACAGAAAGTTGTATCATTAGCTTTAGGAAAATACACTTAAGATGTTGTTTGTGAGTTGGTTTCATGTCTCAGGCTGTCTGAAAGGAAGTAATAGTTTTGGTTTGCTAAAGGTTTCCCAAATCTTCCCACCATTTGTGACTAAGCAGTTAGCATGAACCCTCAGACTTTCGGTTTGACCTGCCCTCTTCAAATCTTTAGCTTCCATTTCTCCTTCTTTTCCCCATAACTCCCTTTCCTTCTCATGCCGTATTTTGTTTTTGTTTTTGCAATAATGCAATAAATGTTTGATATTCCATGCATAAATATGCTTTGTTCCTTTTCTTTCAAAAGGTTTCAGATTTCCAAAAATTGCATTCACGCTGTGAGAGCCAATATAGTTGCATGCAAGAATTAGCAAATGAACTGACAGCTCGCAAAATAGTTTTTAGGAAAACACATTGTTCAAAACAGCACAGAGCCTTCAATGCAATAATAAGCGCTTCTGTTTTCAATGTAACATGAGAGTTACTGTTGTGTTTTCATCTTATGCATCACTAAATACGCTGGTGTTTTTCTCTCAAAAGCGCAGAGTTCTCAGATCCACCCCCATGTTTCTGTCCCTTATATATTTTTCTACTTGCCAAATGATTTAATGGAAAAGCTAAGCTCACCATTAAATCAAGCAAGATCAAAAGGCTAATTGAAAAAAACAGCGTTTGGCTAAAGTTTGTTGGCTGTCGAGGAGGAAGCCCTCTTCAGAGAAGGGAATTAACTTTGAGAAGAATTCATCTGGCCCGACTTGGTCAAAGATCAAGTAATCCCAGACCTGTGTCAAATGGAGAAAAAGCATAAAGATAATTGCAAAGAAAACCCTGAGCACAACTTAAGTCAAACTCATTTAGAAGTTTTCAAAGGGTATGTTGAATTTCGCCCACTGGAGTGTTGACCTTAAGGATTGTGTTTGCGTGTACTAGCTAACTTATCTTATGGTTTACCCGGATTTTTGCAAAGTCGCCTTTTTAATACAGTTTCACGGTCCGTAATCTTATTCATAGCCAGTTTATTTTCTCAATTCACACACCAGTTGCAGGTCCAATCGACTTTCCCTTCTAAAGCCTTTCGAATGTATGCATGTTGATGTGTTTTTCTCCCCAAATACGTACTTGAAAAGAACATAGCGTTTTCTTTTTGTTCCCTAGTCTTTTGAGAGTCATTTCAAGGTTACTTTACAGGGTTTACTGAGTAAACAGAAAAATGTCACATGAAGCCTGGGCACAGTGTGCTTTTGCATGCCTTGATAATATAACTGTGAGTTGCTCAGAATTTGAGTGCTAGACTTCTAACGCATAAGACTTGACAAAGCATCTGTCAGAAAATAGAAAACATGCCTGGGCTTTGGTGAATAATACGGGATATTGTTAGCTTGCTAGCAAGGGCTGCTGCAGATTAGCTTATCTGAAATTGTGTGAAGACATTTACATATTCAAGTCCCCCTTAATGCTGAAATTTGACTCTAAGCAAGTGAACACGCTGGAAAATAGCCCGATTGTTGTTGGCCGTCATTGATGATCATCTTGGGTCTGTTGCCTCAGCCAAGGACATTTTCATAACTTCATAACAAGCTTTGTTCTAGGAGATAGTTCATCATTTTTGAGAGATTGAATCATCAAATTTCAAAGTTGAAGTCATCCTTGAATGTACATTATGAGGACATGGGAATAGAATCGGTGCAATTTTATTCTAAACGGTGTTAAGTGATCGTTTTAGTGTTTGTGTATATTCTCAGCATGACCTCTTCTGAGGTGAACGACTTAAATGCGGCACTCACTGTTTCATTACATAACTGAAAAAAACAATGAGTATATTATGCAGCTTGTCCAAGATGATAAATGTGGAGCTGCGGCTTGCACCGACAGCTGGTGGGTGATGGGAAAGTCTATTTTTGTGCGTTTCTGATATCTGCCAAACACCAAATTTTTATAATGCATATGGCAAACTGCAGCGGATTAATCTTTCTGCGTGATAATGTAGTCAGGGACAATTGTAGATTATTACTAAAAAAACATACAGACACTGTATTTTGATAGCATTCAAATATGTTTCGGTTTTTTTTTTATTCTTCAGCTGAAAAAAAAAGTCATCGTTTAAATCATTTTTATTAAGAAGATTCTTATATACGTATATCATCCCAATTTGGAAATGAAGGTCAAATTTTTTGCATTTTACTTGCAATTTAAATTTATTTTGCATTAATTGATATATTTATATTTTAAATTGTATGTGATATGTTAACGTGTAAACTTTTTGTTGACATTAGCTTTTACATATATGCAATATTAATCAACCTGATCTTACGACAATTCATACATATTTTACGAGGTGGCTAATTCGTACAAATTTGTACGACCTCACTCGTATGAGTTCATACGATTTATATTAAACCGTACGTATTTTACGAGATGCCAATTTGTATGAATTCGTGGTTTTAGACAAATCGTACGAAACCGCACGAGTGAGGTCGTACGAATTGGCACCTCGTACGAATATGTATGAATTGCTCGTGAGACTGTGTTGGTATTAATACATGAATTTTGCACATTCTCCCTTTCTTTATTATAATAATATTTATTATACTGTATTTATTTATTCATTGTTACATTAAACATACATCAAGCATTAGAAGTAACGAGTCTGCTAATTGTATTATACATTTTTAACTTTGTTTACAATTACTTTTATTCATAATATGTTAATGATATCATAATATTTTCATAAATATTTAAAACTCTCTATTCTATATCCATTATAAATAAATGATTCACGTAAAAGTGTTACTTTTTACTATCAAAAATTCCAAGCCAGCACAACACTGAAAATACAAATTACAAAGACAAGCAATTACATACAGTCACATTAGCTCGTTTGATTAAGTATCACTTGCATCAGTAGAGAGAGATCCAAAATCAGAGCACCCTTCTCTCAGTTTCCATTTCATATGAGTTTCATTGCAAAAAACCCCCACAGTAGACTAGCAATTTATATTATGACCGTGTCAAAAAGACAGCCGACAGATACAATTGCCTATGAAAGTTTGAGTAATTGACATTCAATACGGAATCACGGCAGGAAACACTCCATCATTTTCCATTATAAGAGCTGACGGAAATAAAAATTGGGCCAACTCAGTTTAGCAACCGCAACAACAGTGTATCTAACCGCCTTCTTTCCGTCTGGTTTCAGATTCCACAGATCAGCTACGCCTCCACCGCTCCAGAGCTAAGCGATGACCGCAGGTACGATTTCTTCTCTCGCGTTGTACCTCCTGACTCCTTCCAGGCGCAAGCCATGGTGGACATAGTGAAACTGATGGGGTGGAACTACGTGTCTACAGTGGCCTCGGAGGGAAGCTACGGCGAGAAAGGAGTCGAGGCCTTCATGCAGATTTCCAGAGAAGCGGGTGAGTCAGACAAAACAATAAACAAGAAGTCTTTGAAGATAAAGTCCTGAAAAACTTAAAACCGTCTCTGCTTAAGTAAACAGAAGTGTTGTTAAGACTTATTTTGGTTGTACTAATAACAAGTTTCCTTAGTGTTTACAGATTATATTTAAAAAAACAAGCTTTATTTAGTGAGAAATGTTTGGACTGCTTTACTCATTCATCTCTACAATACAAAAGTGATTGCTTGAGGCGTCTTCAAACCATCAATTCCCCCAACAAATAGCTCAGCTCTTAAATAAATGAATATGTAAATAACACAATTGTTGGGGGGGCGTTGTGACTCTGAGACACTTTTCACACAAATGTCTTGCAAAAACAATGTGCGATGTGCCCCAAGGAAGAAGGTTCATCCAGATGTCTCCCTCATTAGTGAGTGAAGCCAATTACTGGAACTTGACTTGTACCTTTTAGGGCACAAATTAGATGCTAAGGTGTAACCTGGCATGATGAGTAATTGGGGTTGCTTAATGGGGCCTACAGGATGGCGTGTCAACAAAATAACCTCATGATTGTTTCATGATCCTTAAGAAAAGTGTGGGAAGTCTTGAAGGGACGGTCGATTTGTAAACAAACTGTTTTCAAGGATTCAAGGATTCTTAATTGTCATACCAGCACACTTGCATGTTATAGAACGAAATTAGGACTCCAGATCCCGTTTAAGCCACATAAATAACAGTGTCATATAAATATAAGGATATATATTTATATATACATGAATATAAATAAGAGCAGCTAGAGATATATTACGATGTACTGTAAGTTAAACAAGTGTATTGCACATTCACAGAGACTATGTTGCGTAAGCTATATATGTGTATTGCACATTTATAGAAACTTATTGCACACTTTGTAAATTTAACTTATAGGGTTGTATGTGTAATGCACCATAAGATTATATATTGCACTGAAAAATATAAAGATATATTTTCTTGCAATTTTTTATAAATTAATCTGTTGATCTGCTCTGTTTGGCAGCCATTAATTAAAATAGTTCAATGGTTCTTTAACTCACAGAATAATCGCACCAAGATCATTTTCATAACGAGTTACCTTAAAGACTCAAACCAAAAAGCATTGAAGAGGTTCTTTGAAACAGCACAATTCATTTACTTTTCAGTACATGTAATCAGTTGTATTAACAAATAATAAAAATTATTTGTAAAAAAAAAAAAAAATGAAAATGAACAATATGCAATTAAAAAAAAAATCCAGTTTTATTGTGATTCAACATCCTGAGTCGTTCAGATGGATTCAGAATGTTTCGTCGTCTAAAGTCACTTTTCAAGAAATTTCCTTTTTCAACTTTATTTCAACTTTTTTATTTATTTTTTCTTCGGCTACCGCAGTTTTTCTATATTTAATATCCTGTTTATACTGAAATACATTGCATTATAGTAGGGAAATGAATGTCATTTTGGCTTTAAGAATGCACAACACAATAGCTATAGTTTTGATTAATTGGAACAGTCTCATTCATTTATGCTTACATTATGGACTTTTACCTTTTTAAAAAAATGCAAATTTTACTACGGGCCTGCCAACACAGTCTCACAACCAATGCAAACGTATCAGTATGTGGCAAAATCATGGTATTTCATGCAAATTTGTATGACCTTACTCGTACGATTTTGTACGATTTGTCTAAGCCCCTGTGACTGCTTGGTTTAGGGGCGGGGTTAGGCATAGGTCATTGGTACAAATTCATATAAATTGGCAACTTATAAAATATTTAAATTTAGCAAAGATTGAGGTCTTACAAATTTGTACGAATTAGCCTCCTTGTAAAATACGAATGCATTGAGGTGAGGTGAGACTTAGTTGCTCCATCAATTTATTATTTAATTTCCCTAATTTAAGGTAAATAATTGCCACAAGGTAGTAATCATTCCTTTGTTTTAGTTAAAGTGCCCCTATTTATTTATTATGGGTTATGAAAGTGTTATTATCATATTTTGGTTTTGGGAGTCCCATGTAACCTTATTTATTCAATGACTCCCAAGTGATTCTCTCAACGATTGGTCGGTTTCTTTTTAAGCCGTGTTTCTGAGTTTTAAAGGTAGCGTGTGTAGGATTGACACCGAGTGGTTGACCTAGGTATTGCAGTCCAAATTCAAAATACTGGAGAGGGGGTTTTCACCCGGCCCCTCCTTCTCAGACTTGACGCACACTCAGGTTGCCATGATTGTCTACACCAACAGGAACAAACGCACATGACAATGAATTAAATGAACTGCACTGTATTTTCTGCCAAGCAGGCAACCTGGATGCCGAAACACTACGGACTTATAAATGGAGGGTAGCGCTTCAGACCAAAAAAAAACATGACAACATAAACATCAGTTGAGGGCTGCAACTGCGCTTTTTAAACTAGAATATCCAGGCTGTACTACTACTGTCGGCTATATGAGTACTTTTCATTAACATGTTTTCTTAATGCCTGTTGAACCTAGCAGAGACATTTTATGATTATTACAAAACATTTCTTACATACGGTACCTTTAAACATGTCACCAATGAGAACAAAGAGAATTAGCTGCAAAAATGTCAACATAAATTGAGGGGAATATGTGCATAATTCCCATGAACATAATCCTAAGAAATACCAAACGCTATATAATTCATAATTTTTCACTTTCGTGGCTTATTTTTGCAATACTGCAACCCCATTGCATGTCTGTATGTAGAGAAGATCTTTTAAAAACTCAGAAATACTCTTCTGACCTTGTGTAAAACGATGAGGACAAGATCAAGTCAACCGGCATGTTTTCAAAGGCTTAGAAGGAAAAAAACATCACGACCAGCGAGTCTTAACACAATTTAAACTAATCACTTTCATTACAGGCCTGATCGGGTTATCTGTCCTTGTTGTAAACAGCAAGGATATTAGCTTTATTTAAACTGCTCAAAATAGTCAGAGAAAATGGAGTGAAAATGCCAGTAATTAAGTTATGCAGCTATGTTCAAGGCGTAACCAAGGTGACACTGAGCTCAGTGTCCACGCCAGTGATGAAAGCCAATCATGACAGAGACCAGACCCGATGCTGAAATTTTATCTGATATAGCTCATGTATGCGCATAAACGGATAATGGAAGAGAAATTGTATTTATGGCAGAACCTTTCTACAGCGAGAGGAGGCAGTAGTCTGTACTCCTCTGAGAAGCTTATATAAAAGTAATGTCCAATGTATACATCTGCTCAGCCCATTTATTGACTGTTGGGATTGGGTCAGAGCTGTAAAACATGCTCTAAATAATGTTTACCAGTGTGTTTATGTGTGCGAGCTCTGTGTAGTTGGCTTTCATATACAGAAACAAACAATGCAAGGACGTGTTCATACACATAGCGCACGTACACAGGCATTCGTTTACACTGTAAACACTTTATATCACTGACCAAAGGCTCAGTTCATGCCAAAGAGGACACAAGGGACTAACAGACTGTGCCAGACACAAACATATCTGTCATTTCCTTCAAATAGAGACGAGACAGGGCCATATCAACACAGAGCAGCTCATTCAGATCAATACACACAAACGCAACCCTCTCTACACACCAGCACACCTGGATCTGTTGCATTCTGTCTCCTTAAATCAAAACTCAACCTTTAAATCAATATCAAAAGTGTCAGCCTGGCACGAGGAGACAGACAGAAACAGCTCAGGAGTCACTTTTAATGACTAAGAGGCCAGAAAATCTGCCAATCTCTGTTGACTTCCAGTGAGTGTCTGGAAAAGACAGCCTCACCAAATGGCTAAGATGCAGCATTTTTAATCTCCTGAAGAGTTGTGCTTAATAGCACCAGCATAGAAAGTGCATAGGGTTGATTTTGACTTCATATTTTCTTTGAAGTTAATATCACCATTAAACTTGTCTCCAAATACTGCAACCCATATGGTTTGAGCCATATAGTCGCTGAAGCTTTGCTCTGCTAAGTGCAGGATATGATGCGTTGACTCATTGCTTTGGCGTGTGACCGCAGAGCCAGTCACAATATGGCCTAAAGGTGTGGGGTCTGGTCACAAGCGGTCAGATGAAGAGACAGCGGAAGAAGCTCAGACGAGGGCCGGTGTGCTTCATTAATCTCTCAGTGGCCATCCCATCTGGACTTGGATGGAAGGGTCAGTGGACACACGCAGGTAGACGGGAGTGAGAAAGGACAGAAGAGACGAGAAGATGGTCAATAAGGAAAGGAATAAAGTGGCAGAAGGTGAAGAGATTTGAACATAAGTGGTGTTTTAAAGAGTGCATTTAGTAGTTCTTCAGTTAGCACTAGCACAAGGGCTGATTCTCCCACTGTCTCTGCAGATAAAACATAATAAATGTGTGTTCTAGTGTCTAATTTCCGCTTTAACAAAATCATTACTAGCATATCTGCAGACATGGTAGCCAAAGAGCATGAGAAATCTCACCGATGTTTAACATAGCAAAATACATGTGCTTTATAGTTATGTTATCGTTATATATAAATGCATTAAACATTTGTTTAGCAACATGTTAACTCTACTGGAATATGCTGAAAAGCAAGTCTCTTGTGGTATTTTTGTTTCATGCAAAGTTGTAGAGTATTCCAAACAAGTCAAATTATGTTATAACGTTGTATCAAAAGACAGCTGCCTATGTAGGCATTGAGGCAAGCTCACTAGATTTTGGAACGAAGCTTAATATAGCAAGAACGTAAAAGAGCCAGAGAGAAATGGTAATTACCAGGCGTTATGGGTGCACATTTTACTGCTCTCGACCCCGAGATGACTCTGTGTGAGTGGAGTGGGCCGGCTGGCAGGGTGGGCAGTTCAGAGCAGACAGCAGATGCTGCCTGAGCCCGGCACACAGATGCAATCTGATCAACACTCAACACTGCCAGGGGCCAGAAAGAGACAGAGCAGACATACGGCACTCTGGCAGGTAAATCAGCACCGCCTCGTCTTTGCTGTGACTCCACAGCTTAAAGTCCTCTGCTGCCTCTTTGCAGAGGGAAGAACATTTCTTCTTTCTCGTTGCCTCATTGACGTAACTGCACCAGAGGTACTTCCTCTCTGTATTGCTTTACAAAAAAACCAAAGAGCTTAACGTTGAGATTCATTAATCAGTTTCAGACCCAAGAGAAACCTTATTCTGTTCACCCTGACGCCCCTCACTTCTCAATGCTGACCGCAAATCCCCTTCCTTCTCTATCACTGTCCTCCTAAAGTATAGATATGACAATGCGTTTATAAGGCAAATCCTCAGGGGAGCCGCCTCTAAAGGAATCTGGCTGTTTGGAGGGAAACAAGGATTCCGCGGATAATTAGCTGAAGGCAAGGTTGCTTTTTATCAGAAAGCTGCACATTTCTGTTGCCTTTCTTTCCTCTTGCCCAATCATGTGTCTTTTCTGCATGTAGCAGGGCATGATTAATCAATGTCCAGAATAATAAGGTCCTACGTGGCCAAAGATTGTGGATTGCGGCAATTGCACGACAATTTAAAAGGTCCACCGTGCAACAAGCCAAAACAGGGAACCTCTAAGGGACGACACATGCTTTATTGTCCAGCAAAATGGTAGGATGTTTGGATTTAGAAGAATGTGGGTATGGATTTGGCCCCCCAAAAAAACTAGGTCTGCAATAAAGCCACTTATCATAAAATAGCAAGATTCCACTGTTACACGTGCTTGGAGAGAGATAAAAGTGTGAAACTTTAATGTTTGTGTTCTCTTTGATCTTGCAGAACATAATGAATTCATTTTTCAGGCTGCTAGAACAGCATAAATCTATAGAAAACCTGAAGGATGAGAATTGTCTGAATACAGCTGAAATTGACGTCAAAAACCTTTTAGCTCAACACCTCCACAGTAACAGATCAAATCTAAACTCCTGGCAAGAACTCCTGCGGTTTCCACTATCCTGATTTTATTTTTTTAAAATGTTGAACCGAGTCGATGCTAAATTTGCTGAGTGTTGCAGCTTGCTTTAGTTGCATCTCCTAATGGCTCTGATCTCTGTGCCAGCTCACTGGCATCCACTTCAGCCACCCCAAAAACGACTCTGCACGTCCTAAAGCACTGAACAGTCCTGTGCTGCCCACATAGGCATTTTCTCAAATAGCCCCAGAAGGGGTTAGATGTTAGAAAGGGTAACCGGGGGCTGTCACAACACTGTTTAATGCGCTGTGGCACTCGAGCAACCCAGAGTTCACATTTCTAATGGATGAGCTTTGGGAGTGCTGCTAAAACTGTCCCTACTGATCAGAGCAGGCCCATTCCAGTCATGTAAGAAGGATGCATGGAAAGAGAGCCAGCCTTTGATGTATGCAAAATGTTTATGTAACACGCACAACTCGCAAGGAGATGGGATATGAAGTATTAATCAATGGCCGTTCATGAAAGAACCATCTGGATTTTGAAAGGTTTACATCTGGAGTTTAACAGAGGTTTATTTAATCTAAATAGCCTTATGTGTTGAAGGAGGAGGAAGTTTTATTTCTTCTGTGTTTATGCCATGGCGGAGACAACAGATTCAACCCTCTATTAACGATCTACGCATCGAACCCAAAGACATCCAGCAACATCGAAGGAATACAAAAATGTCCTTTTCCTAAACAGCTAAAGATTGTCATAACTGAAACAAAGCTGCTGCCCACACGTGCTGTCAAATATGAGACTGCTTTATTCTCCTGACAATAATGTCTGGATTCCATTGGGTCAAAGGGTATAGCCATATTGATATGTGTGGTTGAAACACAGAAGCCAAGACTATTGTAAAGCAACAACATATCATTCGGCTCAGACGATGACCTGGCAGCAGTTCATTGATCTGTGACTGTTTCCTCACCCTGGGAATACCCACATGAAGGAACTGCAATATAATACAATAATGCTACAATAACACAGGCTTTAAATAAACATTATAGCAATCTGAAGAGTCTATGATTCTTGCAGAGTGAGGCATTTCATTTACAATAGATCCAAGACGAAACCTAGACACAATATAACAGTACAAACGCCAAAGGAACCACATACATTTCCTCAAACTCTTTAATATGCATTATGGTACAAATGGTTTGAAGATATGGAAGCTCATTGCAGGAGGATTATACTTATGATCACACAGATTTATGTGTGAGATTGATAAAAGCCAATGAACGTTACAGTGTGACACACAAGAAAGATGCTCTGTCGCATAATAAAAAAATATTCAGAGTGTCACTGTGTAATCAAACATGGCGGAGGTGCTTCGCGCCTGGAGTCGCTACACTACAGCAAAAGCAATTTGTGTTTAGATAAACGCCCACAAAAACAGAAGGAGAAAACGCGAGAGGGAGAGAATTATGGGAGCGCTGATGAGGTTTGAGCAGATGGGAGTCATCAAGCAAAGCTTTGCGTGACATTTCACCACTAGGAGATGTCTACGATACAAATGGTGCCAGGATATAAAAAAAAAAAGACAAAGTAAAAATCATTGCAGCGTAAGTGAGAGAATAAGTGCGAGTTGTTCTTTCAACGCTGATTTAGGATGAGCCCTATAGTAATGCTGTGGTTCACTGCCAATTAAATGTAAGCATCGGCCTTACTAATTACCAGTAGAATTCACATCGTTACTTCATCCTGAATGATGATGGTGCTTAAAACGATGGTAATTACCTGTCAATTGGATGTAATTGACAATAACAACAGTAGCGAGTGTGCAGATGAGGCGGGGACAGACATGTCAAGGGTTCTCCAGACGGGGCTGATGGGTAGACATACTGACAGCTCTGATTTAATGGACCAGAGACTTCCTTCCACATGTTTACCCTCTCTTTCCCCATCACTCTTCCTCCTTATACATTCCTTATGTTCTCTTCCGTCTGTTTTTCATTCTTGGTTTTGCTTGCATAGTCTCCTTTTGCAGTTGGCAGCGCAACAGGACTCTCCGCTATAACTTCCCTATTTAATTGGAGCATTAATCTTATTAATTTTTCTCGCTCTTTCTCTCTCTCGCTGTCAGAGAGGCAGGTCAGTGACAGCTCCCACTGTGTCAGTGCACTGGACTGTCTGCGCCCCTCCCTTTCCTTTCACACAATCTGTTAGCTCGACACTAGGGCCATTCATTATTGATCAGAGCCGGGGCCGCTGCATGTCCATGAGGCCGGCAGCACCATTTCCATCAGGAATATTTGAGGCCATAAAGTCATTCAGTGAGAGATTCCTGGAGAGACGCACGTCTCGTGTTGTATGGCTGTGGGCGCTGAGGGGCTCATGCTGCTTGTGTGAAAAATGAACATCTTGCCCACAGTATGTCACAGTAAGAGCCTGGGGCTAGAATACCAGAGAATGAAGCAGGATGACACTTCCAGTTTAAAAACACAGCTCTGGCTATACTTTAGGTCTGTGTAATCTAGCAATCTAGCAAAAAGGATTTTGGTAGTACTTCACTGCATTTACATGTTGGATAGAGACCAACGGTGGTTTCTCCATTACAGGACAGCTTAAAATGTTGCATGTGGTCAGCTGCCTAGACTCCTAAAAATAAAATGTTTGCAGCAATGTTTTAGAACTGGGATACTCAATTCAGGCTTGCGAGATCCATAAAATTGTGTTTTACAATTTGTTCTAGAAATCACAATTCACTGTATCACAATAGGCATCCTCGCATATCTGGATTGTTCAAAACTGCATAGTTTATTGGCCATTTTTTGATGCTTATTGTGTAATCTTGAGGTTCCCTAGAAAGCTTACTGAGAACTCCTAGTGGGCCCTGCCCCCCTGGTTGAGCGATTAGTGTTGCATCACACTGTGCTTCTATAGGCAATGTCAGATCCTTTTCCCACTTCTTCTAGCCATAATTTTCTTGACTTAATTTTTCTTGAAAAACTCTAAGGGTTATGGTGCTTATCGAGGTGATTCAGGTTTGACTAGAGCTAACCAAGTGTCCATTTATCCTCTCTTATTCCAATTATTTTATGTCTCCTCAGCATTTATTAAAAAGCGTCAAAGGCCAACAAAGGGATCCAGTGTGAGGTAACTACAAAAACAAGACATGGTTATTGATTATGACTGTACTGCAGATATTGATGCAGCAAACCAAGAGGTTCCTTCCCTTTTTAAGGTCATTTTACCGTTGGGGAGTGTAACATTTAAGACACATCTAAAAACAGCTTTGACATCCCTGTGCAGTGGTCTCTGTTCTAGGAACACTCGTGATTATCCAGCAGTGTGTAGGTCATAGGCAAGTCACGACAGGGAAAATCTTTCCTTTTGAAAAGGTCACAGGCCTCACTTTTGTCTCATGTCAGGATTTATCCATCCTCACATGGTCAGCGAGCAGCCCACTAGATTTCAATTTGCTTTCAGATAAGAATGGACGAGTAAAAGAGACCTCCACAGACTGCATCATGCTTTAATATCTCTGGATTAAAAAAAAAAAAACGCACAGCGCTGTTCATGTGGCCCAAACATCCTGTTTCATTACAGAGTGAAAGTGGCTTCCTGAGCTGGGTTATAAATGATCAATTGGAGGTCCTTATGCATCTAGTGTTAATCAGTCATGTGGCAGTGGAGGGGAAGCGGGGCTGCTTTATAGCCGTGTTGAGACTCCCCGTGAATCTAAGTGAGCTCCACATCCTGTTCTATAGCTATACATTAACCTGCAGTTCATTAATCACACTGCTCTAATTATCTCAGAAGCAGCAGCATGGGCACAGATAACCACACTAGGTATGTCAGCACGCACTACAGATGTTTCCAAAACCTAGCTGGCTGCCTTGTTTTCTACGGCAGCATCCTAATTGAAACAGTTCTCATTGAGCATGTGGCAGCTTCTCACATGAATCCGAGAGTCTGATGTTAACATGTAAAAATGTTCATAGAGAGATTTGTGCGTACACATGGTTAGAGAATGAGACCCACTGTCTATGTACTTGCAAGGTTGTGGAAAAGCTTATGTTTTTACATACATGGTGCCGAAGTCATGGTGTGAAAATGTGAAATGGACGTTCACACACTCTTAGTATGGTGTATGCTGACAGCAGAGACAGCCGTACATGACACAAGATCTGCCTTCAACTCAAACTGTCAGTGAAGAAACGTGCAGAAAGAAAGTGGCTCTATATGGCTGAGGGCGAAAGAAGAGGAGTACAACCGCAGAAGCCCATCTGTTGCCTTAGATGAAGTCACCATCTCATTTGGACTTGGAAATATCTGGACTTGTGTTCGCAAGCCCAAAGCCCTCTTCTGGGAAATGAATTTGAATATTGGTATAAACAGGCGCGCTTGTGTCTGCTGCCTCGCTGTAGAGAAAGAGACGCATACTGTCTGATGTCCCGATGGAGGACGCATCCTACACATGGTCATATGCCAGAGTTATAAAGACGCTTCCAGAAGTTTATCAACAACTTGTGCATAATTACAGCAAACAGATGCGGTCACTGCTAATCACATACCTGTACATCTGCTTGGGTCTTCAATGCAAGTTCTGTTTTCTTAGCATTTTAGTGATTTAGTTTATGAATATTAGGTAAATACCACTGAAATTATCCAACAATCTAAGGACACCCCTGATTTTACCATCCATTTCAAGTCCATGTAGACTGAATCTAGTATCTCCCAGTAGCCAGTGTCTTTTTCATCAGGATTTAATTTCGCACTCTTAACAACAAGGCGAAAAATGAGATTAATTTATTTAAAAAGACTCACCGATAGACCTCTAGATAAGAGGACAGACAGGGCAAAATTCAAACACACACACATGAGCAGCATGAGGTTTCAATCACAGTTTGACCATAAAGATGGTAATATGCAAATTGCGAGCAGATAGGAAAAACAGAGAGGGGTGGAGGGAGTAGGAGGGAGGTAAAGCACTTGACCCTTTTAAATATTAAGTATCAGGGCCACTATCTACAGCCATCAGCGGTTATTGATTGAGCATGAATCTGGACTATACACACACACACACACACACAATCAGTCACACACTCGCAGTGCCCTGTATCCCCCCTTATTCTGACCTCTCTCCCTCTGCTGTGCTGCATGGCAGTTTTAATTGCTGCGGTCAGTGCTACAACCCCATGGGGTCATTTCAATTAAACAGAGTATCTAGAGAAGAGCGAGAGACGGGGAAGTCTCTACTTGCGTCTCAGCCTGAGCCCATTATTTGACTCCAACTGTCTCGCGCACACACATTAGCCATAACAAATGAACACAGATCCAGCAGCCCTTACTTAAATCAGAGGAAACCCCTCTCTGAGTGAAAGCTCATTCGGTGCTTATCACTTAACACTTATCAGGCTTTATTTGGGAATCTAATAGGACAATATATTTGTTATTTCATTACATCTAGACTATATTTCATGCTTTATTTGCATTCCCATGACAGGAACTGTTGTAATATTAACACTTACCTTTGCATCTATAAATCAAAAACTTCATTCATATGCAACACTCTACAATATTAGTTCACACTGGCGGTCGCACACAGGCGACGATTAACGACTCAATCTTCATAATCAGCGTCCATGCAAAGAAAGGCTGGAAATGAGAGAGACCTCATGCATGTATAACCTTATCACACGCTTGCATGATGTGCTCCACACACCCTGGGGTGACATCAACACAATCATTTCTCTTTCTATTGAGCCTGACCTTCAACCTTCGACCTGTGGGGCTGATCTTGCTGCACAGGGGTTGAATATGTCTAGACCGGTCATGGCTTTAGGCGGAGGGCCTGACTCTGTATGTGATTAAATAAACAAGGAATTTTTCTGCCCGGCTTTTGAAAAGAGTCACTAGATACCCACTGAGCTTTGAGTGGGATCAGGATCCACTGCACTCTGTGATCAGCCGGCTGTTGCAGGGTAACGGTCAGACTCTGCGATTGGCAAGAGAGGTCTGAGAGTTCTGGCCCACAGGGCTGAAACACAAATCAGAGACTCAATCAAACACTAGAGGAATCTGAGTAAGACATGGCCTGCATCTGTATATGAACTTGTCCAGTCCTGAACACCAAAAACAGCTGTAGTCTTTCCTTTGAACTGAATGGAATTATAAAACACAGATTGACACATTCGCTTCAAAGATACAATATAAAAATTATTGTTACAAACAGTTGTCTATTTTTTTATTTTTGATGTTCTTTAATAATATGCACACATATATAAACATACATTTTTAAAACCCTGTTCACACCAAGAAATATAACTATAAATTTAATTATAAAGATGATTAGCTTCTACACCAGCGAACAATATCTGTTATTCTAAGCGCATGCTAGTCAGCTGCTTTAACAAGCTCATGATAGCAGGATGGATTCTGATTGGCTGTCAATGTTTGTATCATGTATCAACCGGACAAAATCGTTCTGAAAGTGATGTAACTATAACGCTTACCGTTATCTTTATAGTTATCGTTCTTGGTGTGAACAGGGCTTAAATCAGCTTTAATATTTCCAAATGCTCTCAGGCTGTCAGGTTGAATATGAGAAAATAAATGATCCCATTGGCTGTTGTTGGTGGCATTTTATCTTGGTTACACTCTGTTTCCACTCCTGAAAAGACAAGACTCAATAGAAATATGAAAGTAGGCCCTGTTCTTCAAATAGGGATGGGATTACAGGGAGGAGGAAAAGGAAAGACTAATACATGTCTACATCTATCTTGTTAAGCCTTAATCTGTTTTCACTTGTATGAGACGTCGTCGTCTTTACCTATTTTTCTTTCTTTGGCACATAAAAAGGTCCGTAATAGGATTTCCCAAATATTACACCCGGATTATTATAGGCTTCCGGAAGGCTTCTTTGCCTCCGCTTTCGGAGCATCCGAAGGACTAGCATGCTTCATCATTCATAATGCAGCTGAGACACAACGGAAAAGCAATCAGCTCAGAGTTCACATTTCCCGAATCCGTCACTGTAATCTAAGTCATCTGTTGTGCCAACACAATGGGGAAATGCATGCATAATCCATCCCTTAATCGATAGGGGAGGCCAGACGAGCGCTATTAAAACTACCTCATCAATCATAACATATTTAACCTCTGTAGGCTCAGTTTGTACACCCCTCTCCCCCTCTATCCCAGCATTCCCTGTGATCCTCGCTATTCCCACAAACATCACAGCGCCAGGCACAGAGGGCGGTGACTGGAAGGCAGAACGGACGTCCCAATGGAGATACTTAAGGCTATATGGTGGAACCACAAAAGCCCATTTGCGGTGTCCGAAGCCTCCACCAATCTGGGCAGGTCAGTGAGGTAAAAGACCCCTTCTCTTTCTCCATGCTGTTTTTGCCTGGGGGAGGCACTCAAGAGCTTTAACCCTCCTCCCCGAGGAAAGTAGCTCATCAAGCAAGTCAATACCCTTTCATCCCTGGATATGAGCCGTCTTAAAACATACATGAGCCCAAGAGCCGTTCTGCCTGCAGGAGGCCAAACGAATGACCCGGGACTAAGTGGAAAACGGTTTTACTGGATTAGGGTTAAACATTTCACTCATCAACCAACATTCCCAATCCCGGCCCAATCCTTCATCTACTTCCCATAACTGTTCTCACTATTTACTTCAGCCTGAACTTACCTCAAAACATAACCCTATAAATATTTAAACTTGAAGTGTGGAAATGTTGCACCACTTGCATCACCAAAATTAAATCCTAATTAGGAAAAAAAAATGTGTTTGCAGGGAAATTGTGCTCTTTTTCAAACCCTGACACAGCCCTGGCCTTTCTTTACAGTATCTTAGCAAGCATTTAAAGCTTCCGCGGGTTTGTTTTAAAACATATACTGGGCATTTCCGTAGGATGTGCTTTAGGGCAATGAATCTTTGATAAGCCAAAATGGCTTTATCCCTCAAACAGCTGCCGGGGCACGAAGGGCTTTTAGTGTTGCAGAAGTGCGACTAAATGAGTTTCTGGAAACTGACAGATGACGGAAGAGCGGTGTGGATACAACAGAAGAAAAAGTTGTCTGTGTGGTCTTATGAGGATAATAAACAGGAACGATACAGTATACATTACATGAACATAAGCTTTGAGTGCACAAATGATATTCTAAACTCAAAAAGGTCAGAAAGATCAGAATCTAATTCCGGCTCCAATCAAGCAACTGAGACAAGTGTGGAAACATGTCAGAATGATCTATTGTCTGAAATATGATGGACAGCAAGCTAATAATGCAGATGCAGACAAGAACCTTCACATATTCGCTCATTGTCTGCATAATGAAATATGGGTGGAAACAAATGAGGGACAAAGGACAGAAGGATATGGAGAAGGAATAAAGACCAGGCCTAGAGTAATGATGAAACAGACCCCCTGCTTAGCTACGCATTAATCATTAAAATACAATAGAAGAAGTGAGACAGACAGGCAGCAGATGCAGCCTTAACTCCACTTTACACGCATTCTTCTGAGCACTCATTTTGTTTCTCACTTCCTATTGGACCCTCTTTTGCTCTCTCTTTGTATCACCTTGAGAATGATCAGTGCTCTGCCTTCTCTCCTTAAGTGCCACCATTACCGCATGCCTTTATAGCTTTTACTGCATTGATTGATCAAATCAATACGTCATCCTCGGAGCTGCTTTGGAGACAATACATTAAGAGCTGCATACAGAAGCGTTTCAAATGTACTACAGCCATTTCCAGGGCATACAAATTGGTGGCAAAGCAGAAGTCAGTGTCTGATCATCTCCATTTCGATTGTTTTTGTGGTTGAACAATATCTCTGTCAGTGTTTTGAGAGTATTTGTGTTTATAATATAGTGCACTGAATCTGCCTGAGATTTCCATTATTGCCACTTCATACCTTTTCCAGCTTGTCTTTCCCATGAGCCCCACTAAAGACTGATTGCTATCTATTGGTTGCAAAAACATTATGTAATACATCATACAGTGCTGCAGCATTCTGCAACCACATGTACTGGGATCATAATCTCTGATAAGAAAATAAATATCGATTTCACTTTTACACACCGTTTACAACCAGAGTGGAAAAAGCAGGAGAGAAATGGTTCTCTATTTATTCTGAGATGCCTAACCACAAGTATGTTAGGAAGTTTTTATGGTGCTGATTTACTGAAGTATTCTACAAACTACGGCTGGATGTCTTGTATAAAAAAATAAATCATGACACTACACATTGCAATGTGCTAATATTATGACTGAATCAGAACTAAAACTGCATCAAATGTGGATATAAAATTGGCAATTTTTGCAAAGTAAAGCACCTTAAGACCAGTTGCACTGCCATTTATTATCTACTTAATTTATTGAACTCTAAAAAATATAATCATGCACACACTTGCAAAGAAAATAATAATTTCCTTTCCAAGTACAGTTTATATAAAAAAAGTAGGATTTTAAAAACATTGGTTTTTATATTGTCTGACTGTAATAATACTGTTATAACACATTAATACTGTGAAATATGAACTTTTATTTTTATGCATGCATGTATGTATGTTTTATGCAATTTATTTCTGTTAAGATAAACTTGAATCTTATGCAGCTAAAAAAAAAGTCTTATTATATGATTCTGTAGACACAAATAGAGTGAGTTTAATTCAGACACTGTCTTGCTCTCCATCTCACACAAACATGTTGTACAAGTTCAAAGCCCAGCTTCTACACTTACGATTCAGTGCAGACTTTGCACTTTCAGCAGATCAATGATCCCTCGTGGCTCATTTAATACCTCTCCCACAATCAGTCTTTCTTAGCCTCTCTTGCTTCCGAACTTCTCCCCTCTTCCAACATTTTCTTTCCCACTGCAGCATTTTTACCTTTCCCTCCACCTTCCCTCTGTCTGTGTGCTGACTCAGGTCTGTGTGGGGTCACATGCTGATGGTGGTCATCAGTAGCGACGAACCCCTGAAACGGCTGCACCCCCAAACATCTGCTCCTCTTGAGAAGGAGGGGGCTTGATGATTGATGAACTTGTAAAAAAGCCCCGAGGTCAGTGATGTATGAAATCTCATCACTTATTCATACGAAAGGGAGCAAAAGGAGACGGGATGAGAAGGCTTCGTCTCGCGAATAAGAACCCGAAAAGCGAGGCGGCGGGACTCCGCCCTTGAGCATTTTTCTTAAACAAGCCCCTGCATCAGAGCCCTCTTCAGAGCCATTAAAACCCATTAAAACTGAATGGCATGCACAAACGCTTAGACAAACCATTTACGCAAGGGAAGAATAGCACAAGCAATTGACAAGCTTGTCATGTCATTGAAACGACTGCACTTTGGAATAATCTGGAAGACCCATTCAAAGGTTTTAGTGGGCATTCGCACGCATTCGCACACACATTCGCACACTCGTTGAGATGCAACAAAAGAGTGGCCTCTGTTTTTCCTCTTTTTCCAATTAGGATTCAGAGAGAGGCTGTTCGACCCGGCTGCAGGTGCTGAGTGGGGCTCACTTGCATTGATGCAGGCATGGTTGCTATATTAGTGTGTGTGTGTGTTTTGTATCTCATAGAGGAGATGGTATGTCTCTGATCCCAAAGGAAACAGATCCAACTCTTCTAACAAAAGCAGACAAATTCAACACACCCACTTCACGTCACACATATTTAAAAAGAAAAAGAGAAAAACCGTGGACGGAAAGACCGAGCTGGCAGGAAGTAATGAGCAGTGTATATTCAAAGACAGATTAAACAAATGTTGGCTGCTTAGTTGTAATTAAACATTGTGCATAGTGGCGTTCCAACAAATAAAACACTGGCTCCGCTCTTCCTTTCAGTAGGGCCGCAGGTGGCGAAATTGGCAGTAATTGTTCTTATTGTTGGCAGTACTTCCAGCTTAAGATATGTAGCTCTGTTCAATCAGCTGGGTAACTGGGAAAGAACCGGGATGGAGAGACTAAGAAGAGGTAGGCATTTGTGGAATGGAGGGATGAAAAGAAATGGAAGGGAAGACGACTCAAAAATCCTGTCCAAGTGTTTACTGGTGGCCAAAAGAATTTCCCTGGCTAGCCACTAAGCCGGAAAAGATAGACTGTCTAGAGATGGAATGATTTCTACGGCACTATTTTTGATACAGATGCATCAGGTGGGCTTTTTTGGAATTATTTATGACAGTTAAGCACATCTCATAAATCTGAAAAATATCTAGTGTTAATGGTGCAGTAATGTATAATCTACGGCCTACATAAAAAGTCACTTTCAATCAAACTGCTTTCAAAAATCAAACAAATTTTGCAAAAATGTAACCCCTATTGAAATCCAGTTAATAAATGAAAATTATTAATAACATATATATTGCAGTAGTAAGAATCAGATATTTTGGTACTGCAATAATAAATAATGGAGCAGAGCATGTTCAACTATCATCCCAAAATGTTTTTACAATGCAAATCATTGCACCAGGCCTAATAAAAAAAAAAAACAACAACTTTGAATTATTTCAGCAAAATAGTGTCTTTTCATTTTGGGGTGATATATGAACACTTCTTGGGAGGTTTTGAGACACCCACCCATGCTCATCTCTGGGTCTGAGACTGTTAAAGAAGGAGAGGAAGGAAAAGAGTGAAAGTTAAAAGCTCTCATTGCATCAGACAAAGCTCGAGTCTGTTCCGTCATATTCCCCAGCCTGATACAGCAGCCATTAGAGACTAACACATCATGTTGCCCATGGCAAACAGTGGATGCCATGTAAGCTTTGCAGCATGTGTGAGTGTGTGTGGAGTAATACCTAAGGTTTTTTCTTTCCCCCAAGAGTGAGAATGAGTCTGCTATGACGCAGCACCTGCCAGGTGTGAACAGATGACATATACTGTGATGTCATAGTCAAGGGGCTACGAGTCACAACAAATCATCCGACAGTAAGTATTTACAGAGAAACTTCTCAATTGTAAACAGTAGGAGAGGCTCCAGGTGAAGGTTTGTCAGGAGTCTGTCACGACTATCTCCCAGGCTACAGTACACCTGTACACAGCATGTTTCTGTCCTTCCCTGCATGCCAGTCTCCACAGAGACAAGCATGAAGTGTGTAGAATTGCATGCTGGGATTTGTGTGCTGCCGTGAATTCCTGACAGCTGTGTTTGTGTGTTATCCTCCAGAACTGCTGATAAAGGGGTTGAGAGCAGTGTGTATCTGTGACTGAGCTAAAGGCAGGAGAGAGGAACTTCTCTATTCTGAACTAGCACTATTGCCATGGAAACAGGGGCAGTAGAAAGAAAGTTCAAGGTTAAAAAAAACTTGTTTTCCTTCTGTCTTTACACACATCTTGTTAGTCTACAATGAAGCAAGTTGAAAAATGGCAATAGTTCATCCAGGTGTGATCTGGGTATTTCTTTGGAAGGATCTGTGCTATTTTTAACAGGAATGGCCTATTTAAATAGTCCAGGAATGGACTGATGCACGTGTGTAATGTGCTGGAAGAAAGAGACAGAAAACAAGGAACGGGGAGAGACCTACTGGTGTAGGTGTAAGTGTAAAGGTGACGCAGGTGAAAGTCATGCTTTATTGACCTCACTGGTGCTTTCAGCCCTGCAGGTGCACTATGGGAAACATCTGAGCTTACTTAGAACACTGAACTTGCAACTCAATTAAAAAAGGCTAAATATTAAACCCAGTTTAATGACTCTTACTTAATTTAATTTTTCTGAAATGCTTATATTTTACAGATTCATCTATTTTATGGAAGATTCATAGACTTTGCTATAACCATCACAGTTTAAAATTCATAGCTTCAACATGCAAATTAAATTTTAAATGCGAATCAGATGAGTTGCTATGCATATGTAAAATGCTTAAATATTCAGTTCGCTTTTGAGGGGTTCTACAAAAACGTGTTTATGTGCCCATCCATTTACATCATGTTCATTTCCCCTATGCAAAATTAAATAAACTAAGAAAAACCTCAAATCTTGTGATTTGGACTTGATGTAACCTGACCGCGTTTACAGGCGAACACATGTTCCTGTAAAGCGCATTTGCATTCCTTTAATTTCCAATCCTGCATGTTCCAGCTCTCACTGCACAACCAAACACTCTGTCTATTCCGCCCCAGTGAGCTTGATGGTGTAATTTGTTATTTGTTGGGCTGTTTTTCTGGTTCTCTGCTGTTGACAACCCTGAATAATTCAAATCAACTGAGCAAAGTTGTTTATTTGTGGAGGTGACTCTCTCCCCCACCCCTCCTCTTCTGTTCTCTCTTCCCCCCTTCTCTGTTTTCCTCCCTCTTTCTCCATTGCTCTCACGAGTGTCGGAAAAAAATCCCTCCCCTCTCTGATTCAGGTGCAGCGGCGGTTATAAAGAGCAACAAACGCGGTCTCTCTCTCTCTATCGTCTGTGCTCCAGTAAGATGGCTTCCAGCTAAGACACAACAGCTCATTTCTCACTCGTACAGTTCAGCTGAGCAGATTCGCAGCGCGCAGCTGCGTCTAACATAATGCAATGAGAACCAGTATGACAAGTTTCCACACACACCACCTGAGTGTTCAACATTAAAACTCCTGTCAAATAACCCTGATTGTGGACACTTAAAGTAAAAATTAAATGAACTAAGATTAATTGAAATATATTCTTCTGGACCTACTGTGCACAATTCATCGTTGCACTTCATTTTAGATATATATTTCATATAAAATAATTAATGCACATCATTTCAAATACCAATTGCATGTATATCTTTACAATCTTTTATAAATAATAAAAAAAATGCTTAAATTAATATTTTTGAAAGAAGTCTATTACACTAACTAATACTGCATTTATTTTATAATAAATTTGTAAAATTTAATAAATAAATAAAATGTATTATTAATATAAAAAAAAAAACTAAAAATAACAGATTTTTAGTTAATATATTTTAAAATGTAATTTATTACTTTAATGACAAAGCCAGTATTTCAGCAGCCAGCATACAATGTTATATTCAGTTTCAGGAATAATTTTTACTATTTACCGTATAAGAAACACTTACTAGCATTATCAATGTTGAACTCATTATTTTTTGTGGAAATTGTGTTAATTTTTTTTACAACAATACATTTAAAAGAACAAAATTTTCTATTAAAAGGTATATTCCTTTAGTTATTCCTTAAGTTAACATTATAAATCCCTTTTTAATTTTTCTTTTTTTAACCTTCTCAACCGCTCAACTTTTTGTGATCAAACCACTTCTTATGAAATATTTTTTCAAGTTTAATAACATTTTCACTGGGAATATGCTAGATCACAAAAGTAAAGAGTTGCGAATGGCATTTCTTGTATAATTTAAGAAAGCATTATCTAGCAGCATGCCACAGTTTCATTAAACAGCATTCTTGTTTAACTAAATCCCGGATTGCCAACAAGAGGCTGAATGGCAAAAGCTACATGAGTCTGAAACGAAGTGATGAGGTCAGCTGGTGTTTAATCATCCAGACTCATTCATCCCTTCATCTCTTCTCGTGCAGGTTGGTCCCTGGGCCCTGGGGCAGATCTAATGGCCTGAGTTCGGCAGGGGGGCAGGAGGCCACATGTCTGGGAGGATTTACTGAGTCACTGAGCTAAAGAGTCTCAGCACCCGCACCAAAAGCTCACTGTAGAACCCAGAACTAGTCAAAGTAATGAGAATGAATAAAAAGAGATGGAGATAAGCAACCGGTGGTTAACTGATTTGAGTATGCTGATATATTTTAGGGTGGCCCATAGATGATTTAATACTTATTGTAATGAAAGCAAATGATATGTACTTTAAAGGAATAGTTCATCCAAAAATGAATATTCGGTCACCACATACTCACCCTCGAGTAGTTTGAAACCTGTATGAATTTCTTTATTCTGAGGAACACAAAGGTATATATTTTACAGAACGTTTGTTACCAGGCTAGGTTGCCATTTTAGGGTGAACTATTACCAAAGAACTGAATACAGAAATTGTGTCCTATTCATTGACAATGTAATAATAAATGCATTACCTGCTTCCTTCTACCATCAAATCAAATGATAGAAAAGCACATTGTTATGGGGTTAATTGCCATTCTCACCCAAGACTAACATCTAACATCTGTCTAATGTTCAATTAACACCTGTGCTTACCATTTGGCAAGGCAACGTTGGCATGCTGGCATTCGCTCTAGGACATCAAGGGGTTAAAGAGAGGAGATGCATAAACACAGCCTTCCCAATTAGCTGTAGGCATGAGCATCAGCGCTAGTGAAACATTTAATAAGGTATTAAGTTTCCATGCCGATCAGAAGCAGATTATATCTGTGTTTACGCCAGGCTTTCACAGGGCTGCCAGACGTGTCAAGACCCACGGGCGAATTGATTTATTACATTTCGTAGTTCCAGCGTGCAAAGCGCTGTAATGAAGGCCTCTTCGATGAAATTGTTTATAGACATTTCTACCCAAATAAAGCGAAACCCACTTGTCCATTAGAGCGTGAACTATTAAGACAACATGATTTCGCTAAGGCTCAATAAATGCCATGAAGCGTTTTCCCTAAATCTGCTAAAAACTTTCTTGGATGCAGAAAACAAAATGGCTACCCTATAATAAAAATAAAAGGGGGATAAAAAGGAAAGGCTTTTAATTTACAACAAAAACATATAAATTGCTTCAGGTAGTGTTAGACATCTGCGCAACAACAAAGTCAAAATCATTCCACTTTAATCCTGTTGCATGAGTTCTGGTAAACAGAGATCCCCTGAGAGGCTGAATTTACTGACTGCAGGTACACGCAGCACTCTTTGGGGAGGGAGAGATGTCTACACAAGACTCACAACAGGACAGTACAATCCAGTCCAATTAGAGAGCCACAGTTGTCCCTGTGTAAAACAGCTTTAACAAGCACCTCACTGATTTCATTTAAAACTGCATTTAAGGTTATAGAGAGAAACTTATATTTAAAACCATAATCTATTACGGTTTACTTATTTATGAGGTCAGAAATATAATTATATGAATAAAAAAAACTTTAATAGGTTGGTATATTAACATTATATCAGTTAATGAAATTACGGTATTTAACTGTACATTTAACTTCAAACTAGTCTATAATATTTTTCCACACTACGGTTCACAAACTTGCTGGTTTAACATTGGATTAGATATTTTTAAAACAGATGTCCTTATGCAAATAAAGGAATTAAAGTGCTTGATTCTACAAGAATGTGTCACTGTGTAACGTCTCCAGTGGTCAAACAATATTAACATTGCATCTAAGTGAGAATCATGGCGCTTGACTGCAGTGGAGATGCAGACCACAGAGCCTTTGTGGTGCAGAGACATGAGACGGAATTACAATACATTACAGAGCTGGCTCTCTTTCTCCACTATTCCTTTTCTGCAGATCTTTATGTTTAATCATTTTCTCTTTCTCCAAGGACTCTTGCTTTGTATTCTCTCTTCTCTCTCTTGTTCTGAGTCTCTCTCTCTCTCCATAAATGGTCAGTTTTGGGCAGTGAGCGAGTGGAGTTGAACAGAGAGGAGATGAATGTCTGGCGGTGTTTGTCCACGCTGCCTGAGTTACAGTCTTTTAAAACCTACTGCACTGTCAGAGGAGCTACAGGATAAATCTCAAAACAGACACCAGCTCATTGATCAGACCAAGCATGTGTCTGTGTGTGTGTGTGTGTGTGTGTGTGTGTTTTCCTGCCGCAGGTTGATGACAATACTAGTCGAGGCAAACGCCATGTCCTCCAGAGAGACTGTGGGAGAGGAAAACCCCCTCCGGAGAACTCCCTGCTCCCTCGTATTCCACAACACGCAGTCCCTGCTGAGACACTGTAACCTGGAGTCAACCCCACACACACAATTGTAACTTAGTTTAAGGCTTGGTACTGGTAACTTTTAGTGGAAAGATTTGGATATATCTATTGTGATTCCATCAGAAGTTCCCAGGTGAAAAAGCAAGCCTAGACATGGTATGGAATTACACGCATACATGTGCACACACACACAAACACACTCTTACTCGTGGGTATTCAGTCCACACGTCATCAGGGTGACCGCAGAAGGAAACTCGCTGCCTCCGTAGAGCGAAAGGGCTCTCCTGATCTGATACGGTTCAAATACAGACTTATAAACGCAAACCTAAATAAAATACATTTTCAGTGTTGACACTGTACAACTAACTTTCTTCTTTGAAACAAATAGGTGATATTTAAAGCAAATATAAATAAGCAATTAAACATAATATATATGTATAAACGCTTCATTTTACTGATGACTGCTGTATGCGGTAGATCAATTACAACAGCCTGGGCCACATGACCAATCAGAGCAGAGCAAGCGCACTGAAAGGAGGGGTTTAGAGAATTAATATTATAACTGCTTTGAACGAATCACTAGATCAATAGAAAATTAGGTGAGATTAAACGCATATTTTGGGAATACCTTGCATTTCGTGTTTTTTTACCTTGCATGCATGTAAACCTATTGTAGGAGACTACTAAACAATATTAGGAGCCTTAAAAATTGCATAATAGGGGCAATTTAATACAATAAAAGTGAATGGGGTCCAAAACAACAAATTTGACTTTCAACACATGAAACAAAAGGGCAAAACCAAACGAAAATAAATAAATAAATAAATAAACAAACCAAAAAGCAGATCAAAGCAAAACAAACAAAAAATAAAACAAAACCAAAAATACAAAAAACTAATAAAAACAATTAAAAAGCAAAACATTACTCAAAATCATGTCTTTCAAAACATGGACGTTTTTACATGGTTTGAAGAAAGTAAATTATACTTATCAATAACACTCTCCAATACAGCTGCTAAAGCACTGCTAGGTAGTTGCTTTGTTTTGTTTCTACACCAGGTTTCTTAACTGGCCAATTATCAATTGAGAGTCATAATAGTAGTGATGCTTGCTTTAGGAAACACCACTAAATATAGAACGGCTAGCCTCATCTGAGTCCAACGATGGAAGAGGAAGACCAAAGAAAAAGAGAAAAGGAGGTAGAAAGTGACTGGCAGGTGAGACTGAAGTAGAGACAGGTGCATAAACAAACAAAAGCATCATACACATTGCCAGAAACACAGACACAAAGAAAGCTGTACTCGTGAAAGCCTGCAAAGAAACGCAGCAAACCACAGTCCTATGCAGACAAAGACATAGCATATGCTTCCAGCGTGTGGCATCTGGAGAAGTCTGGTGCCAAACTCTACAGGTTGCACAAAACACACACACAGGTCACACCATCTGAGACTCCTCTTCAGGGGACGACTGATTATATATATACATATATGTGTGTGTGTGCTTGTTTGTGTGTGAGAAAGCTTAAGGCATCAACAGAATGAAGGACAGTGAAAATAAAAGAGCGTGTACAATGTGATTAGACTGGCATGAATCCAGTAAGAGGAAAAGGAAACATTCAAATGACAAGACCTTAAGCTCTGTTGTTTGAGATCAGGTGTGCATGTTGCTATGGCACTAAAAGATGATGTTTATGGGTTCTGGTTGTGGGTGATAAAATTAAATTAAGTCAAAAATTAAAAATATAAAAATGTAAATAAAATAAAATAAAGATAACAAAAAAATGTAATAAAATGTTAAATAAAAAAATAAAAAATAAAAAAAAAGACATTCATCAATGTAACTCCAGCATGTGAAAACTAAAGCGCCGTTAAGAAAATGTGTAAAAGCTGTTACCAAGATGACAGGTTAGGTGCTTAGGAGTTCTGCATGCATCAGCACTAGTAATAGCGATGCTTGTCTTTATTAACACCACTAATCAGTCTATATGCTATGTGATTGGTGTATAAAGACTTGACAAGCTCAAAGAGACCCAACAACTTCAAACTCGCAAACACAAAAACCCACATATTCACACAGCAAGTGTTCTGTGGCAGACAAACATTGGAGCTCAGATGGAAATAATACAGAAAGGCAGACAAATTAAAAAACAGAGCGAGGGTGAGAGAAGTAGGAGCACACAGGGCAGAATCAAGCATGATGAAGGGCTTTTTTTTGTCTCTATTCCTGTCTCTTTCTCATCGTTCTTCCAACAGGAGAGGTACAGTTTGTTCATCTCTCTTCATTAATAAGCACAGGCTGGAAACTTTCCAACAGAGCGGAATTATTCAGTGTGGATGATACGAAGGGTGTATGTGTGCGCAGGAAGTGTAAGTGTGGATATACTCTCATTTAGCGGCCAACACGAGTTCAAAGCCATTAAAGTGATGCTCGTGTCCTGCACTCTGCTCTCGGGGTGAGATCGCACACAGCTGCTGCAATATTGAACCAACTCACTCGTACGGTCACCGACCTGCACTTTAGAAGCAGGCACACATGTCTGATGTATAGACGTGTGTGTGTGTGTTAAGGAGGTGTGCTGATGCACACATGGGACTGAGGGTAAGTGGCCCGGTGTCGTTCTTGGGTAATGTAATGCCATAAATCTATGACAACACGAGCAGACACATGGCCCAAACAGACTGTCAGCAACACTAGAGGCTGTCATTAAACACACAGACAACTAGCATATGTGAGAACCCATAAACACATGGCCATACGTCAGCCGGCACCTATTTAAAATGCATTCCCATTAGTGTTGAAAGGAACAAAGGAGTTGACATGCACACAAAGAAAACACACCCATACGGCTGCATATAAACTTTTTTCCTTCTCTCCTTCTTTGGAAATACTGCAAAGCCTGATGAATTTTTTTTACAGGAATCCAGGCACGAAAACCTTGATACAAAGGAACCTGTCATGTAACAAGAACGATAAAGCCACTTTAAAAAAACAGTAAACTATTTTCAAGAGTGCAAAAGTGCACCCGTTTTGAGAAAGAGCACTAGTCTAAAGTTCATTATACAGTTGCATAATAGATATGTTTCAACACTGATCTCCTCAAAGGAACTTTGTCTGACTGACTTGTGTGCCAACAACATCAAGCAGTCCTCTCTTTAGCACACAGCTGTGGTTTTCTCGCAAATGCACTTACCAACTATAAAAAAACTCTGCGTGAATAGCACAGAAACTGTGAAGAAAAGTAAAAAATACAGTTTTCTTTGCAAGGTCATTGAGCTGTTCACAGCATGAACTTCTATTCACACAGTGTAATGTTTAGTATGTGGACTAAAAGAGCTGAATTGGTTAGGTTACTGATTTGCATATACGTGCACACTTGGTGGTGGTTGGGGGGGTGAGAGTGTGACTTTGCGTCTATCACACACAAATATACACAAACAAAAGAACAATTACAACAGAGCAGCTTCTAAAAAACGACAGTGACAACCTTTTCAAAAAGACGGCTGACACTTCACTAGACACATGCCACTTCCTGTCTATTCCTCTGGACGCCTACTTTAAGCTCTCTATCACGGAGAACAGCTATCCCTAAAATTACTCTCCAAAAAGTGACACCTTGAGGGTGTTGCTTTAAAAACTCATGGCTGAGAGCCTCGCGCTTCAATGTCCAAGCAAGAAAAACGATGGCGAGAAATGCTACCCTTTTCCAAGTGTCACCTCTCAAGACAAACAAGCAGGAATGATTCAGCTCCGGCTTGCTCCGTTTCTTGCTCCCTTTCAGTCTCTCCTTCTCTTTTCACACCCAGCAACAAGGGAGGGGGGAAAACAATGCAAGGAAAGGCCACTGTCCATCTCCCAGCAGTACATTTCTCTAAATCATTTCAGCTGACCTGCCTCATATTGCTTATTATTGTGAAACGGAAAAACAATGTGAGTGAGACAAAGAAATAGAAACGAGGAGATGCTGTCTGCATGTTACCACCAAAAATCACACTGGTTTTTGAGCCAGGATTTGCAAAACTCTTGAGGAACTATTTTTATTTCAAATGACGTATTTTACATTGCATTTCCCCAAATAAATACCACCCATTTAGAGCCTTGCTTTTAGTTCTTATCAGTTTTCACGTCATTTTAATTAGATGCTGAATCAAATGGCAAATCAATTGATCCAAAGTTATTCAGCCATCAAGTTAAAAATGTGTAGAACGGTTCCAGACTGTGCATCTAATAGTGGAGAAACAAGAGAGGCTTTCTGCATTAGAAGAATATATTTCATATATTCTCTCCTGTTCTCTTCAACTGTCTAACACAGTCTGGCAGTCTGATCATCACACGCATGTATTTTTAATCCAGACATTTTGCCAGACACAGTCACGGGACGCTGCTAACCCTCTAGCCTGCAGCAGTGTCTCTCTCCAGAGGCTTTTCCTGAACCAATGTCACAGTGGGCTAAGCAAAACAGATGTGGACATCTAATCAAGACTTGGTGTGTATTTAAGTGGGCTACAGCACCCGAACGAACAAACTCATATACATGCACAGTCAACTGATATAATAAGTTTGCCTGATTTGAATCCGGTTCTTGATATTCATATCTGCAGCTGCACGGCACTTGACGCGCCACTTGAACTGACGGGATTGAGATCAGGACCCCAGCCCCACTCCTGCTGGTAAAAGAGCAACCCTACTGCACTGAGCCCACTCGCACACTTAACACATCAAAGAGCAAACCACCGCCTTCAGCTTTAAAAGATCTGCCTTCATCCTTCCTTCCTTTCTTTACATACTTTTGTTAATAAACTAAGCCATACTTGATAGCCAGCGATCAACATGCATTTTCATTATTTGACACTACTTCTGTGTTCCACGTGAAAAATCTTTCACATCGAGTTTCATGTAGCTGGGCATCAAATTCATTTTAAAGCAAAATTAAAGTAAAGTACGGACCAAATTTAGACATGCGAATGTGTACATTTTCTCGATTTCTGTTATGAAGTTTTAGTCTTGGCTTGGGATTAAAATTTTCACTTGGCTCAAAAATCTGATAGCGCAGTTTTTAAATGGGCATGAAGCTTCTAGAAGAGATTTATTGAATGCTACGCCAAAATATGCACGTTTTGGAGTAACTCTATAGAAATAATCTCTGAATTTCTGTTTCTTTTTCCACTCCGATCAGATGAGTGACATAAGGCCCTTTGTGATCTTTTATTGACCGTCCTAGGAGATTAATCTGTGCGCCAGTGGTGTCGGGACTGGCCCAAATGCAGAATGATCCCACAGGGCGAGTGTTAACCAGTCATTAGTTTCATTTCAATATACTTCTGAAAGCTCTAGGAGATCCAGACACTGAGACCGTGGCTCTTTTGATATCTGCCCTCCAAAAAGAAGAGCGTCGCACCCCTCTGTGCGAGAAGTCGCCTTCGTTAAAAAGGGGGGAACTGAAAGTTGGCAGGCGGCTGAAGGGGTAATTAAGGAAGGGACGCACGTGTCTCGCCTTGAGAGGTCCCCTGGCGAGACACGACTCAATCAAAAGCCAGCTGCAGGTATAAGCAGCTCCTCAGATCCTACTACTGTGTTTAAGTGTGAAGGGTTGATGAGCGCGTGTTTATGATAATGCAGATAAATCTCCAGAAACTGGGTACAGCTGTACCTTCAACTGAACTCATTAATTATTATGACACATAAAAACGTGATTAATATTTTGGCACGTGTGTGATTCATATCGCACCCAGACACACATGCGAATGGTGCCCTGGTGAATTGCACAATAAGGACGCCACACTGTGCGCCATGGAATAAGGAAAATGACACCAGCGTGTTGATGTGTGCGTGTCTTGATGTGTATAATTAGAGGATTCTATTGCCCACAGGCAGAAGCCACAAAGACAGAGTCGCAGTGAGGCGGAGTGTTTGGGGAGCGGGCATCTATCCAGAACAGCTGTCCGGATTACGGTTTAATAAAAAAAAAACACTTCACAATGCCTGGCTACAACCCCCACTGATACACACTCCACGACACCCCCATAATACACTAACTCTGATGTCGTCCCGTTGCCCACGGGGGGCTGCACCCGGATCCCTTTCCTTGTTCCCGGATCCTGCTCTGCTCAGCCTGCAGCGAGAGGCAGGCTGAGGAGGGGCCGTCGACTCTCCCAGTTCATTTGGGCTCATTGAGGGCTTCAGAAAAGAGTCATGGGGAGACTTTCATCTTCCGACAAAAAGAAAGAGCCTGTGAGATCATGACGGTGAAAGAAGGTAGACAATGGGGGGGGACCGGGTAAGAAATAAACACTTTCAATGAAGCCTGTGTACATAATGAACACATAATACCTTATATTTAGTTGTATGTTCTACTAAACAAATGTAACCATAGATATAATACCCACCTATTCATTATTTATGCAATGCATTAACACAGTATGAGCAAATTAAACTACAACATAAATAGTTGGCATTAAAACTTGTATAACTTGGAATAAATATGACACAAGTTATGAATGTGGCATTACAATGCACATACGTTCCAACATAATATCACAATTAAATCTGTTTATTTTTAAAAAATAGCATTAAATGTACAGTTTATGTAATTGGAAGATAAAAGATAGATTTAAATTTGAATTGAACGTGACTTTAATACTGAGCCTACAACTGTTAACATATAATGGGTTTCAATGTGCATTATAATTAATTTTTATATACACAGGTTACAAAGGAAGCGTTATCAAATAAAATGCCTGTGAGAGGATTTATATCATCCCCAAATCATTAAATCAGCTAATAAAAGACTTTCCTGCTCCGGAGCATGCTTATCTAGAGGAGGGGTTGGATGGTGCTGTTGTCTTAACAGATAGACGCAAAACATTGGCACAGGAACTGGGCTTAGTATCTTGTGTGTGAGAGGAAAGATGCTGTGCTATCTGATGGGGGGCAGGTTCTATCATCCCTCCATCAGCAGCACTCAGCGTCTATCGTCCCCACTCGCTGAAATAGAGGAGAGATTAAAAATAGAGCCTTATTCTTCACTCGCAATTCAATTTCTTTGCTGTATGACAGTTTTACCAATGCTGTCTCTCTCTCTCTCTCTCTCTCGCTCAACTTCACACCCACTGCATACTTAAAAATAATCCTATAGGCCAGGAATGGAGTTTGACTTTAATTTGGGGAAATTTCTCTTTGTGATTATCATGTTTTGCTAGCTAAAATGGTTCAAAGCTTGTTTCACATCAATAAATTAAAGTCCCCTAAAGGCCACACATGTTGCTGTTTGTAGCCAGTATGTCAACATCACTGGTTTGTAGCTGTATTTAGTAATGGAAAGCAATTTATAATGCATGAGTGTAATAATAATCAAATATTCAAACAGGGGCTCATTTATGGTACTAATTTCGTGGTGTTTGCGGGTGTGAGAGATCACAGTTCTGCTGTAGCGGTCAGCTGGGATATTTCAAGCATTAATCATGGAAATGGGAAACAGACTTGTTATCACACAGATATGCAGTTCATCATTCATAGCCTTTTTATGTTTGGGGTGTCATAATTTATACATCGCAAATGTGCATCTTTCACTACCATAACAAATACCATTGATAGCCTTCTGAACTCATGCAGCAGAGATTCATTGACACTCAGATTCTCATGGCGAATGTCTTTTTCATGTCTAACACCGTAATTTTATTTGAATTAGTGAGTGAGTATGTGGTGAGAATACAGGAATGCTGTAGGTCACCCAAAAATAAACCTGTATCAGATATTTTCCAAACACTGACAATGAATGGACTTTAATTTAAAGGCAAAGAAACTTCTGTTTCCTCAAACTCTAAATCTAAGATATTAAACTGCTGGATAAAATGTATTTTTCAGATACTATCTGTATGTTCTTCTGTCTTGCATAGTGCACATTCACCAACAGAACGAAACAGTCCTTCAGTAGATACAGCGTGTGAACTACAGTCCTGTGAGGGTGCGCTGAGGTTTTCTAATACCGCAACAAGCAATCTTGGAGGTATTTTTATTCGATCTGACACTCGGTTTGGGCTGACTTCTTACAGGAACACATGCTGCCTCCCAAAATGTTAATTATTCAGAGATGCAACGGAGATCTGCGTGTGCGTGCATGTGATAGCAAACCCAAACTGTGCATTACAGTGGATGTCACTTCAGAGATGAAAACACTGTAAACCTTTGCACTATTCCTAAACCCTTCATCCTAAACGAGAGATGACAGCAAAGAGAGAGCGAGACAGACAGAAAGAGACAAAGGGAGAGACATCAAAAGAAAAGTGACATACTGATTTTCTAACAAACCACAAGAAGATGAGTCAAACCTTGCCTGTTGTGTATTTCTATCCCCAGCTCCCCAAAACAAAAGACAACAAATGCACTCCAACCAACCCTGGCCAAGAAGCATAGCAGGGGTCTCTGGGGGCCTGAAGGCTCCATCAGGATTGGGCAGGTGAACAGTACACAGTTTTATTAGTACGAGTGAGGCAGCCAAACTTGACTTTTAAATAATGGAAATTCATAGTATTGGATAAACAAATAGAAAAATGCGATTAAAGACAGAGTCAAACATGTGAAAGGTCACTAAAATCAATGACGGCAGCTGTCCATGTCTTCGCAAATGCATTACATAAAGAGGTCAAGGTCAGGCATAGGATCAAGGTTAAAGCTAAAGGGCAACAAAGTACACAAACAGCTGGTCAGCTTGTTAAATGTCTGACCGACCAAGTCATCAGTCACATGTGCCAGTTTTGTTGACATGTGAAGGGAATGATTCCCCTTTGTATCACAGACTGCAATTTGCTAAAAGAATAGTTCAACCGAAATTATAATGTAGTATAATAATATGAGCAAAAAGTAATAAAAGGCTAATAATAAAAGCACACTGACACCATTAGTCATCAAGTGTGTCATGGTCAAACCTAATTCTATTTATTTTTTTGGCTACAGCGCAGTGAAAGACATTCAGTAAATAATTACACGAGGGTGAGTAAATGGCAGCATTTTTATTTTTGGATGAACTATCCTATTAAAGGAGCTCAGCTTGGTTCACTGATATATCAAAGTCAAAGAACGCGCTGCAAAAAACACGACAAAAAACCTCCAGATACTGTGCTTCCTGTTATCAGCCTCAGAAATCCAAAATAGCAGTCACCCAGCACATAAATTGAGGGATTTTGGGCTTTGCTTACAACATAACCCAAGTGAAGGCCTATTGTGGGCAGTCTAAGAGATTTTACTCTGCACATAACCTCAGAGCTACACAAAAAGCCATCAGCAAATCATGTCCTTCCGGTTTCTCTTCGCTCTCTCTCCATTACTCTCCCCTTCACACCCACCCATGTCATTTTATTGTCACCATTCAACATCACATCACAGCAAATGACATAGTTCATATCACACTCCAATTAGAGACACAACCGGGGGCTGCGGGATGCGCAGAGCGCTGGCGAGAGAATGGGGAAAAAGCACTGAAAAACATGTGTACGTGTGCGGCATTTAAACGCCAGCCACGCTGTTTTTTCTTCTTGTGTTGTTTTGCACTCCCGCTAATCAGATTCAATATCCATGTTAAACTATATCCAAATATCTATATGATCCTGTTTACACTTGCTGCCAGATTAATCAACTTTTCTAACCCCGACCCCTGGTTGGGAGCTGAAACGTCCTCGTTTTGATCAGTGGGGTGTCTCTTTTGAAAGACTTGGTGGGAAATATGAGGTTTCGTAAACAGTAGGACATCTGGGGAGGTATATTTTTATAGTCTGTCTGTCTTTTTACAATCCCATGCGTTTCTGCTCCCGGCTTGATCGCATCTCCCCGTCTCAAAGTGACATTTATTACTTGTGTCAGAGCTACATGTGCTTACAGGTGATCAACGTGACAATAAAACATGTCTCTTATGTGGATTTCTCTCTGAAAGATGCCTTGGAACAAGTTTTGTGTTTTGTTATACTTTATGTAGTCTACTATTTGCAGGCACCAATCTTATCTACTTATATCTATGTATTTGTATACAGTAAAGCACGCACTCAGAAATAAACAGTTTTGTCTGGTAACGGGCCAATAATCGAACTTCTGCAGCCCCCAGGGAGAAAATGTTATATCAACGTATAATAGTAGATGGCTATCAAACATAGTAAATAACAGCCGCAAGCCCTTGTAAGGAATTTGGCACTTTGCCCCATAGGGAATTTTTTTTTTTTATTTAATCACGGTCATTTGACGCCTGTTCATTTTGACATTTCTTCATATTTTCCAATCGAAAAATTAGTAATGTAGTCCTGATTTAGCAGTGACCTAATAGTGTGGCAGCATGTGTGTCTATAGTCTAAAGTGCAATTGGACTGAATAGTAATACCGCTAATGGAATGGCTGGGAAGGTCACACTATCACCTCTACGGGAGCTCAAAAGGAGAACATAATCAATACTGTTGGACAGGTGAGAGAGCGAGAGCAAGAGCGAGCGATGTATAAATGGCCTCTCTCTAACAATATGATGTGCTGCGTAGTTCACCTCTAAACCTATAAATCAGCAGCTCGTTCAGAAATGAGGTGAGAACAGCTCAAGTGTTATGACAGCGCGCAGACAGGAGACTGTAACTCTGGACTCCCCTGGGCTAAACAAACGCGTGTTTCTAATATAGCTAAAAGCCAAGCTCACATGCAGTACACAGGCTAATGGCGGTAAAGTCTAAGGACAGGTCTGAAGGTTTTAGCGCATATTTTGTGGCACATATCCACATAAAACAACATGCTTTGCTACATAAAGTATAATGTAATTGTGGACCAATGCAGTATCTCAGTGTTATGCTATACTAAACCGGAAATGTTGCTGATTCCACCATTTACTAATTACTAACAAAAAAAGTTTAAATTAAATTAAATAAAAATTAAATAACCATGCTTGTTTTGTAAACCATTTGGGACATTCGCATGTTAGCTCATCCGAGAGAGTGGCTGTGTGTATGGAGAATGGCCTATCAGCTGGGAGAGATTACTAGCACTCAGATCAGAGATGAGAGAGAAGAGAGAGTCCCTCTCTCTGCAAAATGGCCATTCATTAACCCACGTCCAGGGGAAAACACCACACACCAGACTCCACAGAAATGGATCGGCCTCATCGATTGTGGCCCGTAGAAGGTGTGGAAACAGATACTTCAGCTGCCGAAACAGTGGATAGCGTTTCATAAAAACACCGGCGCTTCACTGCTTTCCAGCCCGTATTGGGTTTCTGCCACACACAATACAAGCATAATGCTGTTATATCAAAAGACAGGGAGAAAATATAGTACAAAACCATGTGTCTGAATCAAACCACTGACTGTAACAAGACCTTTCTATTTCAAACAGATGGCTCCACTGAGAAGATTAAGAGCAAATTGGCTGTTGTTGAGAAAACCTGAAGCTCATTGAGGTAAATTACTAAAATTTTCAGGATTAGTTTTGACTTAAGTATTTGCAAAAAGCCCAGGCGGAAAATAGCCTGCGTTCATGAAAACCATCCTGAGGTTAAGTGAGCCGTTAGACACCCATAGAGAGACAGTTTCCGGCCTGGCAAACCCAAAATAGTCACGCCGGTCTGAGTCGGCGTTTTCCGTGGATCATCGTAATTTCACTCCTCATTCCTGAATCAATTATGCATGTCCTCCCCTGATAAGAAGAGCGCCAGTGCCAATCCAAGGGGCGAGGGGAAATTGGGGGTCGATGAGTAGGGTCTGCCGTGAAGAGCACTTTGCTAAAACAATAAAAAGAACGGGCATGTGTCTTCTGCTCTGGGCCATGCAGAACGCAGGCTGAGATTAATTAATGACACAACAGGAGAGTGTGCAGCGCAGCCCAGAGCCAATAAAGCAATGCTAAATGCTGATAAGTGCTAAGTGAGTGGAGCACTCCAGCTACATTTCAGCAGATGCCAATGGGGTAGAGGGTTATTTAAACCCGATACTAGCTTTAAAGTGCAATGAAGAAACAGGTCAAGGTTAGCGTTTAGGCATGACGTCGGTTTGAGTGAAGCACTCAGAATTTTTTTGCCGTGTCATGCTATGGGGGTTTTTTTTTTAAAATGACATGCTACAGAGACAATACGGTTAATTATTCTCTTAAGAGAGACCCTTTCTCTTCCACTTCTGTCCTTAAACCTTTTGGCTTAATGCCAATCCCCCCCTCTACCATCTCTTGGTTATTGCCTAATCAACCCACTGAGGAACAAGTCTATGGCGAACGAACGGTTGGTTTGCCAGGCAAACAGCTGAGACTAAACAGCTATAATGAAATAACAGAAACCAATTAGAGACAAATCCAATAGAATTGCCCCGGTCCTTCTCTGGTGCTTTTGCTCAGCTAACACAGAAAATCTCTTTAAGGAGGGAAAGACAATACGACATGCCTCTTTAACTTTCCAAAATGCCAAACATTTATGACTAAGCCTCGAATTTTCATTTTGTCATTTTCAGTGAATTTGCTCGATTACACAAACCGTCTAAACTAGGACACAAACTCGAGAGAGCAAAATGGCTGTCAGCAGTTTCTTTTGTTAACAGCATGAAAACTCAAAGACTTCAAATATTCTCATCTAAATGCCCTTGAAACTTCATTTTCCATGATGCCTTGTATTTTGGGGGTGTCTTGTCTCGATATTAATATGTCTTTTCATAGAAATGCACAATAGGACTAACTAATGTTCTTTTACTCAGAAAACAGGTTGACTAGACAACTAGCCAAAATTTACTGATGACCAGCTGTATGAAAAGCCATTTTACGAGATCCATGGCTGGGTAAAAAAACTGATTAAAACGCAACAAAAATCTTCTCTCAAATATTCCTTTCTGTTGTCTTTTACTGAAAAGGCCACATCCAACTGCATAGAACAAGATAACCCAGATCTATCATTGGCTATTATGGCTGAACAAACCGAAGATCAGAACTCTAGTAAGATGTGAAAAGTGGAAAGAGGCTGCAATGATCTGTCCACAGAATCTCAAAAGTGTGGTCACATTTATCATTATTCTGTGATTTTTTTGCAGGCAAAATCCACTTATTTTAATAGGAATCCAAGTGTAAAACATCTCCCCATGGAGATTTCAAGATGGCCATACGAATTAACCACATAGACTAACAGAAAGCTGCTTAGCTTGAGAGTGACTTGCCTGAACTGTGCTTTAGACAATCCCTACATTATTGACAACAGAACAAAAAAGACATTTCACATACGTGACTGAACCTTAATTCTTTAGCCTGGTAAAATAAATTGAGTAAGTGGGGCAGCGGTCTGAATTAAACAGTCAAATAATCGCAGAGAACATCAAAACTTCCCAGCACTCGTCTAATTGATCGTCCAAGGCTCTATTGTTCTATTAACCACAGCAATTCTATGTTTGAGTCTTTGTGACTAGCTTTTTATTCATAAGCATATCTGGACAGACAAGCAGCTCTCACTGGTTTGGGTACGATTAATGAAAATTCCCATAATGCATGTACATTGGATTACACGATTTTCGTGATTTCTTTATCCCCCAAGCAACATACTCCACCCTTTAAGTAAACATAAAAGGACACAGCATGATGAATTCATGTGCAGTCAAATGCATGGCACAAACTCTAATGAGCAGCCCATCTCATGTATCTCTTATTCGCTGGAATAGAAAGTGTTTCTCTCAAAGATCTGTAATTACCATTCCATGAGTGTAGTGAAAAGCCCCATAATCCTTTGGGGAGAGACGGTGTAGCCGAGATAAAAATCCACTTATTAAGGTTTGGGTGATGGTTCTGTCGGAAAGGGAAGAAAGGATGAGAAAAAGGAGGGAACGAAGGAGTCCTAATTTCTGCATCATTTTGTACATCTTCCTGCTATAGCTCATGTAAAAGTGTTCCAACGGAAGTGTGATGGTTTCAGTGTAACCGTTTTCATATGCAAATTATATTTATCCTACAAACAGCGGCAAACTCGGGGAGTAAGGAGTTCTATAACAGCAGACACACACTCGCTGCGTACCTTTTCTAGGTTGTTCCTACCTTGTATTGTCAAGGGAACAAAATGAGTGACCCAGTTGTGAAGAAGCCCATTTTGCTGCTTCCACAGCAGAGAGTCGCACCGGTCACCTCTTGAGACCGGAGGGAGCGCTGTGATTGGCTAATGTAAGCTCACCTGCAATATGTCCTCTACTGTTACAGTGACATGTGAAGACCAAGGCTCATAAATCAGGGAAAGCGAAGAGGAGGAGGAGAGGGAGAGAGAGAGAAGGAAAAAGAAATTAAGATGAAGGAACAAAGGAAAGAGATAAAGAGCTGGCTCTGCGGTTAAGCAGGACAGCAGATATTTCTCCGTCGCAATGCTAACACAACACGTTCAATGACGGTCATAATTTATGCATTACGGTTTCAAGGAACACAAATCAGCTGAACAAAGGAGGCCTAGCATATTCAGACTTATGTAACTGTAAAGTTGAATGTTCAAAGTAGCATAAACTCAGGGGACAAAGCAATGAATTGTGCTCGTGTAAAAACCACATCCTTGTGCAGACTATTGGGTTTTTTTTTATAGCACGTTTAAATGACAGGTGTGCTATGAATTAAAAAACGAGTGGAAAAATGTTGACACATTTAAACCCCTCTACACAAACTCTTTATGCTCTTTCAACAGCTAAACAACTGCTTTCAACCATCATCCTCGCGCACAAAGACGTTTTGAAGACTAATTAAAACAATGGAAGTTTGGAGTTGCCGAACGAATATGAATAACCTTTCGCCACACTATTTAATTAAAGATCAACTTTGGTTTTAATTAAACGTTTGAAAGAGAACGTTCACAGTCTGTTACACAGAGTAATTAACGTAGAATCAAGGAGTTCCTATCTGGCTGAAAGGAGTGGCGCCTCAGCATGTCTGATTCTAATCATTCCTTCAACATCTTACACACTTGCTGCTTCCGCGGGTTTAAGAACATGTTGACAAACTCTGTCACTCTCACACACAGCTGATTGGACATCACCTGCGCATGGATCAGATCAAACCCACTTGAACAAACCGAACAGTGGTATCTTTTGAACACGAGGCCTGAGCTTGGCATGCTTGTCTGCTCACACTGTACAAGAGTACAAACAAGAAGAAAGATATTGAAGTTGTAAGCCTGTACGGACAGGACGTAGTTCTTGTGCAACTGATGAGCATGACCGGCAGGCGTGATTATGGTGGTGATTTATGGTAAATTACACTTCCATTGGTGATTTATGGGTTTTATGCAGTTGCTTATGCAATGCACTAAACTTGACATCTGTTTCTAACACAATGAATGATCTGTATGTAAAATCAGCCGTGATTATTAACTACTTAATGGGATAGTTAGAACAGAACTTTTGTAAATCGCATTTTTGTAAATAAAAAAAGTTTTGAGAAATTTTTCATTTAAGAAGTCAGTCCCTGGGATCAAATGTTATTTTGGATTCAACTGACATTTACTGTATGGACAATACAGTACAATTACAGTACAATACAATTATTAAAATTCATCATACAGAATTGACTACCACTCATTGGTTCAGAAAACTGTTTCTGTTGGTTCATGACATTTTGATTCCCTGTAAGAGTTTAGAGACTGTTAAAAAAACAGAAAGATGGTTCTAACAAACAGTTGTCCATTAGGTCTGAGAAGCTCTGGTATCCGAAGCTGCCGTTTATGCGTGGCCATCTACTCCAGGGCATTTGGGTGGTTTTACTGCAGTCTTAATGGTCTGGCTACAGCTTTTTAAAAGGAGAGGTCTGGCTCATAATGCTTCAATAGGACTTCTCATAAAATACTACAGGCTTCTAGACTTCAGAGGGTGGATCCAGACATGCTAATTATGTTGGGAGGAGAGAAAAGGAAGCAGGACAGTCATGGTGTTTGCAGGACTGATTTGAGAGAATATTTGAATATATACACCCAGATGAGCACACCCACGTTCCAGCATTGGGGAATATCGCAATAAAGGCAGCGGTCCTGCTAATGGACTTTTTCAGCAGCATGAGAAACACACTGTAGCAAGCAATACTGGAAAAGGTCAAAATAAAACAATGACTGTCACTTGTGGTCTGGAAACAAACTCAATTAACAACCATTGGTTAACATTTTACAGCTACTGTACAATTGATACTGTAGTTCAACCGAAAGAAACAAACCAATCAAATAGTTTCACCATTTACTCACACTCAAGTTTTTGCAATCCTGTCTCTTTCCTCAGCTGTACACAGATGTTGATTTTTGAAATTTCGGTAAGCAAACAGGTAATGGTAGCTGCTTTCCACTGTTTGGTTACACTTTGGTTCTTCAAAATATATTCTTTCCTGTTCACAGTGAATTCATATACGCTTGGAACAACTTGAGGGTGAGTAAACGATGACAGAAGACATTTTTTTTGTGAAATATCCCTTTAACACTGCCACATCCACACATCCCACAATGCCTGTTATTCACACACAAATGCAAAGAATAACCGCTTCCACAGACACTATGCAGCCCAGCTAAAATAGACATGGTAATCTAAGCCCCGCATATCTTTAACGGGCACTGAATGGTAGAGCGGAGCCCGTATCCTCCATTACTGCAGTATGATTACAGAGCTCTGGCATTCGCTTCACCTCGGGATGAATAACCCTCCTCATGAATGAGCACAGTCAGGAATATTCTCTTTCCCGCTCTCTCTCACTCTCTTTCTCGCTCTTTTGGTGTCTCTGTCAGCTTTGATTTCTCACTTCCTTTCAGAAAATATCCAAGAATTTCACAAATGTGGAACTGTGGCTAATATATGCTGAATTTAAAACGGCCAGGGAAAAAATGTCTTTGTTGCACTCAAAAATTTCCAACGCATGAAGACTTGAGCATGATTTATTTGTACTTACAAGACAGAAAACCAGCGTATTAATAATAAAGACAAGCACATAATGAATAACACAATGACTACATGTCCCATGATGCTCTGCTCCATCTACACTGCATGTAATCAGTGATGTAACAGAAGAAGCCATGTGCACTGTCACCCCGCTGAGCTGCAAACAGGCTTTATCAATTATAGAGGACACAGAGGATAGGTAGACCAAACAGAGCTCCACTATAAATAGACACACATCAAATGCATGACGTGTCATGGCTATTTTTAGACACAATGTGTTCAAACTGTAGGGCAGACCTCTCTCTCTCTTTCTCTACACAGGTACACAGATACGGATATGAATGCTTAGCCAATGCATTGCCAGTGTGAGGTGGCATATAAAAAGTTATAGGTTAGGAAGATCAAGAATTTTTGGTCTAATTTTCTTAAAAGGTCCAATTCTTGTTATTAACAAACCATTACTGTACCTACAGTACAACTTTAACCTCAAACTTTTAGTTTGCTGCTGCTTATAATTAGTTAAGTATTAAGTAGGATTAGGGAGGTAGAATATGGTCATGCAGAATGTAATAAACAGTCAATATGTTAATAACAGTATTGCTAATAAGCATTTAGTACAAGGTTCTTTTTTTTTTCAACAGGTATGCATTACATTATTATACTCTATACTATTATACTCATAAAGACTAAGCAGCACAAATGCTTTCATCCATGCTAATACTAAAAAAAAAATAGTATATTAGAATGATTTCTGAAGGATGTGATGCTGGAGAAATTGAAAAACATTTTTTCAAAAATATCAAATAAATGCAGTTTTATTGGCGCAACGAGAACATTAAACGATCTCAAATGCTCCAAACCTTTCAATGATAATATAAATACAATACAGCATTTAGCAGGATGCTATTAAAAAGTTATTAATTTAAATGCAACACACGTAGCTAGATGTGCTGATGATAACGAAAGCCTATATGATATCCCATAGTCCTTTAATCCATCATCTAGGTAGTTAGCTCACGACAAAAAATACTTTGCAAGAGTGGTTGAAAGTAATTGAGTCATTTAGTTTCTAAATATCACTTTTCCATTCAAATTATTCAAAGAAAAAAAGCACTGCAGAAATTAAATATTCATTTGCTTATCTCTAAAGCTCACTTGAATTTGTTCAAGATCATTAGACGTGGTGTTACGATGCCACGGCAGCTTTAGGAAGGCTTTTCTTTGTCTCCCAGAATGAAAAGGTGAGGAGGCATCCTCCTATATCTCTGTGTTAGTTTGTCTCCCCCATGTGCCCTCCTTTTTTTTTCTCTGAGGCTGGAGGTGAACAACAAGCCTAACAAAACAGGCTGGTGTGTGTGCGTATCTGACCCCAGACATACTAACAGGCCAGCTTGTTGTCAGCAGTGTGGATCTCAGACCGCTCCCAGGTCATTATTGCGCCTCACTTCTCATTTGCCATTTGCAGGCTTTGCCCACAAAACAACCACAGCAAAGGTTTCCAGCTCTGCCTCAGAACAGACCAACTGCAGCTAAACTCGCCTCAAAAACTGCACAAACAAGTCATTAAAACTGAAACAGACACAGAGCGCGAGCGAGAGCGAGCAAAGGTCTGTGGGCAATAAGACAGACAGGAGGGGCTGTACCAACACGTTATGGTGTGGACACTGAAACCACGTCAGCCTGAGGAAAACAACAGACAACTGTTTTGAGATATACTACTATATTTTGTACATAACGGGAATGTTAGCTTTACCAAGCACTCGAAATATTGAGAAATTGTTTACTTATGATTGTCTAAATGTGATAAGTTGGTCCCAAGCAGACCGATGTATGTAACAGAAGTCTGAAGTTTCATTTCATGCATTCTGATTGATGTTTCTAACAATTGATCACTAAATTGGGTTGTTGTCACCCAACAGGAAACGGTCCTTTCTCTCTGATAAGTGAAGCTATGGCAACATGCCACAACATACGGCAGGTGAGAGAGAAAGAGCTGGCTGCCATGGCAACCCTCCCATAGATTCATAAGCACGGGAAGAGGCCTAAGTTTTGCAGTCATCACGGACGTATTTAGGACACACACATATTGAAGTGTCTCTTACAAATGAGTTGTGTATTTTCACACTGGGTGTTTCTCTATAGTGCTGCTCCGTTTTCTCTACAAAGGCCCGACTCGAAGCCACCGTTTTCCTCTGGGGTTTGGCATAAGCAGCTGCAGAGAGAGTGATAAAACGGTTGTATACAAGGACACGCACACACTCAACATGCCCATATTCACATACTGTATGCACTCTCTCTCACACACACATGCACTTTCCCCCTGCATCTAAAGCACGCTGTCCTGCAGCATATTTCATCATTAAATTTCAACACTTAATCCTCTGCTCCAGTGGCTCCAGCTCGCTCACATCATTTCAATAATCTGCATCTGTGGTGAGCGTCCAAACAAACACACACATGCACGAATGTGAGCCAACCCACCGGGTTTGGGCACACAAAATGAGGGAAGGGGCACAGTCATCAACCCATTGACTAGTCATCCAACTACAAACAATTTAATTATTAAATTAATTAAATTAGATTAATTGCATGCAAAATAAAAGGTTTTTGTTTACATAACGTGTGTGTGCGCGCAGTGTATATTTATTATGTATATATAAAAATACACATGGTATATATCTTGAAAATATTTACATGTATATATACATACACACACACATTTAAACTGATTTTTTAAATTGTCTTTCGAGAAATATATA
>JAUCNO010001091.1:12209439-12220894 GCA_032353835.1 Enteromius viviparus | reverse complement strand
GTAAAGCTGCTTTGCAATGATATGTATCATGAAAAGCGCTATACAAATAAATTTGAATTGAATTGAATTGAATTATAAATTATATATCTAATATACTGGCTTTTATATTAAATTATATTTATTTTTCCTTTAATGGAAATAGTTAAATGGGAAAGTTAACTACAATGCATATTTTTGTTGAATGTATATTGCAACTTTTAAACAAGAGAGTATTATACAGTAGTTCTAATAAAAATTGACAATGGCAGACCATATTGAAGTTGAACACCATAGAAATGCCTTAGCAACCACACAGCTCAACACACTAAAACAATCAGAACTAGTACAAAATCAAAAACATATTACAATTTATTTCAGGTTATTCTGGGAGAGACACTTTCGCACAAACACAAAAAGCGGGAGTGAGAATTTCGATTGTGCTAAAAGATTCTACCGCAGATCTGTGACCAGTGGCAGGACAGTATCTCCCACACGGCCACTCTCTCTGTGCTCACATTTGGGCATCTTCCCAATTAAAAGCAGATAAACAGCAGGGCTGTGCTCTCACCACACTCTCAGCAATTATCAGCGTGCCTCAATTCACTATGGAAAGTGTTGTCTTCATTTGCAAAAACATGTTTTTTTTTACTATTTTGCTAATATAGATGACATGGAAACAAAATAAAACTGAGGCAGCTGGTAGCAGCAAGTCCACAAAGAATAAATCAAGGGTGAATAAAGCCAATGTCAATATGGGCATTAGTGGAAATCTAATTATGGCATTTGTCCATCTGGAGAAACCTCATGAACTGGTCCATTCGCATCCGAGTACAGCCCTTTTCACCCAAAGACACATGTTCAATCATGTTTACTATGCAAATTTAGGAAGGGATAATGTACAGTCGGCCGGTCGTTATCGCAAAATGAACCCAGACGGCAGAGCAGGGGTCTTAAATCACCCTGAAAGGGTTTATTTTGCCATAATGACCGTCTGACTGTACATTATCCTCTTTATTAAAAGTCTACTTACCAAATAAATGAATAAATAAATAGGCTTGAAAGATCGATTTGAGTTCAATTATTTAATTATGCGGAAACCGTAGAGGAGAAAAAGTTCTGCGGTCTTTAGAAAAAAAAACATTTATGAATTCTAAAATGGACCAATCAGAAACAACTATTACAGAAATGTGTAAAAGAAATAAACTACTACAGATATTTCTTCACTTTATGCCCGTGTTCTTCTTTTTCTCAAACTCTGCGTCCTTCACCTCAGCACCAAGTCAAAATACACCTTTGTTCATTGTACTGCTCACAATGCTTCCGGCGAAATTTAATTGCAAATCTACTCTCATAATGAAGTGTGATAATCAAGGATTAGGGCGGTGGATAAGGAAAGCCCAGATCACAACAGCTATATTCCACTTATTTCAGTCTTTCTGGAGCTCTGCCATCTTTGCAGAGAAGCAATTTTTACACCCTCATTTTATATAACTGGGGAAAGTCAGTTCCAAGATTTAAAATGAGGTCTAAAAATAGCAGTGTTTTCAAATACCTTCTCTCTCTAGAGGCACGGCTACATGCAGAAACCCTCCTGTTGCCTTTTGGGCTGTAAATTGACTTCACAAGCTGCTCTGTCAGAAAGCAGCTTTCCTGACACCTGCTGCCATCCATCAATCCAACCCTGGCCGAAGCTCGTGGAAACGGGCGGCCGGCTGAGCCAATTAGCTGCCGGGGTGAGCGCCGGGCACCGGTGCCAACCAGAGACCCAGCCAATTAGGGCCAGTTTCAGAACACTGGCACTGCATGTGGGCAGCAAAGGCTACAGAACTCAGTGAACAAGGGGGAATCAGCAGGGAGCCCAAGCCTAGAAGGAGATGAGGGAAAACAGACACCGAAACACACACACACAAAGCGGGATTGTACGTTACACACCTAATTTACTGAAACTGAAACCAGCCATCCAAACACCCACACATTCACATGCTCAACATACACAGTTAGTCTGAAGATTACCATAAATCCAGAAAATATGCAGGCCTACCTCACTGCACTGGCACAACATCATTTTGCAGAGTCACAAATTGCATCCATTGTTGGCACTTAGATCTTAGTTTGCATTTACTGCCATTACAGGAGCTATTTGATATAATGGTGTTGAGGGAAATGTGTTATATGCTGCATAATCCGAAAGCCGTTTCCAAGTAATAAAATGGAATAAATTAATAAATTATTTAATGTATTTAGAGAAAAATATAAAAACTAAACCTTAAGATAAAGCAGGTAACTGGTGATAAATTAAATATAAATTACTTTACAATTTAATTACTGATTAAATCAAATGTTTTTTAGATGTTTTTCCACATATTGTTTTGATAGTAAGCGGTATGAGTAAGCAGGATGATATTAACATCATTTTGATGTAAATAATTTAGCCTACAAGACCTACTCAAAAGTTTCATTCAGAACTATGCAGTATGGGTTTTATGGCCTTATTTCAGCAACATTTTTCAACAAAAAGTTACTAACCAAATAAACAATTACATGTTGGCCAATAGTATGTTAAAAGCTGAAATAAGAACAATTATCAAAACATCTTAAGGGCCTGAAAATCACTTGAAAATTTATTGCAAAAAAGAAAATGATAAAAAAAATAAAAAAAATAAAACGTATTTAAAAAATTTTTTTTTAATTATTCTCTGCATAAGCTTACATAGCCCAAGACTTAGCCTTGAGACTTTGAAATTGACTTTAAAATTTCACGAGTCTGGAGCGGTGAATCTGCCCACTATTTGCATAGAAGGTAAAACTAGATTAAGACTCAAGGTTATGTGTAAATCAAGTTATTTGTTATCTATTAAACTGGTTGAAAGTCTTACAAGGCAAGTAAACTTACAAGGCAAAAAAACCCTAACCTGTAAGAATACTAACACATCTCCATTTATACTGCAAATCACACAAACGCACACCCCCCTCTTAAGACTAAAGATGTAGAAAACTCATTTCTTAGACCTCTCAAACAAGGTAAGGAGGGGGAAAACATTTTTTCCCCTCCCTAAATACCACCTACTAGTCCATCCAATTTAAAAACCAGCAAGTCCTCTTTAACACCTGGAAAAATTAAATTGCGGGGTATTATCAGTCAGTGCCAGTCAGCGGTATCTAAAATGTAGTAGCGTTTGAAGCACACAGATTTGCAAGAGGGGTGCTTGCTATGGCTGGAGCTATTTAAAGGCCACCGAAAAGAAGAGAGAAAGGAAAAAGAGAGAGAGAGGTTGGGGAGGGGGAAATTTGTACTCTAGAAATACAAGCTTAACTCAAGTGGCGTCTGCAGACCATCCAACCATCAAATAAAAAACATCTGCAGACTCTAATAGGAAGAGCTGATTGTAGAAGAAGAAAACTCGATTTAAGATCAGAGCGGGGGGGCTTTAAAAAAAAAAAAAATAACTGGTATTAAAGTAACACCATTTTGTTAAAAGTGCAGTTACATAAATGATTCAAATCCTGTGCATTAACTAGAAATGAGGACTTAATTCAGTAGTCAAAAAAATTAATTAACAATATTCAATAAAAGGATTAAATTAATCATGATTAATAGTAAACACAACCGTTAAAAAAGGAAAATGTAGTGAGCGCACATGAAACTATTACCACAACTATTTCTTTTAAAGGATGAATTTTTTACTGTGGCTTAAGTGTTAGTTAAGTGTTAAATAAGTGATGAATATTTTGGCACGATGTTTGAGACGCGAGAGCTTTGCACAATCAGATAATTGCTAAACGCTTTCGGGTGACTGCAAAAACAACAATCCCTGGTGATTTGCAGGGTGAGAGAATGTCAGGGATTTTCTGCTTTCTTAGGCACACATTTCAGGAGCTTTTGCAAGACTGTCTGTTCTTTTGTCTGCACAAATCACGTCGCCAGCCATCGAATAAGTTGCATCGGTCACTGGGTTGGAGATTGATGACTATGCGTTTGATTGAAATGTTCGCCCCAGGGTTTGCCAGTGTCTGAATGAAATGATATGCGTTGTGATTGATTGGCTGTCCTGAAAGATGGCTAGAGGGCCAGAGTCAGTGAAACCCAAACACTACCAGACTTGACGAGTATATTAATGTCTAGAATCGCTGACAGCATGTATGGTCGAAGAGATACACGAGAACTTCTCATCACAGTGAAGAAATCACAAAATGTCACTGCAATGCACCTAAAATGAGCAAGTTTGATATAATCAACAGGTCTATGGGAAAGTGACACAAAGTCTAAGGAAATACAAGCAATTATAACGGTACGTTCACAAGGGGCGTCAACGCTTCAAGAAAGGCGTGGCTGAAGTTTGGCACTGACGCCATGGTCATAGCAGTGCCAGCCAATGAAATTAGACAGGAACTCAACAACAAAAACTCGAAAAGTGATTAGCTGCCACCTGGCTACCATTTTTGCATAGGGTGATCCTGATTGTCTTACACTTCCGTCGGATCCACAATTCCTTTCGGCAATGCTTGATGTCACCCATTCAAAGTTAATGGGAAGCGTTGATGCTGACGCCCTGTGTGAACTGTAAGTGTCAAATAACATAAATACCCGAGTCCACCAAACAAGCTGGTCAACAAAAATCCTGAGGTACGAAACAAGATGGCTTACCACATAAGTATACATTGCAAGCACTTTTAAAAGCTAGCAAGAGTCAGGGTCTTGGGGCTGAAGAAAACAGAGATTTGTTACTAAGCTGGTGGGCTTGGAGGAAAATGATTCATGGTTTCAGGTAGAGTCAGTGCTCTGTTTGAGAAGAAGGACAGCCAGCGGAACAGCGACCTCGGAGCTCTTGGCTCGGGCGAGATAATTGGAGAGGCTAATTTGGGCGTGCAAAGACTTTTCCCGGAGAATGCAGCCGGAGCTAGCACTCAGCACTCACCTATTGTACGTGACAAACGGTGTCTGAAGACCGGAGCATGGTGTGAATTCTGATGAGAGTGGGATCGATATCTCCTTGAACGAGGAGAGAAAAAATAAAATGCTCATAGAGCAGCACTGGTCAGCTTAATAGTTCACAACCTTTGAAATACAAGCTGTGTTTCTCAAGTATTAGGCTCCAGTCGTCTATGAGAAGCCAGCACTGGAAATGTGGTAGTTATTTGGTTGCTAAAATAATTTTTTTACAACCCATGTGTTAAATATTCACAATAATTGCAATGACTAAATTACACAACTTTTGTGATGACTCCATACACAATTAAGTTTCCAATAGTATATATATCATTAGATTTGTAACAGCATTATAGTTACTTATTACATATATATATATATATATATATATATATATACACACACACACATTATTTATATATATATATAGGAAAATTAATTTTTAGTAATTTTATTTAATTATTTATTTTTATTGATCAAAGAATCCTCAAATATGATTTTTTTATTTTTTATAAATTAATAAATTTATTTAGCAAGGATTTCACTTTTTATTCATTCAAGTCATTAATTTAAAAACGACCTATAATATTACAAACAATCATAATTTCATATTATACTAAATGCTGTTCTCTTAAAGAATTATTACAATTTTAAAACAGTAATATTGTAAAATATTAAGACACTATACTTTTGATAAATAAAATTAGCCGTGGTAAACATAAGAAATTTCTGGAACACTTTACAATAAGGTTCATTAGTTAACATTACTGAACATGAACTAAGAATGAACATTATTTCTACAGCATATATTAATCTTAGTTAAAGATAACTTTAGCAGCAACAAGTTGTGAATCAAAGATTCATTGTTTGTTCATGTTAGTTAATACATTAACTAATGTTAACAAATGACACCTTATTGTAAAGAGTTACCAAAATGTCTCTCAAAACACTACTACAGAGTTAAGTACTAAAGAAAAAGGCGTATGCTGTCCATACGACCACCTCTGCTTAGAAGGCTCAAACCCAAGAGAACACAACTAATACCTTAAGAACCCAGCGGCCCATGTAAATGTCCCATGAGTGAGTGTGTACACCGCCTGGCTAATGCATTTGTAAAGCAAACTGCAGAAACCCTGAAGTGTGGCACTGCGGCTCTTACTCGCAGTAAGAACGCATTTCAAAAGCCTGATTGATGTTTAATGATTGAACGCCTTGCAGTCAGGCAGAAACGCGCTCAGAGGAAGGAGCTAGGACAAAGGACTTAACAAATCATCTTTGAAAGGTCCATCTATTCAAAGTGTGCTGAGAGCAGCAGAACCATGTACTACCCCAGCAAGGACTTTCAAACACTTATTGATGTTTTGGAGGCAATTTAAACTCATTTCAATTTCCAATTACTAACAGGTTGAACATTACTTTGTGATAAAAGAATAACGTATTGATCAACTCACTATATAGTGCGCGTGAGTCATGTTTATTAAACATATTCTCACTTTGTTGATGTGTTAATCTATTTTTTAATACCACAATCAGGTCATTTACATGCAAAAATGATTGACCTATACACATGCTGCTAAGCAAAAAGACATCTAGCCATAGCTTGAAATCAAAAATAGTCGGATGGGAAAAACAACAAGAGTGAAGGTCTAGAAAGTCCCATTTGTAGTTGAAAACCGAGAGATTACAATGAAAGCGTGGCAGGTTAGTCTTCAGCCTTTCACAAGGAAAAAATCATTTCAAGGTGAAAAAAAGAAATAAAAAGAAAAGAGTTTTATGATAGCACTGTCAGAACGGATGATTACATGAGAAAAAGCGGCATGAATCTGGCGATAACCCTTCAAATTCTATTAAAGAAGCTCCGCTCAAAGAAGAACTCAAAATTGAGAGGGATGAAATGTGTGTGATGATGTCGGTGAGTGAAAATTTTCTGTTAAGAGAAAAAGACAAGAACCTGTCCAACTAATTTTCCTCTGTGTGTGTGTGTGTGTGTCTGTGTGCGCATTTGTGTGTATGTGTTCATTTCATACTGAAAGGAAAAGACATCTCAAGACATGTCTAGTTTTCCTCATTGATTCATATTATTTATTTACATGTCTATTTCCTGGATGCTTGACGAGCAGTGAAACGTGCAAAACACTCAAGGCTAAACACTTATCACACAATTAGAGAATCATAGTATATAATCGACCCTCTACTGACTGTTAATGTGCAACATTTTACAACTTTACAGATCCTAAGAGGTTGTGCATAGCCAGACCTCTGATTGAACATCCACAATAGTCCACAATTGAGATTATTTTGGCCTGGAAACAATAGTTTTGACACAAAGAAATAATATGACATATGGTTAATTTGTTAGTAATATTTGCTTAATATTTTGAGCTTGGTTGTCTCGATAAGCAGCAGAAGACACTGAAAATTAGGGGGAAAAATTAGCCTTATCACCTAGAACTGTAATATCATATTAAAACTCAAATTATCAGCTAATAAACTAGATGCGCAACATTTTAATTAAATAAAACTAAAAATGATGACCATTCATGGGCTGTCATTATATTTCTGCTTTTATTTGCTAAAACAAATATGGATTTGATAAATGTTTTTATATTTGTATACTCTGATCTTACCTAATGTATATTGTTTTTTGTTTGATTGTTGTTTTGTACATTTAAAAGTAAATTTAAAAAACTAAATTATATAATATAACATTCATTCACTCATTCATTAAACTTAAAATAAAAGTTAATTTTGCTGATTCTAAGCAACATTATGAATGTACAGTATAAAAATAGATATTAAAGGGTTAGTGAAAATTCTGTTATTAATTACTCACCCTCATGTCGTTCCAAACCCATAAGACCTTTGTACATATTAAGACATTTTTGATGATATCAGAAAGCCATCTCCCTCCATTGTCAGCAAAACACATGAAATGATCAAGGTCCAGAAACATGGTAAAACAGTTCATGTGACATCAGTGGATCAACTTCAGTTTTTCGATGCTAGGAGAATACTTTTTTTTTTGCACAAAGAAGACAAAAATAACATCATATACTCTACCATTCCACCATTTTAGAAAGTATTACAGCGTAAGCGTATGCTTTTCTCTAGGCGTAAACAGCAGCAGATTATGTTCATGCACATGCTTTCCCTCAGATGTGATTACGTCAAATACGTTAAAGCTTGCATATACGGTGTATTGAGATAAAATGGCCGAGACACAAGTCATGAGAAAGGAGTAAATTATGTTTTGTTTTGTTTTTTGTGCAAAAAGTATTCTTCTAGAATCGCTAAAGTAAAGTTGATCCACTGATGTCACATGGACTGTTTTACCAAAGTATCTGCTACGTTTCTAGATCTGGGATCATTTCTGTTGTATTGCTGTCTATGGAGTGTCAGGTGGCTCTTGATTTCATCCAAAATATCTTAATTTGTGTTCTGTAGATGAATAAATGTCTTATGGGTTTGGAACAACATGAGGGTGAGTAATTAATTTATTAAATAAGTAATAAGTAAGTAATTAATTAAAAAACTTCACTTTTAATGTTATTAAACAGTGTTTTTACAGAATAGCTTAGATGACAATAAAACTAGAAGAAAATGCATGTGCACAATGAAATATGTATTAAAAATCTAACATAGACAGTCTTTTCTGTTAAACCAAAATTGCTAAATATGTTGATATTTATAAAGAGATTAAAAAAAAAAAAAAACTAAACAGAACTTACAGTCCTACTTCTGAATATCAAACTGAAGTGCATTAAACAAAACTACCTACAAAAGTAACACCACAATGAGCTGAAGGACACAGCTTCCATATCTGACAGTCTGACTCTTAATAAACCCATAATATTGAGTAACACTCATAAACTAGCAATTTGTTACTCGAGTATGCTTCATTATTGGTCTGAGTCACAACTGCTGGTGATTTTGTGTGTATTATACTGTATTGCAGTGGGTAGGGATTGAATTAGAATGGATTGTTTCTTTGGGCTGCTGGGATCCATATTTGTGTTTATTTCAGCTATAGTTGGTCTGTTCAAAATCTAAAAGTGGTCTAAAACCTTTCAAAGAGCAAATGCTGAAATCATACCGCCATGAAGAAATCCAGAGAAAACATTTCTGCACACAAAGCACCCCAAGCGGCCCCCTGCTCCTTACATCGTTTAGATTTACCCATTGTTCCCAATGATGCTTTCCCAACTCTCTCTCTCTCTCTCTCTCTCTCTCTCAAACACACACACACACCTTCCTTTCAGCTGTGAATTACAGCACATCTCACCCTCATCCCAAAAATGATTCATTTTTCTATTACAGAGATGACTGTGTGAAATGAGCTATGTAATCAATACCATACGTTTGTAAACAGCTCCAGTTCTCCTGGGAACCTCTTTTTTTTTTACTTCATGCTCAAATAATCTGTGCCCTGTCAAAACCAATGGCGGGGCCCCTCGTCTTACAATGTGTTTACAAGGGCAATTTAGCCACCTGCAAATAAAATTACCTTCCTCTAGTATGCGCGTACACTGGTATTCCTTTTGGATTGGCATAGAAGATGTAAAGTTTATCAATAAAGGTGTTCACGCTCTTTTCTCTGTACATGATTACTGTGTGAGAGTTTGGATATCTTGATTTGTGTGAACGAGTTAAATAAATGGTACAAGGTCAGGACCAAGTCACAACTTCATTGTGGCTGCCCAGTTAAGGCAGAAAAGATGATAATGTTTTACTTGTTAATGTTTTAAAGGGACAGAAAAGTTTGTCATCATTTACTCACCCTCATATCAAATAAATTCAAATATCAAATAAACACAAAAGGAGATGTTTTGATGAATGTTCACACTGCCCTCTTCTGTAAGTAAATCATGACACACTTTTCATTTTAGCATTAACTATGTTATAGGTTATGGGTAAATAAGACAGACAATATTTAAAATAAGCTAGAACAGATAAAAATGTAAATCAAAGCTAAATTGAATTTGTGTATGAAGGCTTATTCTTTTCTTACAAACCAGGTTTCTCATAAACATTAAAGCATGGATATGTAAGAGAATTGTAAATATGTAAAAATAAAAATAAAAATAAAAACCCTAAACAAGTTATAGGAATTTTATTAATAATATTAATATACATGTTCGTATACGTATGTCGACCTCCAAAACACAATTCTTCAAAATTTGCTGTTTGTGAAAAGTACTTAAAAGTAAAATATTCAGTTATTGTAACTTCTGTAATTATGATATTTAATAAATGTAGTAATTACAATGATTTCATTTCATTATTTGAATACACTGCCACTCCTAGTTTCTGTAAATAAAAAAGTACCAAAAATATCTTAGAAGGCCTTAAAATAATGTCTTTGAGAATAAAGGACCTTGCATAGAAATTTATTGGAAAATTTTTCCAGGGATACTTTGCCATTCCTTGCTGATTTTTCATCTTGTTCATACTATAGTGATGTGATTTTCTTACATGGGAAGAATGACTTTCTACAGGCTGTTATATTGTCAATGCAGTGTTAAATAAAGAAAACATGTAAAAAAAAAAACGAAAAAAAATTACATTAAATGATTTCCTGTGAGGCAACATTATTTAAAGAGAGGAGGTCTATCTTGAAAGGAAAATTACTCTAAAGTAGCAAAAATGAGATTTTTTGGCATAGCCGACTCAAATCTGTTAAGTCTTTTGTAGACTGAACAGCAAAAACTATATGACATTGTAGACAAATGCAGTCATTTCAAGTATGTTTTAATAATGAGAGCTTCTCGTTCTCACTTTCCACAATAGCAGTTGCTCTCTTACATCTCATGGCACTTAAATCATCAATATATAGAGGAACCGGATATTGACATCACTGTCTAAACAAAGAGATCAGATTTCATCATTTGTGGAATAGACCTAAAGATTTGGAAATTGATTTCTGTGCAACATGAGCAAAGCGGTTTACAACACAGACAGACTCACGTAGTTCTGTATTTGGGAATTTACTCACATATCTCTGAGCTTGCAGTCTTTCATCCTCGTTGCTGATTTTTTCTCTCAGTATGGCTTTCTGGACGCTCTGCTCTTTCTCTAATGCAAGGATCCTGCTCACCTCGTCCTTCACCTGGGCTTGAGCTTCTGCCTGGGCCTGAACATGAGCCTGGGACTTTTCCTTTTCCAGCCTAAATGTAAAACAGAATACAGAAAACTTCAACATCAACACTATTCAAATGGCTTTTATTCAAGATAAAACCATATGTTTTACAACATATGAAACGTATTAGGAATACCAAAATTTTCAGTATTTCCAGGGCTCTAGACTAACTTTTTGCACTGGTGTGCTTAACTTTTTTTCTTAGGTGCACCAGCACAAAAGTTAGGTGCACCCAAATTTTTAACCGCATCATATTTAACGCCAAAATTTTACAAGTTCAATTTTTTATTTATTTATTTATTTATTATTATTATTATTATTTTTTTTTTTTTTTTTATCGCTGTCCATATAGGCAATATTGACTTGTAAATGATTAACTAACAATATGGTCAATATAAAGTTCTTTATTTGAA
>JAUCNO010001091.1:12187225-12202170 GCA_032353835.1 Enteromius viviparus | reverse complement strand
GAAGCATATTTGAAGAGCATGTTAAATTCGTGCGACTGAGTTAATTTTTTCATTTTCATTGTGTTTTTCTTCTTTTGAAGTGGCATATTTTTGATCGATTCTTGGAAAGTTACGTTCAGTTTTATAAAGTTTCGTTCATTTTTATTGGCACAGAAATAATTCCATAGTCAGAGAGTTCTCTGACTACTTAAAGGAATAGTTCACCCAAAAATTAAAGCTGTGAAAGAATATGGTAGCTTTTTGCCGGATCAGAAACCTCACAGCTTTCATCAAAAGTAATTTTATAACAGAATTGTATTTTATTATTATTTTATAATATTTATTTTATTTTTGTTTTATAACTACTTCAATCATTATTTGTGGGCTAATTCTCCAAACAGAGACATGTGATTTCCAAGGACACCAATTATAGACAGGAAGAACTAATCTGAGCTGTTTGGTAACTGTTGGTATAATGTGTGTCAGAACAGTATGAATGCATGGATAGTCACCACTGGTTGAGCTCCTCCCGTGCCTTTCTCCTCTCTTCCTCCAGGCCCTTCTGCAGCTCTGCAGCGATCTTCCTTCTCAGTTCAGACTCATCCACTAAAAGACAAAACATGCACATTAGATGCTGAGCTACTGCTTATACGCCATATGGTTATTCTAGAGCATTTGTGCTGTGGGTAAAAAAGTTTAATGTAGTTGAAGAATTTGAGGCAAGTTTGTACTTGGGGGGTAAAGAAGTTTGTACACGAGTACAGTGAGGTAGGATGGTATTTTGAGCCCTCGGGATGTCTCTGCCTCATGAGGCAAAGCGAGAGAAACAGAAATACAGAGAACAGGGGTCCTATACGCCAATGCACTGACAATGACCATAAAAATCACTTTCAAACACACACACTTCAAAAAATACACTTCTCACAACTTAGTGTTGATATCAACACGCCACAGTCAAACCAGTCAGTGTGTGTCCTGTTCTTTATCTGGATGGCTAATTGTCCGTGAAAGCACACAGGAGATATAAAACATCTAAACTCATACAGTAGCTGCCAATCAAAAAAGCCAGCAGTACTGCAGCAATGCAGAGGCCTGGAGCTACGGCATGACAGGAAGTCCAAGTGTTTTGTGGATGAAGACACACTCTTAGAGTTTCTAACAACTAACATTTAGTCTAAAAAAATTACAAATAGAAAAAATAAATAAATAGAAATACTAAAGCAATCATTGCAGACAGACATGCCCATTTGGTCGTTTTACTTAAATCAAAAGATTACTTCTAAATTTACTAACTTGTTAAGGGCTGGATCGTTCAGCTTTTTGGTAACTTCTTTCTGTAAACAACACACATTTCTCTCCACACATTTAATAAATGCACTTTAAACATTAACTATTGTAATCACGGTTTGTTATGTAACATTAAAAAAAATATTCTTCTTGGACACCAGTATGTTCAAAAGTCTCTAATCTAGTATCTAAAAGTAAAAACTAAAATACAACACAAAATAAAACCAATACTAAAAAAAACAAAACAAGAAACAAAATAAACAAGACAAAACCCAAAATTAAAGCAAGTCCATTTAAAATGTAATCCATGCTTCAAATCCTTTAGTTCAATAAAAGTAAATGAAATATAAATAAACAGATTTTTGTGAATCACTGTAAAGAGAGAATCAAGTTTTCATCTCTACATATAGAGGTTTTAAAACTTTGTTAACATGAAAGGAAGAAGCAATAGCTGCCATTAGTTTAAGTGATGTTTTAGAAGCAGCAGCCGGAAGGAGCAGTCACTATGGGTGCCATATGGTTCGGTTGCATAACAATGTTCATTTTAGAAACAATTTGAGACTGTAACGCCCAGAGAGGAAACCTGTTGGGAGAGAACACTTAAAGTGATCGCATACACCAACCTTCTTCAAGACTAATGAGAAATCCTCCTGTTGCCGTGACAATGCTGAAGAGAAAACCTAAATTAATTGCAGACACTGGCAAGGCATTAATCTAACAGCAGGCTAGCATAATGGATACAAGCAGACAGGTGCTGTCTAAACCCCAAACCCACCAGATACCATCAAATTAAAGATATGGTGAGATAACGGACATCCTTCACCAACAACTAAAACATTCTTATTTTTATATATTTAATAGTTTACTTTCCACTCAAACTATAACAAAGGATTATCAGAGAATGCACAACATATTCCCTCACACTATTTAAAGCACAGATGCAGAAAATGGAAAGGATGGTGAAGAAGACAGAAATGTTTTAAAGATACTGATACCCTGATACTGATAACCAGAGAATAGGACCCATAGGCATAATAATAATGTGGGTCTCATTCAATAACTGTATAAATTTCATCATTTTTGTTCAAAATATTTTAATGTACAATTTCGACCAATGAACTACAGTAAGGTCACTTAGTTGTTAAATAAATTAATAAATGCAATATAATAACGTAATTATCATTTTAGGAATTATATTTTTAGATGCTATCATCATATTGCATTATAAATATAATACAAAATTACATATAATACAAATAAATACAATAAATTATTACATATTATCAGAGATGTATTACAGTCTACAGAGCACCTGCTCAAAATATATTAAACAACTTGTTTTTTATATATTTAGATTTGACATATTTCATATATATATATATATATATATATATATATATATATATATAGTATGCAATGATAGTGTGACTCTGTGTTACCAGCCAAACTTCTTTTTTTCCATTTCTATCAGGCTAATGACTTTTCTTCTGTGTCACACATTCATTCACGCTCTAGGTTCCCATAATTCATTAATTTAAACTGGGCTTTAATATTTAAAAAGGACCCAGAAAGGATTTCAGTGGATTCAAAGGATAACCAGCTCGTATGTTAAAAAAACCCATCTGAGAGTCTTCAGGGGGTTTTTGCAGGAGGTCACCGAGAACTCCAGAACGGTATTAACTGTCTGGGTGCCCGTGCCAATCCTCAGTGAGAGGAGGAATGCTTAAAGATGAAAAACTCATCATCTTTTAGATATTTCTCTCTCTTTTACTCCCTTCTTCATTCTCTGCTGATACTTAAAAAAGTAGCTCCTGGGCAGTCGGGAGGGAGATAGCAGACAGAGACAAATTGCATGTCTCATAAGATGTTTCATTAATCTCCAGACCTGAGAAGAGAGGAAGGCGGGGCTAATCTAAACCATTACACGTTGCTCACGATCCAACTTAAACGAGTCTCAACATCATTCCACACACATAAAGAGGCTCGCGGGAATATCAAACAAGGTGATCTTTCTTGTCCTCAGCCTACACTTCCGTCTTCTTCACGAATTTCACGGACGTTTTCATGAAACATCATGCAAATGGGGCTAAAAGATCATTTCATTATGGCGCATCACATGCAACGAGAGGGTCTCTCTTTTTTACTCCATGAACTTGTTGCTGATCTTCAAGGAGATACTTAATATGTAACGGCAAGAAAAGTGTGTTTATGTATGGCTGAGACAAAGAAGGATTTGTGTGAAGGTAATTAGAGTGTAATGGAAAACGGTGTGTGGGCCCTGCATATGAATATTCATGGTACGCCGAGAACGTGTAGGAGGATCAACCTTGACCACCGTCTAATCACCAAGCGCAGAGACTCTGCCGTGATTTAGCGACGGACTCGATCATCCACAGCATCTCTTAATACCTCCACTCGTGGGCGCACATAATCAATGTCCCTCATTAAGGTCAAAGCCTTTGACCTCAGAAGATGAGCTGAGCCTCTTAAGGCAAGAAGAGAAGTGACAAAGGGACCAAATTTAAGGAGTGAGTCATCTGAATATGTCACTGCATTTAGTTTGGTTTAATGTTTCGGTACGGTCACTTTTAATAGCTACAAAGTTTAAGTAAGCATTGTTTGGTAATTGTTCACCACTTTGTAGAAAAGCAGTCAAATGGTGCGAGTGCGAATAAATTACAGCAATTTTAATTTTGGGGACAACTACTTTGCCCTGCTAAACTGTACATTCATCTGTGCTAGAACCGATATTGAATCCATTTCAATTTGGCAACTCTGAAATGGCAATATTTCCTTAATATAGGTTTTCATTTTTTAAAAGTAAACAAGGCTTTACATAGACAAAACATACATATCTGTACAGAAATACATACACATACAGGGTAGAAAGTTTTTGTAACTTTTTCTAATATGAAAGGAGGTGGGATGAGAACTATTCGGTTCACTCTTTGTAAAAAGTATGACATGAGCGCTCTGTGAGTATTTATGTAATAGAATGGTGTATTTTTATATAAAGAGTTTCTGTCATCATTATACCGTAAAAGCATGAGCGTGCAAGAAAAAGAAATAAAACAACACGTGGGAGAGAGAAACCATGAGACAGATTGAGATGTAGGGAGTTATAGATAGATGGATAGAAAAAAAAAAAAAAAAGGATCTTGTGAGTCTCTACAGTAGAGCTCATTAAGAAGATCTGTGTCTCATTAACAAGGAGCTGTCTCGTTATGTGCATTGCAGGCGGACGTCTCTTTTTCCCTCTCTGTAACTGGAGCCAGTTCATAGTGTCAGATCCAGCCCACAGACTCTCTGCATCTCTGCAGGTAACACCACTATTAAGGGCCGGGAGGACGCACATAGAAATTTTCACATGTATTTGAGCTGACAGTTTTTCAGAGCCACTGTTTCGATACATATTAGATGTGCTTAATTATGTGGAGGTGGAAGCTAGAAAGCTCACAGCTCAGAAAAGTCAAGACATGGAGGAATCGCAATGACCAGCTGCACTCAGAGTTCATTTTAAGCATAGCTAGTGCTAAGATTTGCAGTATTTTTTGTATTATATTTATATAATTTTATAGTATTTCATATTTTAAATGTAACCTATATTTTTATGCAACTTTTGAAAAATATTTTTTAATTTGTTATTTCTATTAGTTTTTCAAATATTTCTATTCATCTTTAATTTATTTTTCTTTCAGTTTGAATAATTTTAGTATCATAGCTTAGTTACTTTATTTCATTTACATGCCAAAGCAATATTTCTAAATGAGCTTTTATCTATTTTTACACTGTATTTTATTTCACCTTTATTTCAATTCAACATATTTTTTATTAATTCCAACAATGATAAAGTATTGGAGTAGGTTTTACAAGAAAACGTCTTTCTACCTTAAGAAATATTCACATTTAGTTCAATGTGTTACTTAATGTTTCTTTGCCATTATCTGAGTTAAAGTTTTCTACAACGTGTGTGTGTGCATGTTTACAGAGGTTGAGCACCTCAAGGGCATCATTTGGGACAAGGCCATATTTCAACCAACAATGTATGTGACCAATTCTGTTATTAAGGACAATATCAAAGAATTACAGCATCCTAAAAGGCTGGTATAATTATTCAAAACTGCAACTAAACTTCGGATTGAAAGATCTATGAACATAGTCTTACTTTTAATGAGAAGCAAAGCGGTTGTAAATGTGATCGGCTCGACACACTTCTGGGAGAAGATGCTGTTCCAGGTACCTCAGAGGCTGAACTGGCTTAAGTGGAGTTCCTAATTACAGCATTGATTCATTAACTCTATTACAAGTTAGAATTAATCGTTTCATTAGCACTCAGGCACAAGCTATGAATCATAATATGGAGGGATCTGGGCCCACTCACTAACATCAAGGGGACTGAACTTTTAGGAAGAAAAATAAAATATTAGCCAATTTGTTAATCTAATTTTCAAAAATCCATAAAGTGGTATTTTAAATAAATCTCAATCAAATAGGTGTCAGCAGGTTTCCATTTCCGACTGATGTTTTTAGTTTTTTTTGTGGAAAAAGAAATTAATATGCATTAGAACATTTCTAGGGATTATTCACCCATAAAAAAAATTCTATCATTTCAAATCTAAACGATTTACAGTATGTTCATCTTTAAAACACAAATGAATGTTCCTCCATTGAAAGTCTATTCTACCAACACTTCGACTCTAAAGAAATCATAAAAATCATCATTTCCGATTCCTTTGTGAACTTTTTGAGGCATCAAAGTTCTGATAGAATGACCTTTTATCTATCAGATTTTTTTTTTTTTTGTGAACTGTCCTTCAATAATTATTTAAAGAAGCTAAATCATCCCCGCCACATTAAATGTATCATTTATTGATATTTGTTATTATTCTGTACAACAATAATTATCATAACAGTATTATATTACAAGCCAGAACACTTTACACAGGGAAAATTGCTGTTGCTCCATTCCACCCACGTACTCCAATGTGTTTAAAAGAAGTTTGAATTCTGTAGAATTACCCAGAAATACTTGATGTATAATATTACCCCTTCACAATGGTGTATAAACACATTCAGAGTGCTTACAAGATGCAATTTACCTGAGGAGTACCATTAATGCTCATGAATGACAGCCACTGAAGTGCACCGTGCAATATGTGTGAAATACCTCCACATTTACAAAAACAGACCATATGAATGCAAGTATGCGCGTCAGCGTTAAGTTACAGAACAATCGACTCACCGGCGGGTGGAGGTGGTGGTGAAGAAGCCACAGGTTTTTCTACAGACGAAGGAGGTTGTGAGATAGTTTTAGCAGCGGAAGCGACAGGAGCGACAAGTTCAGCTGGAGGGGAGGGGGTGGTTACTTCTACAGATGGAGCAGAGATGGGTTCAGAAGCGGTTTGGGTAGTAACGGGGGGAGGAGGAGGTGTGAAAAGCTCAATAGCAGGAGGGGAGGCAACAGAATCAGCAATGGGAGGGGCAATTATTTCCACAGGTGGAGATGCTGCTATAAGCTCAGCTGTGGCAGTGGGTGGAGCAATGGACTCACCTGCTAATGCAGCACCCACTGATTCAGCTGGTGCTGTGGGAGGAGGTGGGGGGAGAATGATTGGCTCCGCTAGTGGTGGAGGAGGTGGTGCAGTAGTGGTCACTTGCTCAGGGAGTTTGACTCGCTCTAGCAAGGAAGGAGGAGGCAGGGAAGTGACAGGGTCAGGTGGTGGAGATATTGGCACCAATGCTGGCAGAGGATCAACCACGGGAGGAGAAGCGGGAGGTGTTCTGGTGGGGGGTTGTGGTGGGCCTGAGGGTTCCCTCATGCGGTCGATGACCTTCTCTGAGAGCTGAAGAACAGAAATGGAGAAAACGAATGATAGTCTTGTGAATATAACAATAGTCTTGCTTTTTCTTAGGTTTGAAACAATTAAAGATAAATGATGAGCAATGTAAATTCAAAATGAACATTCTGCCAGGCAGAGACTTAAGTATTTGGGTAATTAGGAGCTTTTTCATGTCAAGCTTACCAAATAAAATATAGGCCTCATACCCATTCATTCATTAACTTAAAAATAAGACACATCTAGCTGGTTTTAACAGTGTGAAATTGTTTTTTTTTTGTTTTTATCAATTTTATATTTTTACACACATATACATACACTAATAGATTTAGTCAAATAATTCTATATATTAAAATATATAACTATATTCATATTTATGCATATATATATATATATATATGTACTCACACATAAACACACTAAATGATTTAGTCAAATAATTCTATATATTATAATATATAACTATATTCATGGTTTCGTGAACAATCACAGCAGTCCCTTCAGGGCAATTAAGAGTAAATAATTGTATTTACCCACAAGTAAAATAGTTCTAAACTATATTCTTTTTGTATCTTGCAATTATCAAGATTGCATATACTATTAAATAGCAATTAAAAATGTATACATATAAAGTTATATGTCTAAAATAAATAATAATTTATTTGGTGGTGTATAGATGCCAGTCAATGTTATTACAGGTTATGCTTGAAATGCAATTTTATGCAATAACAAGGGGTGTCTTTTTTTGCCCTCATAATGGTGACTGTTGTTAGTTTTCAACTAGGTTACGTAAACCCTGAAAACCACCTACCTAAAAACAAAACGTTTCTAAAAAAGTGTGGATAAGTTGCCAGCTGAAAAATAAACACCCAAAAGTAAATACAGAACTAGTATCAACTAACATGAACAGCTGTGTGAAGGGTGACACTACTGTATATAGGGGGCGTGAACAGTGCTGTCACGGTTGGCATTGTGATGCTTGAACTGTAACAGGTGTTTGCTAAACTAATTCCTCTTAGGTAGGATGCTTATGGAATGCATAACCTTGTATAGCAGCCTAACTCGGTTTTCCAGGTCAGCTGAAGTACGTGTCCAGTCAGGGACAGAATGTTTATCCAGTTATGTTATGTAAGTTTAGACTATTAAAGGCCTTTATCACGACCCTGCGCATGCATTCAACTCACAGCAGAAGTGAATTAAAGCCATGCGTCAGTATGCGTGATGTGCATTTGACAGGTGGGAAGAACAGAACAGACATGTGTGTCACTCACCCTTATGCCCTTCACTATCGTTATGTTCTCATTCTCATCCGACTCAAAAGACACGCGGCGCGTGCTGTTGTTGGCTCCCATTCCTGCTCAAACAAGCTCGCTGGTGTTTAACCAGCTAGTTCATATAAATTTGATCAGTAGTTATGAACTCCAAAGAGTTGACAGCGAGTTGCTACGCGCGAGCACCAGGGCCGCACGCTCCCGCTTAGAAACACACAGCGCTTCCGCGTTTAGCCACTCCCACCTGCCACAGGCGAAGAAAGACGATTCTGATTGGTTAAGCGCAAGCGGTTGTCTTTGTCTTTGTTAGACAACATAAATAGAAATGTTGTCTAATATATATATTTCAAAAAAATGTTAATTTATTAGTTCTTTGGGTTCATATTTAAAGTACAATATGCGAAATGATGTCTGTTTTTGAACAGAATAATTGTGATGAATTTGCTGCTATTTTTTGACTGGTCTGTGCTCATATTAGGCTGATTCTAAAGGAAAATAGAAATAAAGCACTCCCCATTATTAGCATTTATTAAACCTCATTAAAAAAGCACTATCATATCAGCATATAAATGGCTACGTATTTGCATACAAATACAAAACTTTACAAAATTTCCAACATAAAATTAACCTCAGAAGGTTTAATCAATGCGTTGAAATATACACACACACACTATACATTATTAATCATTAAAAATGACTATGTAGACAAAAAGCAATTGTATATGTGTATGTATGTGTATATATATATTAGTGCTGTCAAACAATTAATGTCAATTAATCACATCCAAAATAAAAGTTTTTTTTGTTTTTTTGTTTAAATAACATATGTATGTGCTCTGTCTGTATTTAGTATGTATATATAAACACACACACACACACACACACACATACAGTACTTGAAAATATTTACATGTACTGTATATACATTTATATATGTATATTCTTATATTTTATATTTTAGAAATATTTTATATATAAACATAGCATATTTTTCTTAAATATATGCCTACATGCATGTGTTTGTTTTTATATATATATACATAATAAATATACACTGTGTACACAAATATATTATGTAAACAATGTTTATTTTGGCTGCTATTTATCATGATTATTCATTTGATAGCACTAGAATTTACATATTTATATTAATATAATTTATATTATTCAAATATAATTAGTGTGCAACATATTTTTCATGCATGCGTGTGCATTTATATATATATATATACATAATAAATATATTAAATAAAATTATTATATTATACCAAATATAATAAATGCATTTACTGAAAAATACATAAATAAATGGCAAAAAGATATGTGATTTGTGTAAAACAGACATGGTAATGGTACCATTCACGTGTTCTGCACTTAAGTTATAACTGGAAAAGTTGTTCCTGTAGTCCTCATGTCAAATTGGAGCTGTAGGCATTTAGAGATGTGGGTCTTCTGTCCTTTAGTGGGTGGCTGTCTTTGTCTACATGCCCTCAGGTGTCATCATGACAACCTTTTATCCTGCACTAGGTGATGAGAAATAACCTCAATCCTGTTTCATCAGCAAAGGACAGTAGATTGTTCAGAAACGATGGGCCTTAGAGGAAGCAGATAAGAACTTCTGGATCTGACTAGGCTCAGAGGAGCTAAAAGAAAAATAACCTCAGAGTCGCAGTGATTGTTTCCTTTTTTGAAGGGGCACAAAATTGGCCACTATGTTATCTCTGCTGTCCACGGACACATCAGTCAAAAAGGAGACTGCCAGATCGACCCTTTCCCACGCAATCAATGCCCTTTCCTCTGTGGTTTGTTACAGAAGAGATCGTCAGGAGATAGAAGGGAGCAGGTCCAGAGCAATATATCCTAGAAACAAAAAGCAATTAACAACATATGCTCTGTCCTTCTCCCTCCCTGTGTGTCTGGGTTGTGAAAGAATCTTTCACATTCCGTTGGATCTTTTGATTGAACCAGTTCACAAAACTGATTTATTCTAGATTAAATGTACTTTAAGTTACTTTTATTGTATTTTAGTTCAAAATAAATATTTTCAGTTAAATTAATTTAGGTGTGTAATATATAAAATCAGCTATATATAATGAATAAATAAAAAATGAGCTAAATTATGGTTGTTTAAAATGAAATTGGAGAAATTGGACTGTTTGTTATTAAAAAAAGTAATAATAAACAGCAAAATAAAATGTCAGTTATATATAAACGACAGAATATTCTGAGAGGATTAAATTTAGTTTTTTTTTTTTACAAAATTATTAACTAAATCAGTATTACACAATAGAAAGTATATCCAAAGTAATTTAAAGAATGCAATTATAAACCAACTTCGTTCTTAAATAACGTTTATGGATGTACAAACGATTGTTTTTAGCAAAAAAAAAAAAAGACTACATTTCCCTACAAGCTGTATGATCAGCTGATTTTGCTGAAGGCGGCTTCCCATTGGCTGAAGTTCGTCACGAGGTGTTTGGGTGTAGTAGCGGAAAAATGGCAGCTGACACAGGCAGATACAGGAGCGCTGTCTCCAAAAGCAAAGACCCCTCTGGTTTACTTATATCTGTAATAAGGTGAGCACGATATTTTTACAATATCTGTGTCAGCCAGCTTGACTTTGCCTGCGTTAAATGTTTGCACCCGGATTTTCTAAGGAAAAGGACCAGAATGAATAACCGCTTAGCATGTTTGCTAACGGTACATCCTGTTATTGTTTACTATTTTGTTATTATACACGTATGAGTTGCGTAACAATTACACCTTAAGAACCTTTATGCTGCATTAGCTAAAACTGATAGTTTTCAAGGAGGTCTTCTGAATGACAGAGCTTACAGGCGTACTTCAAAACGTGTTTTAATGGACAGTGCTTATGTTTTGACAGGACTGAGTTTCAAAACAGAGGGAACTGTGTACTTAAACAGCACTATTTGAACAGCATAAACGGAGTCTGATTATTTGTGTTGGTTGTCAATACGATCACAACATGCAGGTGCAATAATATGAAAGTACATTGATAGAAAGTCGTGTAGAGTTCAGTGAAACATGTAGTGTGTGTGTGTATATATATGTAATGTATACTGTAACTGTTTGATAATATTATTATAGATTTGTTAGAGTTTGCACAATTGTTTTATGGAAGCTGGCATGATGACAGGAAGTTCTTGTACATACTGTAAGCTTTTGTGTCCTTGAGGCTAATTTGGTGATGATGGACGGCAGCCAGAACCCAGTATATTGAGGGTTATTGTTACAGCACATATTCATGACTTTTGGTAATGCCTGTTTGAGTTGTAATGAACTTTTTGCCCAAATATTACATTCTCAGCATCAAACCTTTACTTAACATAGATTAAACCTATTTTCTTCCATTGAGCTCTACTGAGCTGATAAGCTGTCAGAAATCCATCATTCTGCTTCACAGCTCTTTTATCTCCTTTTTACCCATCAGCTGTTTCCATTATGATGTCCTATGGGCAATCGAGTGAGGTCAAAAAAGAGCGAGTCTATGGGCCGAAGCTATATCTACATGATCTGTGCTTCACTGAAAGCTTGAAAGGACTTTTCCCTATTGAATACTGGCTCTCAGACGTTCTTTCTATATCTTTCTGAGCTCCAGAGACGGGAATGAATGTAATGAGCTCTTTTGGGAGATTGTTCTGCCTTCCTTTACTCTGATTTAAAGCCACACCGCTGTCAGGACAGACTTTGAGAGCTGAGATGTGATGTCCGGCTGTCTGCGGTCTGGGACATTGTTGGATTGGCACCGGCCCCAGCGAGTCTCCTCGAGTGGGTGGGCTTCTGATGATGGATTGTTGTGAAATTGTGTTGTGATGGCCAAAAATCCAACTACTTCTGTCTGAAAGTTTGCAACATAATGACGACAGGATGAGTTTAGATTGAGTGCAGCCTTGGCTCTGGAAGATTTAAGTGTACTGTAGTCAGTCATGAAAGGCCAAAGCCAAGATGCTAGAGAAGTGTCATGGGCATTAAAACGTGTTTTTGCTTCCCAAAAAACAAGTAGTGGTGTCCTTGATTTATTGAATTGCATGTTGTCGTGGTTATGTAACTTTTATACACAATAACAAATATTGTGATTGCTCATGTAGGGTAAATAAAATGTTAATATTATTTATTTAAATAATGACATGTAATAATATATTCCTAAAATGTATTTAAATTTATTTAAAAATGACTAATTAACAAAGTTAATGAATTCATTCACATTATTTATTTACCAGGCACAGATGTGACAATGTAATGTAATTCAATTGATGAAATGTATATTATTATTTTATTATTGTTTTCTGTTTTTGGAGAATGTAAGGTTTGGTACAGTTTGATATAGCATATGTTTACTATCTTTTGGTCAGGACATTATCCAGTAGTGAGGATGTGCAGGACCGAGAGACGGAGAAGGGCCGCTTGGAGGAGGCCTATGAGAAGTGTGATCATGATCTGGATGAGTTGATCGTTCAGCACTACACAGAGCTCACCACAGCCATCCGAACCTACCAGAGCATCACAGAGAGAATCACCAGCTCTCGCAACAAGATCAAACAGGTGTGCAATGCATTATGCTATATTATATGTTCTGTTGCTGTGTTATTATATTATGTAATATATTGCATTGGCTTGCTGGGCTTTAGTGTAAATATGTGGATCAACATTTAATAACAAGATTTATCATCATTTTAAAAAAAAAGCATGTAGGCCTATATACGAGCAAAGCAGACAATTAAATCTTTCATAAAAATCATAATAATAACAGGTGTATCAGGTCCCCCTGTATAATAACACTAGGTTTACTTTAGAATATTTTATATATAAATACATATATAATGAGAACATTAAATAACATGATATAGGCTAACTTTTCTTTTCGTTGTCAAGTTCGAACTATACTGTGATATATTTTTACACTGATAAAAAGTTTCATAATTTAAAGTAAGATTATAAATATCTTTAATGCCATTTTTAACCCATTTAACGCATTCTTGCTGAAGAAAAGTATTGATTTCTTTTATCTATATCTGTTATTTCTTCACTGACCCGCAGAGAACCTCCAGGTTGCATGGTTAAAAACCCTAATTTAGGGCAGAGACGAACAATGACTTAGTGTTGTATTTTAATAACATAGTCACATAGCGGCCAATTGCACAGCAATACGTCTTCATGCTGTCAGTCTGTTTGTTTATGGCTGATTGAAAGAACTTCTTTAAGGCACAGGTTTTTTTTTCTGGTCAGCAGCTGGCGGAGATGAAATGCAACTGCTGCTTTTCTTTGTAGCCCATATAGTTCTGTGATAACCTACCAATACGTAAACTCACACAAGCTGCATGCAGCCTGATATAATACTGCCTATAATACCCAGGGAATGATTTATGAGAGATAATTAGAGGGAAAACAACATGCGGTAGCAGTTTGATGCAAAATGGGAAATTAAAAACAAATCAGCAGCTATTTTTTTGCATTTTTTTTTGTATAAACGTCGCTCTCAGCCATGCGGTCTGATGGGTCGTCCCTCAGGCTTCTTTAATGATGGAGGTGTCAGGCTTTTCACACACACACACTCGCCGCAAAGAACATAGAGAATAGCATTTCTGTCATGCTGCTGAAGTATTTGATGAGAAGTGCCCAGGGACCCCCAATCACCGTCTTAACTCATTATTATTTAAAGATGCAGGTGACCGAGTTTGTTTATTGCACTCTTGAAAGATGTGTTTGAGTCAAGGACTCAAAAAACGTTTCCCTGTGTGTCTCAATTTGTGTAATAAGTAGGAAAATGGAAGACATAAACCCAACACAGCCAATGAAATACACAGTGTTCATTAATTTTGCTGTTTGTTTATCCAGCTTTGGGATTTGCTCACGTTTGTGCGTGTTTTGTAAGCTCTTTTGAGAATATTAAAAATCAACTAATTACTACTTCAACCCCCCCCCCCTCAAACACACACTCAAAACATGTTGTGCCATCATAAAAGAATCATTAGGAATCACTAGTAATTGTCTTCGATGTCTGAAATAATACCAATGTAAATTAGCCACTAAGCTCGGGTTTTAATCTGCGGCGAAAATGTTTGTTTATCATCTTCTCCCCTGCTGCTGACACGCTTGAAAATAATTATGCAAAGAAGAAAGCCGTGAAACTGCGGAAACTGCGAAGCTGATGCTTGTGTTATCAAGTGTGAACTTTCAGCTTCTCCTGACGTGTGTGTGGGCTGCTCTCTGCTCAGGTCAAGGAAAACCTGTTGTCTTGTAAGATGCTTCTCCACTGCAAGCGAGATGAACTGAGGAAGCTGTGGATCGAAGGTGTCGAGCACAAGCATGTCCTCAGCTTGCTGGATGAGATTGAAAACATCAAACAGGTCCCTCAGAAGTTGGAGGCATCTATGGCCAGCAAGCACTACCTGCACGCCACTGATATGCTGGTGAGTATGTGTTTGAAGGAGATGGTACTAGAGGAAATTTTATTCATGGCAAGTAAATGCTACATGTTTTGTTTCAGCTTGACCTTTTATACATAGATACAAATATTAAAATAAATAAAAAAATATATATATATGTTTAT
>JAUCNO010001091.1:12172108-12187192 GCA_032353835.1 Enteromius viviparus | reverse complement strand
ATTTATAATTTTTTTTTTAAATACTTTATTTAGCTAATAGTGCATGACAGGACAGTAAAGACCTTTACTTTGTAACAAGAAAAATCTATTTCACAAAAGTTCTTCTGAACTTTCAAATCAAAGAATTGTAAAATAAAATTGGACAAAAAAGTTTAAAAACCTTAGTGACCCTAAACTATTGAACAGTAGCATGGTGGAGAGTGGCATGAGGTTATGCAGGAGTGCCACCGGCATGGTGTGTGCGCTAACATAAAAAGGGACTTATTAAGTTATGTAACTCTGATCTTTCAGAGTTTCTTTCTCGCTGCATTAACCAAGGTTCATGGGCCTAAAAACATCAGAATCAGAAAATAAGAATGTGAATCTCCAGGTTTTTTTTTAAAAGATCTTTTTTATCAGGTATTTGATCACACTGTTTCCTCTTAACAGGGGAAATCAGCTGTGGTCAGAGATGACAAGCTTCCTTCTTCCCGCTTTCTCAGGTCCCTCGGGTGTTCTTCTCCTGTGTGTGTGACTGTGTTAAATCTGATGAGGAGTGTTGGGACTGCCAACAGAGATTACGCTGTACACGGTGTTTCAATTTGCAACTCTCATCTGAAAACACTCTCCCTCACTTTTGTCTGTTAGTTACATAAACACATATGCCCCCCCCCCGACACACACTTGTAACTCTCGTACCTGTCAGTCTGTTTAACCTCTCTAGTGTCTGCTTTTCAGATTAGCTGTCATTCATTACCTCACATCTGTTGAATTGCCACTTTCCTCTCTTTATTTTCATTCCTTTTCTTTCCTCCTTTTCTTCTTCCTCCTTGTACTTTCATTTTCTTCTCTTTTTTTCTTCAATTTACTCTTCTCTTCCTTTTCTGTCCTTAGCTTCTAGTTCCTGTTTTTTTTTTTTTTTAACTTTTCCTTCCTCTCCTTTTTCCCCATCACCCTCTTCTTTCCTTCACTTAACTATTCCACTCCCTCTCCACGTTTCTTTCATCTCTTTTCCTCTTTCTATTCCTTTCATGTCTTTAACTGTTCCTTTTACTTTTTTCCTTTTCTCTCCTTTTGGCTCCTGACCTCTTCCACTCATGTCCTTAAAGGAATAATTCACCCAAAAATGAAAATACTGTCATCATTTTCCTTTAACTCTTCTTCTTTCTGTCCTTCTCTTTCATTTCCTTGTCCTCTTCCTGTCTTTAACAATTCTCTCTATTGCTGTTCTTTTGTATCATCTCAGTTGCAAACTGAAGTGTCTTCTTGACTAAACCATGTTTGGCAGTAAGACCTGTAAACAGGCACACTTGCACAGGCTCAGCTGATCCTGCTGGTATACACCGTGGCTCATGCAACCCTCATTTGCATGAACAACTCCTTGACTTGTGTGACCCCTCCTCTGTCTGTCAAAAGCGATGCACAAAGTGTGCAGTGATGGTCCTCCAGAGCACTATCAACAGGCCATTAGCTTCCCTCTAATAAAGCACATTCATTCAGAGCCATTTTTATTTATTTACTGAATATAAACAAGCAGTAGCCACTGCAGGGTAGTTCAGTGCTGAAGGAGAGAAGAGGTAAAGGCAAAGAGAAGACTAGAAATACAAGTTAATGCAATAAAAAAAGAGCGAGAGAGAGTGTGTGAGAGATTAAAGAAGGATGGAAGGAAGAAGGGAAAGGTTGCATAGAAGATCAAGGCTCTGGGACATGTGAGCCAGGTCAGGTGAATGAAATGAGGAAATTGAACTTATCAACCACACAACTGCTTCAGATTCAGTTTGCAAATGCAGCAGCATGGCAAGTAGCTGCTGATACGGTGCAGATCCAGGACAGCATTAAAGCTAAGCCTGAGGGGACTACCTGGACTCGTTCTCCATGTTAAGTTGCATTTGTTCTTCATTTTACAGCTTTAAATTTCCCTGCACGTGTGTATAAAGAGGAGATGAAAAACAGATACGCAAAACAGAACAAAAAAGCCAGATGGGTTTAAAAAAAAAAAAAAAAAGTTATATTTGTATGTATAGATATATATATATATATACATATATAATTTTTTGGATTTTTTTTGTGAAATATATGAGAAATATGCTCATCTATGTATGCTTGTATATATACATATATATATATAGAGAGAGAGAGAGAGATTTATTGATTGATTGATTAGGGATTTTATATATAAGGGATTTCATTTTTTTAGAGATTTATTAATTCATTCTTGGGAATTGTAATCATTATTAGAAATGTATTTATTTTATATTATTTAGAGATTTTTGAACAACAAAAAAAAGTAGTAAATCTCTGTGTGCTAAAGAAAGAGCTTACATATTGAATTGGTTTTCTGGGTCTTTGCATCATTTTCTCACTTTGTGTTCACTGATAAGCTCCGTCTCACGCCTCATTCAACCAGCAGCCGCATACTTCATTATGCTCTCTGCAGGAGAGCTACACACACTCAGCAGAGTGAATATTCAGCACCACTGCGGTCCACCACGCTGCATTCTCCCTCTTTTAATACCTTGATTGGACGAGAGTTGTTGTTGTGCTTTATCGCTGTGGTTTTTGATGGGCGGGTGGGACATGTGCTATTATGTGATCCTGGAGCGCAGCTAATCTAGGAGGTTTTACAACAATAGATATGCCTGGAACACCTCACTTATTCACCAACTAGCAATGAACAAGCTGCATCGGGATTTGAGTTTCGAACCAGTATACTGTGGCCTTAATAAATACTCAGATACCCAGTGACTACCGTCTCTGCATTTGATAAATAAAGTTTAATTCTCGTCATTATACATTACCATTACTCTGTTATTCTATTTGATAATGTTCAGTGCTTTGCTACAAACTGTTGTTAAAAGCGCTATATAAATAAAAGTGACTTGACTTGAGATACTTCACTATGTTTATAAATGTATGAGTCACAGCGTAAGATAACAATATACCAAGTTAGTAAAAAATTTGCTATTCAAGCAAAAATGTAACAAAAAGGAGGAATTATTCTGCTCAAAAAGTCACTAATTAAATGATTAAATGTAAAATTAACATTAAATGTATTTAGACTCTTAATGGTTGTAAATTTACTTTATTGTGAACTTTTGAAGGCAGCTGGTTTTAAACATCTACTACTATTGCTATTTAATTACATTTGAATATTAAATTTTATTTTTAGCCTGCAAACATTCATGGGGTCACCGATATTCTGTTATATTTAGCTCTATCCTATTATTTAACCTGTTTGCACGTCGACATAAAGGCAGGTGAAAACTTTAAGTGTGCTGTTTGCAGGTCTCAGCAGTGGATTCTCTTGAAGGACCCCTGCTACAGGTGGAGGGTCTCAGCGACTTGCGACTGGAGCTCCACAGCAAGAAGCTCAACATCCACCTGGTGCTAATCGATGAGCTCCATCGACATCTCTACATCAAGTCCACCAGCCGCGTGGGTCACAGAGGAAAAGACAAAGACAAGAACCGGTGAGTTACTATAACATATAAGCATTGAAAATTCTATTAGTTAGATCCTTATTGCTTGATTCAAATGTAGCGTCAATTCAGATGGGCTTTGTATATAAACCCAAAGTAGGACAACAATATTGCAAAACATGAATTACATCAAAAATATTCCTCAAAACATTTGATTCAGGATGTGGCAGCAAAGTGAAAGCAATTATCTTCAGAGCGGCAAAGTCATTTCTCAGCTTTAGATTAATTTACCTTCGCAGGTTGTTGGTGGCAGGGTGCACAGCTCATCTAATTACTGTGTGTGTACTTTTTAAAAAGAGCGACGTGCTTTCTTAAACTAAACATCCCATGAGTCAATGCTGGCTGATCATTAATAAGGGTGTGGAATATGCCAGACAGAATAACTGATCAGACTAATTAAGAATGCAGGCCTGAATATGGGCCAGAGTTGCTGTAAACCCTAGCTAGTTTGACATTCTAAATAAACTTTAATTAGTCAAAGGGGCGACACATAAAAAATGCGTTATTCATCTTCGCTAAAGTCTGTTTTTGGATCTCGGCATAGTCCTGCTTCACTTAATGAATAAGCGGAGTGATTACGCTATCTTGAGGGGAAATCACAATATTAATTCTTTATTGAAGGCTTTGTTCACCAGGGTCTTAAATCATTAGCTTGTTGGTAAACAAAGCCTCTCTAGCCCTGTTGCCTCCTTCTCACCAGTGTCATGTAATTAGCTGATTTGCGACTGATCTTTTCCTGTCCCTGTGTACAGGCCTGGCCGCCGATGCCAGCATTCAGTGCAAACAGAGATAAGTTATTCGCACCCTCGCGGATGAGCACGAGAGGAATGATAATAGGTTTTTGCTTTTCTCGATGGTGACACGGCCGCCCACACATGCATTGTCGCCGGGGGATTGCTGACCCCCTCCGACAGCGAGCCGCGCGAACCGCCGCCGCTGCCTCTGCAATGCTAATTCTCATAGATTAGACAAGGCGCAGCGGTGTAGCGCATTAAGCTAATGCAGGTTGGTGACCCTGCAGGGCTGAAGTGTGGAGTTGTTTGTAATAGTGTTTTTGATCTCGGAATTGTGCGTGCGTGTTTGTCACTCTTCTACTGCTCTGTTTACGGCTATGTAATTATAGCGCGACGCTTTCATGAGGAGAAGTGATTTATTAGTCAGGGTCATGACGCGACTGCAATTTTCTGCCGGGGTTTTTATTTATTTCCCTTCTCTCTCTCTAATGTGTTTGCAATCCGCCTTGTTTGATTCTTCGTGTTCTGGCCACTTTGATGGCAATGGTTTTTTCTGAACATTCTCTGTGATTTTCATTAAACATTCATGGTTGCTCTTTTTATGAATGTTTAAACAATAGGTTCTGTCACTTTAATAATGGTTGCTATTTTGAAGGAGGTAGTAACAGTATCTGTTTGTTTTTTTTCAGGGCTACTTCAAAGGACACATCTGTTTTGGATGTCGCTTTGTCCACTCCACGCAAGCTCACAGAATCTTCACAGTTTAGCACCCCTGGAGCTTCCAGCAGTAAGAATTATCACTGATTAAAAAAAAAAATAGAAATGAATAGACACTGAAACAACCCTGATGTTTGAAGAAGGATGAATAACGTAGTGCTGCTCCTTAAAGAACACCAAAATTCTGAAAGCACTGGACCAAAAACCAAAACGAAATGTTAAACTATGTATTTATTTAGTTACTTTTAAGATATTATATTAATTACATAAGTTTAATTATATAAACAAAGTTAATATAAAAATTTCAATATTTATAACACATAAAAGTTTCTATTTATAAAAAAAAGTTTATAAACGTCTTAGAATGTATTAAATGTACATTCGTACATATTATATTAAATATAACATCAAATTAAATTAAATTATAAAATCAAATTAAAATTAAACTTTAAAATCTGATTTTATTTTATGTAAATATACTGTACATTTAATATTAAATGCATAACAAATATAATAATACAATTTTATTTACACATAAGTTATAAGATATGTTGCAGTTTCTGTAATTTTTTTCTTTTTTTGGACAAAAACCTTTTTTAAAAAAAATGCTAAATGTTCTTTATGAATACAAAAAACAATTATGTTTATGGATTTATATATAATATGAATGCCACATTTAATTTTTAATATGATCTTATTTTATTTAAATATAGTATACATATACATTTGGAAATATAAAAAATGTACATTGTGTTATATTGTATTATATCACATTAATATATGGAAATTAGTTGCTTATTATCATGCTTGTTATTAATATATTGGCTGTTTATTAGTACATATAAAGTAGACATATTCTGCGTGACCGTATTCTACATCCCTAATCCTACCTGATACCTAAACTTCATAACTACCTTACTAACTATAAATAAGCAGAAAATTATGAGTTTGAGAAAAAAAAAATTGATTGCTAATACAAGAATTGGACCTTACAATAAAGTGTGGTTCGAATTTTGATGTGTTCAGTACATAGACAAAATAAAAACCAAAGACGAGATAAAGTGACCATTAGCCAGTGAAGAGGGAAAGAGAGGGAGTGAATTAAAACTTGATTTAGTGGCTCATAATTTGAATGATAGATTTCTCTCTGCTGAACTGAAGGGAACAGCGGGTGTCCAGGCTGTTATAAAGCGAGGGGTGATTTTGTAGTTCCTGGTGCTCCATATTTTCTGCCAGTGTTCAAAGTGCTAATTAAATCATTAGGACACATCTGACCAGTGTCACTGTGTCTATTAAAATGGCACTTGGGGCCTGCCACAGACAAGAAAAGACTTGTGACTATTGCTCCGTGTTACTGAAAGCATTTGAGTGAAAATACACTCTTGTTGTATGACATTGAGCAGACTGTTGTATTATGCACACGAATACTCTGACATAACAATTTTTACTTATACTATTACACAGTGACTTGCGCTTTCACTTGCACGCATCTCTAAAAAAGACGTGTGTCCGCACACGCACAAGAACACGTACTCTCAGGTTTCATGATCTCAGTACATCATGTTTCAGTAAGCATATTAACCGGTGCAGATGAGATACTCTCTCACATTATTAATCATGCAGCGCTGTCAGCACAGCGGGGGTGCGGGCCTTGTTATCCATGCTCTCCTGTGTGGGGCTGACTCCACTGCGCTCAGAGACTCTTATCAGACCCACCAACCCACCCACAGCTGTCTGTTTCACTCACACCGTCTCTGAGACATGTTGTCAGTTATTACTACAACTATAGACAACCCTATCTGTCTCTCTGTGTGAGTGTCTATCCGTCCATCTGTCTGTCTATCCATCTATCAGTCTGTCTCTCTGTGTGAGTGTCTATCCGTCCGTCTGTCTGTCTGTGTGCGTGTCTATCCATCTGTCTGTCTATCCATCTATCTATCAGTCTGCCTGTCTGTGTGCGTCTATCCGTCCATCCATCTGTCTGTCTGTGAGCATGTCTATCCATCTGTCTGTCTATCCATCTATCTATCAGTCTATCTGTCTGTGTGAGTGTCTATCCTTCCGTCTGTCTGTCTGTCTGTCTGTGTGGGTGTCTATCCATCTGTCTGTCTATCCATCTATCTATCAGTCTGTCTCTGTGTGTGTCTATCCATCTGTCTGTCTATCCATCTATCTATCAGTCTTGTCTGTCTGTCTGTGTGAGTGTCTATCCGTCTGTCTGTCTGTCTGTGTGCGTGTCTATCCATCTGTCTGTCTATCCATCTATCTATCAGTCTGTCTGTGTAAGTGTCTATCCGTCTGTCCGTATGTCTGTCTGTGTGCGTGTCTATCCATCTGTCTGTATATGCATCTATCTATCAGTCTGTCTGTCTGTGTGAGTGTCTATCCGTCCGTCTGTCTGTTTGTCTGTGTGCGTGTCTATCTGTCTGCCTGTCTATCTACCTATTAGTCTGTGTGTCTGTCTGTCCTTCCATTTGTCCATTTCCATTTTCATCTCTCTCTCTTTGCCTATCTGTCTGTTAGGGCTCAGAGCCGTAGATCACTGAAGAGCTACGCAATATCGTCTTCAGAATCAAAGCAAATCATTTCTGATATTGAACGCGATATTGTCAGTGATCAAAATCTATCAGAGCTGTCTATCTGTCCGTCTGTCCGTCCTTGACTTTATAGAATCTATCTTTCTCTAATCTATCTATCTGTCTCTTTAACTATCAACAACCATATCTGTCTGTGTGTCTATTCTTCTAAACAGATAGACAGATAGGCCATCTGTCTATCTGTTTATCCATCTCTCCATCGATCCAGCTTTCTGTCTTATCTGTTCATTCGTTGTCTGTCTGTCCATCCATCCATCCGTCTGTCTGTCTGTTCATCTGTCCATCCATGAATTAATAAAATATATCTTTTCAACTAGGGACAACCCTATCTGTGTGTGCATCCATCTGTCTGTCACTTTAGATAATTACTCACCCTATAATTGTTCTTATTTGCACCGATTTTGCTAAAGCAGGTAGAAATCTCTCTAATTCACAGAGTCAGTCTTGCGCCGGGTGCAGTTTTCTTCACATTACATGAAACGCTCGCAATTATTGCTGTCACAGTGCTTTATGTTTGATAGGGTGACGCCATCAGACAACATTTCCCCTGCTGCGGAAGACGTTTCCCTTTTGTCGCCTATTTTGTCTAATGGCCTTTTGCACATCATTTGTTGGTGGTAATTGTAGTAATTATTTAGCAAGCTACAGTTGAGGGGGGGGTAGAAGAAAAACCTGAGCCCATTAACTTGCCATAAACATTAAAAACCATTTTAAACAGTCATTGGATTTGAGGGTATTAGCAGACAGAAAAATAAGCTCTTCACTGTACGATCACTCCGTTGAGCACGTGAATATGGAGAGGTATGTAATGCAGATTTATTCAAGGATTGTGCTGATGTCATGATGAGAAGGGAGGAAATAATGATGAAATTATGAAAACGTGGCCCTGAAACATTGTCAGCAATATCTTTAAATGAGTTTAAATTCCAGGCATTGTGGGACGGTTTCCTGGTTAGGAATTAGATTAAGCCTGGACTAACCCTTTGCTAATTTAGAACATGTAAGAATTTTTAGAAACATGTCTTACAAAAATGCATTATCTGTGAGCATTTTAAGACCAAACAATGTCAATGATGAATTTTAAGATATCTCAGTGCAAGCCTTTTCCAGTTTAGACAGCTCTTTACATTTATTTTGATCTAGGACTAGTCTTAATCCCTGTTCGTGAAACTGCCCCTGTATGTTTAAGTGAACCTAATTAAGATTTTCATTATCAATATATTAATGTTACTTTACATTGACATCACTTCCCTTTTTACCTGTAAAATCTCTCTGAGGAAAACATCATGATAAATTAATAACATTATTATGTTAAATCTGTACTAACAGATTGTTAGTACATATTCATATTTATTCATATATTCAAATTGCAATGCACAAAAGTGACCTGATTAATAGCTATGTAATATTTAATGATTTGACAATTAGCAAACCATATCATAAACTTTTACTGCCATCTGTTTGCTGTCAAGGTTGCGCTTATATTTATGTACAGTAGCTGTTCTATAAACTGTTTGGTATTTTCATGCTGCTGTAATTGTCTATTGTTGTAGTGTTTTTGAAGGATTTTATGTGTGTTTGCGCAGTGCGTGAGCTGCAAGAGATGAAGGAGGACTTGGACGTAGACCCAGAGGAGAACAGTGCAGAGTTCATGGGGATCCTGATTAAAGCTCTTGCCAAACTCAGGAAGATCCCGGAAACCATTAAAGCCATCATGGAGCGTCTAGAGCCTGAGCTCAAGCAGATCCTCAAGAGATCCACCACTCAGATTGCTGACCATGCCTACCAGAGAGGAGAGAACCTTGCACAGGACAACCAGCCCAGGTAAAAGCTAATGGAAAGATGGAGCTAGTAGCGTCAGTTAAAATGTGCAGTCTGCAGGGAATATTAATAATTAAAGTCATTCGCCATACTACTGTTTCTTAGTTTATTGATTGACAGAATACTATATGATAATTAGGATAAGTAGACAAGCACACCACTCTTTTTTTTTAACAAATTAAAGTGATAGTTCTCTCAAAAATGAGAGTGTTGTCTCAGGTAAGTATATAGTAGTCTCACGAGAACCAAGTTGGCTTATATCGAAGTGTTTTACTCTCATCTGTGCTTCCACATTTGACACTTCTCACCAGAGATTACACTATAGTAAGACTACGTGCTATATCCTAATATGAATTTTTTTTTTTACACACGGATTTATTCACTTTAGAAAGACTTTTTTTTATTTTTATTTTTTTTTACTCCTGAGAGCTATGTAGAGTTCTCAGAGAGAGGATGTGTCTATCTAGAGTACTTTTTATGATAAATCGATGATGGTGAATTTTGGTTCAAAACCCCATTCACTGCCATTATAAAATTTGACGTTTTTTTTTTTTTTTTTTATAAAACTCTGACTGTATTTGTCTGAAAGTGGAAAGTCATACTACTAGGATGGCTTGGGTTTCATCTTTGGATGAACTATCCCTTTAAGACATTTACTTCAAACAGCAAATAAATGCATTTCCACAAATTAACACTGGGAAGTGTTTTTGAGTCTGAAATTCTTACATATTTCCAAATCTCGTATTTTTTATTTGAATTATATTTATGAAAAATACCAGCACATAAATAGGAATGACCATACTCAGTAGTTGCTCAATGGCAGACTGCTTGAAGAATGCATAATTGTAACAAATTATTTTAACGTGATGTATTTCCTAATGCAGCTACATGACGTAAGACAAGACTGGATTTTATCAGTCAGCTCTCAATTGACTATTATTATCATGACCAGTTGTCTCTTGAAGATAATTAAAACAAATGTATTTACATTAACATGCACTAACAAATCAGAGAATCATTTCGAAATAAACGATCAGTTTTGACTTCATGCTAGCCTCTAAATGATGTAGGAAAGAAAAACTGCCAATGACAGTCCCTTCAGAAGTAGTTCTCCCTCTCGCAGTGATTTTTGTTTTTAAGGGAAGCACTTTGGAAGGCATTTGTACTGAAGTGTGATTGGTTTCCATTGTTTTCCTTCTTTATTGCGCTCTCTCTCTCGCTCTTTCACTTTACCCGATGATGGCTTGCTGGATCAATGCTCTCATCTGTCATGTGGCATTCATACCTCCCTCATTTCCAGAAATGGTGTAATCCATAAAAGCGAGCCGTGGCTAGTGTCTGCTTAAGCATCGGCTCTAACAGAGAAAAACAAAAGCAAGGAAAGAAAAGACAGATAATGAAGGCTGTTAAAGAAGTGCTTCTTACCCAAGGCGAAAATGAACTCTCAATCACTTATTTTTCCCACAGCCATTTTCTTGGTTTTAATGTTTGCCCTCCGCTTTTTTTTTTTTTTTTGCATGTGTGAGAAAATATCTGGTGACTTTTCATTGTGTGCTTTTAATGAAATAAATGAGGGCTTTTCTTTGAAAGCTTTGACGGTTATGATTAGAAACTTTAGTAATATGTAAGATAAATGGTTTTATGTGTGCGTTTCATATGAGTGCGCTAAAGTATCATACAGTGTAAGTACCTTAATAAATAACACAAAACTCACTTCTGAATTAATACGGCAGTTCATAAATCTGCTTCCTGTAAAGTAAATCACCTTTGCTAGGGTTTACTGTAAATGAAATCGCTCAAATGACCTGAGCGGAAATAAGGTCCTGTTTTTACCATACAGCAGTTTCAGTGTTTACTTGTGTGTCTATGACTGTGCTAATGTGAAAGTTAAGGTAGGGCTCCGTTTCTATGGAAACCTCAACAGAAAAATGAAGTCGCTGCTGCATTACAGTCCACTGAGAAATGTATGTATTACATGTTTCTAACCAAACATTGTGTGACAAAGATTGTAGTGAGTTTTGTGGAAAGTGCCAATCAGATCATATTATACATAGAGATTATATTGAGTATTCATTCATTGTTCATTCATTCATTTAATATATTTTTTCCTTTTTGTTAATTTTCCCATTTATTTATTTGTTTGTTAATCATTCACTTTCATTAATTTTTCCTTTATTTATTTATTCCTCCTATTTTTCTTTTTTATATTTGATTCCTTCTTCCTTTATTTACGTATTTTTTGTTTATTTCTTCCTTCTTTTTCTTTCTTTTTTTCCTCCCTTAAATTTATTTTAATTCATTGATTTATTAATTTAGTTATTTATTTTTCTTCCCTTTTATCTATTTGTTCCTTATACTTCTTTTAGTTTTTTTATATTTATGTATTCTTCATCTGTTTTTTTTTCCTCCCTTTAATTTATTTTTCTTTCCATTTATTTATTAATTTATTTTCTTATTTTTTTCTTTTTTATAATGAATTGGCCATCAATTGAAAAAAGATACTGTTTAGAGCCAGGCAGTGCAGTTGTGGCATTGACCATCTAACCCAAGCTAACCAGCCTTACCTTCACTGCTTTGTCTTGGCTTTCTGCAATGTTTGTATGTTGTATGAAAAAATGTCGTCCGGTATAATATGTGTTTACATGTTGAGTCTTAGGTCATGTCCTGTCCTCTGTAAATCAGGCTTAACATGTGTTATCATGCACCATCCCTCATGCGACCATCCATCATCTTCCTGCCGTCCACCTCCCAGCAATCCTAATACCCTATATCATGCTGTCACCTCCAACCTCTTCATTCCTCCTACCAGTGTTTTTTTCTGCCTCGTTTTACTGGGACGAATGAGTAAACTCCATAAAAGTCAGACAGATGTGTGTCCTCCTAGAGGACCCAGAGAGTTTGACAGATGCTGCTAATTGTTGTTGGTGAACAGCTGCCGCTGCTCAACAGGGAGATTCTGTCAGCACCCTGCTGCTGTCATGTTCATTAGTAACAAAGAATGGACCGCTTTTGGCTCGGTTTTGGTGATGTAGAGGGATTTCTGACAGCCAGACTGACTGCAGTAGTGGCTTTGTCTTGGTACGCTTCTAGATTAGGAGTTTTCAAACTGGGGCCCAGGGGCCACAAGGGGGTGCTGGGGCTTCTGCAAACAAACAGACAAATGAAAAAGGTTAACATAATGTATATTTTAGAGCTGTCAGAGTTAACGTCAACTCAAAACCCTATTAGTAATAATTAATGACATGTTTAAAACGCTTTTTCTGAAAACTGGTTAAAAAGTTGAGAAATAAATTGTGATTGTTATTCTATTAAGAGTCGAGATGTTTATTGTAAAAATTGATATATTTAAAATATCCAGAATATAGACTACTTTCAGGAGTAGTTTGTTTTTTGTCTCATCCTGTCATTGCTGCACTTTAACGAGATAATATTTTCTTTAGCTTTAGTGCAATTGCTGTATATTCAAGCATGTGTTAAATAAATGATTCTTTTTTTAGATCAGTTTTGAATTGTTGTATTTTTCCCCCCTCTCTCTATCGCCCTCCTCAGGTTGTTGCTGGAACTGCTCGAGCTGTTGTTTGATAAGTTGAATGCCGTGGCCCAGGCTCACAGTGTGGTTCTCAGTCACCTGCAGCAGATTGTCACCTCTCGCAATGGAGCCCAAGAAGGGATCAAACTCTATGAGCAGGCTGACGTCTATGCCAAGATCCAGACTGTCCTACAGGTCAGTCACTGCTGTGTCACTCAGTAAAGCAGATTCAGGTCATTGGATGATATATTTGCAATCTAAAAGATTACACTGGGATCTATGCACTATACAGTAATACCCTAGCCACCACAATGCAATGCATTAGAAACAAATCAAAGCACCTTTTTTCAACGTATAATTCATAGCAGCTACTTGGCCACAACCCAGTGTTGCCACTTTCGGTCTTTCAAGCTGTTATTCAAAGCAGATTCATGCTATTAACTGTTATTTACAGGTAAGTGTGTAGTTAATTACTAAGAAACAGACAGGCTGTGTACAGTTTTTGGCTGTTTCTTGTGTCTCTTCTGTTTAGGTGATAAAAGTGGAGGAAGAATGTGTGACTGAAGTTTTGTGAATAATCTACATTAGTTCATCCCAAGTGTCTTTAATTGGAGTGTTAATTGAAAAATGTTGACTTTTTAGTGTGCGTGTGTGTGTTTTGAGGCAGGTGAGATTGCCAGCTGTTAACGTAACCTTTGAGAATCTCTGTCTGTTTGTATGTTTGAACAGCACTTGCTGGAAATCCTGTTGCAGGTTTTAATCTTTACATTTCATTATTTTTACAATCATTTCAGATTTGTTTTGTGATTAACTGTTGTTTGTACTTTCTTTTGTTTTGTGCATTGCTTTGTTGTGTTTTGTTTTGTTGAGAGCGATTTCTTTTCAGTTGCAGGTTCATGATTCACTAGATTCACAAGATCAGTATTACATAAATGGAAAATGGTTCTTCTGCTGGATCAGAAATGTTGACTTGCATCTATGTAGAATTATTTTTTCAAGCAATTTTATAACTGCTTTAGGGACAGATGGTCAAACTAATTGAAAATTCACATTCACAAATTCAAAATAGACCTCCTAGCCTACTCATGTTCATTTTATTTTCTTAAAGAATTCAATCTCTTGGCATTCTCTCTCTCTCTTTCGGAACATCATTCCATGTGTGCTCTTTTAGATCATTGTTTTTCAGCGGCATGTTAGAGAGAATCCAGTTGTAGAGACAGGCATCAGGAGAAGGAGGGAGAGAAAGGGATGGGAGTGGAGGTACAGCTGGGGAATGAGTAAATGGGTTTGTCATCACTCCATCAAACAGGGTGAAGAGTCGCACTGTGACCTTGTACTTTTCTTCTGTCTTTTTTTTACTCCTTCTTTTAAAGCAGTCTGCTGAGACTTGTACAAAAGAACAAGCTTGGCCCTGCCAACTGTTGCTAAGGCCTTGCTGAGCCCTTAAGTAACGAGGCGCATCTTCCCGAGAGTTCACTGCAGAAGTCAAAATATGCATTTAACTGCAGTGTGATGAGGAGTTTGACTCTGTGTGTGTGTGTGTGTGCACTGCCTCTTTTTCGGCGTTCATTAGCACAAGCACCTCACAGTCCAGCTAGCAACAGATTCATTTGTTTATTTTGAGCCTTTGCTTCAGCTTAAAGCTCTGTAGAGATCTACAATGAATATGACTTTGAATGAAAACAAGATGTACTGTGTGTGTGTGTGTGTGTGTGTGTGTGTGTATATATATATATATACAGATAATATAGTTTGTTTACATATGTACTGTAAAAACAGTAGTATACAACAGTGAAATATTATTGCAATTTAAAATATACTTTTTTATTTTATTAGATTCTAATCATATATCAAAGCTAAATTTAATCCTTTTATTATAAACAGTGTTTATTGGGATTTATTGGGACACAGAAATCTATAAAAAAGAAGCAAAATTTTTAGAAAATAAATTGTTTTAAAATGGCTTTCAATGACATTTTTTAATAACCTATTAAATTGCTGTTAAAATCATGCAAATTTAATTATTTCAATTAGGTAGACATGCTTTTTGTTAATACAATTTAATTTAACCATTCTAGATTTTTTTTTTAAATAAAAAACAAACAAACAAATAAAAAAACAGAATCCAGAACTGTATTAAAAAAATGTAAAAGCCACCGGGGGGGGGGGGGGGGGGGGGGGGGGGGGGGGGGGGGGGGGGGGGGGGGGGGGGGGGGGGGGGGGGGGGG
>JAUCNO010001091.1:12149544-12172008 GCA_032353835.1 Enteromius viviparus | reverse complement strand
CCAAATACAATAATGGCAATATAATTAACCAATATTTGAATCCAAATTCGTGCGTGGATCACGAATGATGCCTGTCAATGAATTACATTGTAATCTTTTACGTGAGCCCATCACGCAATTTTTGATCATTACGTGATACTAACATGGAATGATGCATTAAGAGTTTGTGGTTATTTCACGCAATTCTGTGAGATCAGGTTGTTACCTACATACATAGATTTGTGGTTTTAGTATGTTCACTCATTTAGAAGACAATTATTAAAAAATATGGTATGTTCTATAAAATATATTGTGTGTATGAGCATTATTACAATTATATCATGTTTTTGTTTATGTGCCTGAGTTTGTCATCCTGTCAAGTATTTAATGTAATAATGCAGTGTTTCAGAAAAAAAAAATGTAAAAAAATAAAAAATCCCTGCAATGCTAGAGATATGGAAAGCAAGTGAGCCACGGAGGGCTGGAAAGAAACACAAAAGCTGTGTGCGAGAGGGAGTGTGAGAGGGAGGAACAGAGCGAACGCTGTGATAAATTGCAGAAGCGAGAAAACGAGTCACTTGAGCATAAAATTAGATTTTACAAATGTGTTGTTACCTGACAGTTATTTGACAGAGAAGATATCGGAACATTGGAACGTATATGCATATTGCTAATCATATTAAATAAATGAGAGGTTGGGGGGCTTTGACGGGGATGGATCTTAATTTATCCCTCTTTATCACTGCAGACTTAAACTTGTGCTTGATTGGCTGCTGTCATTTATATGGTAATTTGAAATGCTTTGTAGGAGACTAAAAATCCTGCTTTAAAAAACGCATTGAACACTATTCAGATAAGCGCTATCGCATTGTTAGTGGGGATGGACGTTTTGGATGAATGAAGGTTTTTTTTTTTTAGTAAAGCTTTTAAACGCTGAAAAAAGGTGTCTATTTTCAATTTAAATATTAATATTGTGTAATAAAACGTTATTTTTATTTATTCATGAGAGATAAATGAGATGAAACACAAACATGCAAAAATTAAACATCGTATACAATACTGTACATAGTTGGGCTCTTAAAAAAAGAAATACAAATTTGATTGGTAACATTTTAACTATTTATTTATTATTTATTCATGAAATAACACCAACCATAGCACACGTGGTATTGAAAAATAACAATATATTGTAAATGCTTTTTGTATGTTCTGTTCATTGCCATGCACAATAACCTAATATATTATAATAAATATTACCTTTATTTGAGGCATGACTATGATATATGCAATTATTCAAGGTTAATTGGATTATTTAATAGCCTAACATGTAAGCCTAACATGCAATTCAGATGATTGACCTTTTTAATGTTTACATTTATACATTAATAAGCAACTTGCGTTTCTCATGCATTTATGTTTGATATTTATGTTTATTAGTATGCTGACTTTTACCCTCATCTAGAACATTTAGAGCTGCATAATTTCAGGCTATTATTTATGTAACATAGATGGAAATGCAAAAAAAAAAGGCTGAACGTGAAAGTCTCACAAAAGTCAATGAATAATCCAGTTAGAAGCTCAAAAATAAGGGGTTCATAATAAATGTTTATTTTTAAATATAATAATATTAATGTTACATTGAACATTTTAAATGCCAATAATTAAGATAAACATTATAACAACAGAAAAGGTGTAAACAAACAGGAAAATAAGCTAAATCAGTATTCTTTTATAATACAGCAAAAGTCAATGGGCAATGGGCGAAGAAATTAAGTTCGTTTCCAAATGACAGAGAATAAACATTATACCAGCCAAAGTCCAGAAAAGACATTAATAAAATGTGAGTCTTTCTAGCAAAGCTAGTAAACAGTCCTCCACTCCTGTTCTTGGAGAGCTTTTTTATTGTATTTGTAAGTAAATATAGGCCAAAAATGCATTAGTCAATTTGTTGTGTAATCTGAAAGTCATTATGCGTTATATCAATCATGGTAGATTGCGTTTAAGGAATAGACGATGTCTGTTTCTGCCACTGTAGGATGTCTGACTTCTGCACTCGTTCATTGGAGACAGACGCCGAGTTCTCCTCTTGTTTTCCTTGGGGAATAGACAGATGGAAGGGGATAACAGGGCAATACAGCGTCCCTTAATTGGTCAGTGTTGTGCACAATGCTGGTTGTTTGCCGTAATTGTTTAGTGCGGGCTATTGTCTGTTGGTTTCTTTTTTTTGCTATTGTGTGGCAGAGTACCTTTAGCTTCCAGGGAGCAGCGCAGCTATTCACAAACATGCTGGGAAAGAGACCAGGGGAGTGGTGTGCTACAAAAGAGCTCCCTCTAGAAAAGCTCAGCCTGCGTGCAGACATTCATCCAAAACATAATGATACTGTCTCATTGTTGGGCTTTTGGCTGAGCTGCGCTTGGCTGTGTGTGGTGAGTGTGTAAGCATTCAGACTGGTACAGTATATTTGGGTACAAGGCACCGATAGAGCCACTAGAACGCAGGGTCAGTGTCAGTTGACCCACGACTGTAAACTTGCCTTTTGCATTAATGGATTTTTTCCTTTTTTTTTGTTGTAAAAACCATACAGTACGTTTGGGGAAAAAATACACTGCATTTTCTGTTCTTTCTTTTTCTTCTTTTTTTTGTTTTTTCCCTAAGTAAAACTTTATCATACCTTTGACACAATACAGTACAATAGTATTACCACATTATATACTGTACCGCTTAACAGATCATTTATTTGTAAGATAATAAGATAACAGAAATATAATGATAATTATTTAACATAAATGTCATATATTTCTCCACAGAGCTTCTGGTTGTAGAAGTAGAAGTGATATTTATTTATTTATTCATTCATTATTTTACTTTTATTTTATTCTACTGCAAATTATTTAATAATGATAATAATAAAAAATAATGTATTTATTGTTTGCTTGTCTGGTTGTGTATGTGTTTAAATAACATATGGTAGCATATATAGTGTTTATTTTAGGCTCTGGATGTAACAGTTCAGACACTCCACTATTTTTAAAAGTCTATTTCTCAAATTCTCAGTTTTTTAATCCATCTCCGGCTCTGGCTTTAGTACTTTTAGCTATAGCTTAGCATAGTTTGTGGAATCTGATTCGACCATTAGCGCAAAAAAAAAAAACGCCAAAGAGTTATAATATTTTTCATGATGCTGGGGACTATTTTCAGTCACTGTGTTATACAGGGCCCTGGAGTTCAAGTCTTAGATTTATTTGAACAGTTGTACACAATGTAATGTTTAACAGACTCAAAATGTATTTTCTTTATTTTATCCAAACCTTTAAATGAAAAGAAAAAAACAAAAAAAACAAGCTACAAATTAAGCTACATGTATAAAATAAAGATTAAAATAAAATGTATTAAACTTTCTAATGACACTATAATGTTTTTTTTCCAAATAATTTTTAGTCTGTCCCACTGAGATGCAACAGTACAAGAAAAAGTTTGATACATTAACATGAACGGTGGTTTGCAGACATCGTTATTTGGCAATGCTCCTAACTAGCTTAACGTTTATTTACCGGCCGTTTTTTCATCTTCATGTGTTGTAGTCTTGCTGCCGCGGGTTTTAACGAAAAATATACTGCGCTTATTGCATTTGGCCGCTTCAGTTTCTAGAGCTTTCTTTTTTCTTTTTTTAATTCTGGCCTTTTCAGCGCCACCTTTGCACTTTTTATTATCCATTGTTTTATCTCTTGCGTATCTCTTAACTGATTTTGTTGTTGAGCAAGGTGCCGCTGTCGGGGGTGGGTTGGAGTCGAATGATAATTACGTCATCATTAACCTGTAGGCTGCATTCTGCTCGCGGGGTTGTGAGAAAATAAATAAAAAGAGTGGAGCTGCGGTAAAATTATGAATAAAAAGAGTGAGGCTATGGTAAAAAATAAATAAATTAAGTGCGACTGAGTGCAAGCAGCTAACATATAGGGACACCCACCCTCGTCGTGGCCAAAAAATGGACCGGCACCCGGAATTCTTCCAGTCCTCCCGATAAGCCAATCCGGGTCTAGTGTTATATCAATTCAACTGCTGCAGCCATGATTCAGCAAAGTTCCTTGTTTATAGTTTCTAATTACATCAGCCTGAAAATCACAACTTTTCCTTTTCCTTCTGTCATGGTACACAATGTTACTACAGAAGAGTCAAGTTTTAAAAGAAAAAATATAGAAACTTTCATTTTTTTCAAACAAGATACTAATGGTCTAATCATTTTCAATGATCTATGCTAAACTACAACTAAGAGTGCTATTGCCAGACCTGGAGATCAGCTGAATGGATTTGAAAACGGTAAAACTCAGCTCTAGAGGAGTTGTAAAATAAGCTACAGTATTGAACTATTTTCAGAAATAGTTGAATGTACCTTTAAATTTTAATATGTTTATTGCTGAAATGTTCTGGTTCTTGTCGCTATGCTAAATAGATATCACAGAGAAAAATATGTTAATCTTTAAAACCCAAATGAAGATTTTTTTTAAATTTCACTAAAATTTTGATGCATCAAAACGTTCATAAAGACATCATAACAGTAATCCATATGAGCAGAGCAGTCTAATCCAAGTCTTTTGAAGAGACATGATTGCTTTATATGATCAACAAATTTAATAATATAGGCTTTTATTTGGAAGCTTAAAAGATTTTTATACTTCTTCATGTACCATGCTTGCAAATTTACCATTAAATGGATTAAACTGATTAAACCGCTCAATTCATATTCTTTTATTTCATAATTAGCTTTTTAAAGAATCAAAGTTTTGCATTTTCAGTGGATATAAATCTCTCAGGTTTTATAAAAAAATATCTTAATGTGTGTTTCACAGATGAATGGAGTCTTGTGGGTGAGCAAATTATGACAGAACTGTAATTTTTTCTATTTATTACCATTAAATTCAGTAAGACCTGCTTTGTTCCCTTCTATTTTTAAGTGTTACCAGTTTGTTACATTTTCAGTATCCTTACTGTTTATGCAGTATTTAGTATAGTAAGCTATTTATTGCTGTCCTAAATCCTCATAAAATCATGTCGTATAATATTTGTGTGCGAAAGTGTTGAAGTTAACGGTGGTGATTTAATTCCAGTGACACAAATTCAGATTCTGTTGACCAAACACCCTTTCTTTTACTTACCTTTGAGGTTGGGTTCTGTGTGTTTTATTTTGTTTTGTTTTATTTATTTATTATTATTTTTTTGTACCAGGGGTCCGTTCTTCGTACCTCGCTACCTAAGTTAGATTGTTAGATTTGTTTGTTGTGGTTTTGTCCTGGTCTTGGATTGTTTCATTCTTCGACGATCCGGGACTTGCTGTCATAGCAACAGGTCCATAAGCTTAAACCTGTATGGGAGCAAGATTATTTCATGTCAACAGGATTTAGGCTGCGCTCCTGGTGGGTTATGATTGGTTGAAATGGTGAGGTCACATCTGATTGGTTAAAGAGCACGACTGTGTCACGTGGGAAAAAAAAAACTGTCCCTTGTCTATCATGGCCTCCCAATAATCCCCATCCATTGATTGGCTGTATCTCTCTCTCCACTCCGTTGTAGCTGGTGTGTGGTGAGCGCACTGCTGCCGTTGTCCTGTGGCAGCCTTCGCATCATCCAAGTGGATGCTGAACACTGGTGGTGGTTGAGGAGAGCCACCCCCCCACACATGATTTTAAAGCGCTTTGGGTGTATGGCAATGCACAGTAAAGCGCTATATAAATGTTTCATTCATTCATTCATTCATACAAATAGCACAAAAAACTAAGCTCGCTCTTTTGCCATTTCGTCAACCAATCGAAGGGGTTGTGAACAGTGTTTCCACTATCAATGCATGTCGCCTTTTAAACCAACGCAAGAACGTGCAATAATCCTAGACAACTCAATCCAGCTATACTTATCATCAACAGCAGGTGTGCTCGAAGAACCAAATTAGCCACATCGTAATTAGCACGATGATCTCATCTTAGATGTCTCAATTCATCTTGGATGTATCAAGCAACGTACGAAGAATGTTTATTTCACAGTAATCTGATGGTGCATACATTTTCTTGACACCTGACATTTGTTTTCAGTTGCACAAAATACTAATAATAAATCCCTCAGTTTGACTAATCAACAACTTTATTTGTTCGACAGGGGGAACGTGGAGAAATTGGACCTATCGGGCCTCCAGGAGTTGCAGTATGTCCATAACTTTTACCTGTTCATAAAAATAACAACTGCAGGAAAAGGTTATGAACCAGCTTATAGATTTAAATCATTGCACTGCACAAATGCTTTGTTAAAAAGTCAAATCCTTATTCGTCTGTTCGCTCTTCAAACTTTTCCACTCTGTACGGTGCTGTCGAACTTCTATTAAGAGCAAGGATGAGCTGTAGGTCTCGAGGGAAATTAAAAGAGTCGATTAAGAAAAAGGAAAAACGCCTCCTCTCTACTCTCCGGCCAGTGATGGACTCCAAAATACACGTCAAACTAAGGATCCATTATCGACCTGATTAAAAAGAAAAACATCTGAATGGAGTTTGCACCTAATAATGAGACGGCAAGAGAATTACACACATGAAACATTAAGAAATATTATCGTTCACATGCAACCTTGCCACTGTGTGTCCATCTCTGGCAATTCAGATTTTCAGCGAGTTTCAAATTAAACTTCTACAGTCATTATTAAACCCAAGGCTTCAGAGAGGAGATCAAGGACACTCTCACGACTCGACTGCTCATTATCCCTCGGTTCTCTTTAAAAAAAAAAACACTATGGCATGATAAAACATTTGGTTTAGAGCTCTACCGCAGATGCTCTCAGAGAGCCCACACTAGACATCTAACATCTCTCAAAGCACCTGAGGTTATTCATATTTGCTGAATACTAATTTCATAATTCTTGCAATGATTAGAAGGAAAGTTTACTTTCTCTTTTAAAACTTTAGGGCTTCCCTGGAGCTGCTGGACGAAAGGGTGATGAGGTGAATCTAAACTATTTTCTTCATTTGACCAAATCAAACACTGCCCACATTTTCTGGATTTAAATAATGAGTTTAATTTATTTTCACTTCACCTGATAACTATTAACTGTGTGCAGTCAAGCATCCAACAATGCAATCAACCATGTTTCAAAACTTTCTTTTAAGCGTCCCTTTTATTATTTGATCTCACATTGAGTGTCAATTAATGCATGTAAATTTTATGCAGTTTATCAAATTAACACTCACAACTGTCTATAAATAAACAATGTGGGATTTGTATTACTGTGTTTGATTCACAGGGGCAGCGCGGCCCTCCCGGTGACCCAGCTAAAGGGGTAAAACTGATATCCCAGAATGCCTCAGTGTCTCATCTAACACGTTTTTGCCAAAGAATAGACTGTTGCTAATATTTCCTCTCACATTTCACAGATACTTGGTCCTCAGGGGAAAAAGGGTGCCAGGGTAAGATACGGTGCATCAAAAACTGGTTTCAAAATATTTAAAAAAGTTTGAATGTGAACAAAAGTCACCCTTGGGTTTTACATCCCAGCTCATGAATGAAATCTGACAGTTATTTCCCCTTGGGTTTTCTTCAGCTGCATTGATGAAAACAAGCAGTGCATCCAGCACTTGGGCAACTTAAACATGGATAATTACTGCCATGAGCACAGATATGAATCTAAGAGCTCCCCCAGGTCTGCTTGTCAATGAGGAAAAAAATACTTATAGATTTCAGTGTTGCAAGTCCCAAAACACTCCGAGGTTAAAATCTATATTGATTAAAAGTTTTTAAGTAATGCCCATGAATAAACCAAACTGAGCTTGAGCACACCTGCCATATTGGTTGTTGGTAGGTTTTGTATTATATCTAGTGGACATAAGCAGAGATGTTTAAGCTTGGTTAATTTTTTCCATTTGGACTGTGTGTAAAGGGGGATGTTGGACAAGTTGGGCCACCAGGACCACAAGGAATCAAAGGAGATCAAGGTGATAAAGGTGAAAAGGTAGGTGTTTGTTTGCTGTTTTGGATATAAAGTATATATTAATTAGTTCCCGATGTGAATGTACTGATGTGTTGTCTTTTGGGTTTTTGAAGGGCAATCCTGGATTTGGAATCCCTGGTCAGCCTGGTCCCAAAGGAGAGAGTGGAGAAAGAGTGAGTGTTTATAAAGCTTGTTTTCCTGTAAGAACACAATAAAGAAACCAGAAAAAAGTCCAAACTTTAATCTTATAAACCATATGTGGAATTGCACTACTGTTTTAGGTTATGTTTAGTCAGAGCTGTTCTCTTACGCTCACCAAGATTGCATGTATTCAATCTAAGGTACATTAAAGCAGTATAAGCTTATATAGTGTGTCGGTATATATATATATATATATATATATATATTTGTAGTAAATACAAGTAAAAATCTACGTTTGTCCATCAACTCACGCATTAGTAAAAAAAAGTTTTACAATACCCCAAAGAAAAGAAAAACCCCTGTTTAGACCATTCTGTCCCATTTCTTTTTTTAAATGCAGGGCAATGTTGGATTATCAGGGAAACCTGGGCCTAAAGTAAGTTTATTATACTAATACTTGTATATTAATACCTGTGCCATTCACATATTTATATTTTAATACCTGTGAAGTTAACTTTGTGAGTGAATCAAGGAGAGTGCATAAAAGATAATATAATTAGAAAACATAATACATAAAATCATTTACATTTACACTTTATTTGATTGTGTCCAGGGCAACGATGGGTTCAAAGGAGAGAAAGGGGAAGTGGGCTTTTCAGGCAACCCTGGTTCTCCAGGACTAAGAGGTAAAGATGTAAGTAAATCAAGAGCCCAGAGTGACTGATACACGAAGGATGGGAGTGTGTGTGTGTGTGTGTGTGTGTGTGCCATGCATCACTGCACTAAGGATATTAGAGGGGGTTACTTTGCCATAAAATACCCATTGTTTGCTTTTTAATTAATGCTTCATTCATATTAAAATACATTTTATGCTTTAATGGATTTTAGGGTCTGTCAGGACCGAAAGGAGAGATGGGATTGAGGGTGAGAATCAACAATAACACAGAGAGACCCTGTACCTTTTCACAATATTTTTATTATTTACTGTAATTGTTTATATACTGAACTATTATTAATTAAACCTCACAAAAACTTGACATTTTTATTTAGACATTATTTTGTATGCTTATTATTAAGCTGTTTTATCTTTATAATGCAGAGGATTTTAAGGGTTTTTTTTTTGTTGTTGTTTTTTTGCAGGGAGAGTCTGGTTCACCAGGAGAACCTGGAGAGAGAGGTGTTAAGGTATTGTCTCTCTTTTAAACCCTTCCAATGAAAACATTTGAACTTTTCCTACCTAACACTTAATTATAAAAGCATAAAGTCACTATTCCTCATCTCCAATGTCAGGGGCCTCTCGGTCTTCCAGGACGACCTGGTGACCCTGGAGAAAAAGGCGAGCCTGGGAAATTAGGGTTACCAGTAAGCAGCTTCCTATTATTTTACATTGGGTAGATAGTATTTGATCAATATTTCTCTAAAGCACTTCCAAAGAGTCAATGAATTATGAATCATAATAGCAAAGAATATTCAATTCCATTTGATAATGACTGCACATATATTTCAGGGTTCAGAGGGAAACAAAGGAGAAAAAGGCGAGCCGGTACGTACTGCTATTAAAACGCACCCTTGAAATATGGTTACATTTTTATGCTATTTTTTGTCAATATTTCAAGGGTCGGTCATGCTTGGTTCTCAGATAACGGAATATCAGTTTTCTTGTCATGCTCTCCAGTAATAAATGAAAGAGCAGGAGTAACTGTATTAATATTTCATTCTCTGTAGGGAAGGCCGGGACCACCAGGAGACACTCAAGTGAGTTTTACTCTCTTTACTGAGTATTATAATCAAGCTATTTAACATAAATTAATGCAATCGTGTTATTTTCAGTTGGTTGGTTTTTTACACATGTATAAAGCTGTCAAGTTTGTAACTCATTTTCTCTCATTTATTTGGTTGACTGTTTCATGGTTTACCTTATTATTACATAATGTACATAACTTCAAATTCTCATAATGCCCCTTTCCTAGTTCACCACGTCAGACAACACCATTCTCACTAGGGCCATTAAGGTAAAAGATGATATTCAGACATTTTAAATTCTTGCCAATTTACTTATACCAAAACACACACATATATATACTGTACTCTGTGTTTGGTGTCTTCAAAGGGGGAACCTGGTGAGCCGGGGGTCCAAGGACTCCGAGGAGAGACAGGACATCCTGGACCACCTGTACGTTAGGCTTCCTCATTTAATGTACTATATACATATGAAAAACAGAATATGAGTTGCTTTTTCCTCCCTTAGGGTCCTGAAGGTAAACCAGGACCTCCTGGAAATTCCCTGGTGAGGCACTCTAAAGTTATGTCCACCTTTATGAATTTGATTATGCTTAGTAACTTTTTTTCAGCATATTTTTGCCAATGTTTCTGATTAAATTACTTTTAATAATTGGAAGATGAGCAACTTAAACACAATGTATAATGTAGCTCAATATTCTTTCTCTTCTAGCCCAGCTCTAGTAACGGAAGAGATGGTGTGGATGGTTTACCAGGAAGGCCTGGATCTAAGGTTTGACTTCTTTGTTTAAATTTTCATTTCTAGACTTTTCTAAAATATTTTGACAGCTAATTGTTGTCTACATATGCGCTGTCATAATTGTTTTATAGTTATAATTTTCAGTGTTTTTGTATGTACACAGGGGGAACCAGGACATAAAGGAGACCCAGGACCAGTAAGCAGACTTAATAAATGACTTGAAAAATGAATGTCTGCTTGATTTACCATTTTGCTTAATGTCAAGTGAAATAAAGAATATGGCAAAAATCTGTTTAAAAAATTATATGCGCTTTCCTAAAGGTTAGCTTTAGTTGTTGAAGGACAGATTATTATCATGATTAGAGTGGTTGGAGATAATGGTGCACTTTTCAGGGTTTTATGTGAATTTGTGTATGTATGTGTTTAACAGAAAGGTGAGAAAGGAGATCCTGGACGTGCTGGGATTACTGGTATGCCTGGTTTACCTGGGACACCTGTGAGTATAGTAACATTCATAGCACATATTAACCATAAAATCTCTCAAATTTCACATTTTTTCTTATCGTCTGTTGTCTTTCCTTGTAGGGTAAACCTGGTGTTGATGGGAAACGTGGAGTAGCTGGAAAAGATGTAAGTTTAATATATCATTGTAGTTCTAAATGCTTTTGAACTTTTTTATAAAACCAATCTACTTCTTTTTTCTCTCCAGGGAGATCAAGGACCAAAGGGAGATGAAGGGACAAAGGTGGGACAACAGACTTTTTTGAACTATTAATCCATTATATTTAAAGGATTAGTTCAGCCACAAATGAAAATTTGATGAAAATTTAAATAAATTTAGTTTCTTCTTTAAAAAAAATACATGGATGGCCTAAAGATGAGTGAATTTTCAGAATTTATTTGGGCAAACTATTCCTTTTAGCTGAAATGTACTTGCCTAACATAGTTTCTTATTGAACATGGTGCAAATGTAAGTTAATCCAAAATCAAACACATCACAATGCAACAATATTTTCTTTAAATGCATTTTTAACTATGGTACAATTAAATGTTTTGTTGATAGCCATTATGCGCATTATTTTAACTTCTTAGGGAAATGAAGGTCAAAAAGGGGAGCCAGGATCTCCAGGCTTGCCAGGTCCTCCTGTTGTCCTCCAAGATGTAAATATTTTTCTTTGTTGTTTAAGCTTAGATAAGCTTTGCTTGCAACCATGACTGTTGTTAAATTACATTTGTGTTTGTTCTTAGGGAATGTCCATTGAGGACATTAAAAAGGCATTTCCCATACCAATGGGACCCCCGGGTGCAGTGGTGAGTGTCTCATTGATAGCATTTTTAATACAAGTTCCTTTATCAAATAATTAACATAAAAGGCTGGGCTTTTATATTTCTGGAAATTTATATTTCACCGACTTTCAATTCTTACGTGTGTGTGTGTGTGTGTTGTTTTTTGTTTGTAGGGTCCTCCAGGAATAAAGGTAAAGTATAGCTCGCCAAGAATCCTTGAAGCACTGAAACGCTTCTCAGACGCTTCTCGGATGTAATTTTTCTTGTTTTGGTTGGCAGGGAGAGAAAGGAGGCATGGGTTTGAAAGGAGAGAAGGTATCAAAGTTTCTACATTTCATTGATTGCTCAAGTTATCTCCATAAATCTGTGCGGCAGAAGCAATGATATCTGGCACTGTATTATTTAACAGGGTGATGCTGGCCCACCAGGGACAGCTGTTGAAATGAAGGTTTGCATGGTTACTCAATGCCTAAACATAATTTACTTCATTACAAAACTGAACTTTGGTGGTGTAAACATATTGTTATGTTCTATTTCAGGACATTGAAGGCTTGTTTGATTCATATGGTATTAAAGTAAGTATGCTGTATTTTTAAAAGTTCGCTTTTAACCCAGCAGAAGGTCTAAAGGCTCAAACTTAGAATTTATATGATTATATGATTAGTTATGGGAGCAGGGTTACTTTGTAACCGTCGGGCAACACTGTGCAGTGGATTGATTTGAATCAAATGTTTTATTTATTTCAATATCTAAAGCCAAATTGAATGGCTATACAGCTCTGGAAAAAAATAAGAGACTACTGCCATTTACTCCTAAATCAGTATCTCTCTGAGTATGACAAGCATTTCATGCCAGTCTTTGTTAAATATCTACACAAACATACTTCATTCTGTTTATTGATGTACTTATTTGGCAGTTATTCAAGCACCTGAATCCAATCGTATTTAACGGAAAAATTTTAAAAAGCACTGCTGTAATCAACACTACCCTTTTGCAGTGTGTCCAGTTGGATGGTAAAAAATGCTAGAAGTCTTTCAAACGTAATTATAAATTTAAAAGTAAACACTAAACAAGCCAAAAACAGTGAAAAAAAAAAGATTTTAAATCAAGAAAAACAGGCCTCAATCCTAGCTTTACTGGCACAAGGAATCAGTGAGCATCAAGTTGCTTCTATCTTTAATATTTCAAAGACGGCAGTTTACAAAAAATGAAACAAACGTGCATTGTTTTGTATTGGTGGTGTATTGGTGAGGTGAACAGTTTCAGGAATAAAACCCAAAAGAAACTGCAGAAAACTTTTTCTGCAGTGGTCTCTTATTTTTTTCCAGAGCTGTATATTTTTACCAACCTCAAAATACTGAATCACTTCAAACAGCAACTTCATTTTGCTGAGATATTGAGCTTTAATGTTCCTTACATGCACTATTTTTATTAATATGAAACGTTAATATTTAATATTAATACTAAAACAAAAAGAAATAGAATTTTGGAATATAAATGATAACTGCAAAATTCCCAGTTAAGGCAACATCCATGAAACAATTTAAATGGATTTTTTTTGTTTTGAAATGAAAGTTCACTCACTAACAAATGAAACTCATACTAGAATTTTTAATTGACCATCAGGATGTAGTGTGCACAAAACCTTTTTACTTGTTACTTTTGTTTTAATTGTAATCTCATATGAATAATACATTCGTATGATTTGTAGCTAATTTAAATTGCATTGATGTTACACTACAATAAAACATATTAGCACATTTACAATAAAAACCCAATTTCACAGCTCTCGCTGCTGAAGGCCCTTATTGACAAGCTACTTCAGGATGGTATGGAGGAACTTCTTCATGAGATCAGCACCAGCAGAAGAGGTAAAGGAGACAGACAGGAGCCGGACTCAAACGTCATCACAGAATACACCGTGAGTAGCCTCCTGAACCTACAAAACATCTCGGGTAAATACTATAACAATAATAAAAAACCCAAAACTTTAACCCACAGAGTTCAGTAAAGTTCAGTCACCCACAAGAGTCATTACCTGATACAGATTTGACTGAAGAAGAAACTGATCTTGAAGAAGGGCAGATGTCTGAGCCCAGTCCTGTAAGCATACATTCGTTCCTGTATCAGTACTTACAGCACTATTATAATCCATTTCTAACCAAATATCAACATACTTTTTCAATTATACTTGACTGATTTGTTCTGATACACATTTAATGCAAGCAATACAGTTGTTGTTGTTTAATGTAGCTTTGGTGCCTTGTCTTGGATTTTAAGATGCCTGTTGTAGAAAAAGAAGAGGGTCCTATCCTTTCGAACATCTCTACTATTCACAAAAAGGCCAACCAGAGTAAAACCAAAGACAAGCTGGTAGATGTTGAAGAAAAGAAACTGGTGGAGACCAACTTTAGTGATGTAACACCTTTGAAATTTCTCCAAACCAACACTTCCTCTGAGAGGGTATGCTTACTAGTGATATATTATTTTATTTATTGTATTTAAGCTCATTTAAGTGTGTTTTTAGTGTGGTTTATATAAAAAAAAAAAGCCTTCGCCTCATTTTTTTTTCACAGATGAGCTCTGGAAAGGTTGAGGTAAGTATGGAGACAGTGTTGCACAGCCATGAAGACGCAGGGAAGAAAACATCTGGTGAAAAGAAGAAAGGCAGAGAGAAGGGAAAGGTAAACTGATCTCGATCTGTTATGTAGACGAGTTTCAGTCTCAGTTCTGTGTTGCACTTACTGTAAATTAACAGTACATCAATTAATAACTAGTCAATTCAGCCATAAGCAGGTTTTGGCTATTAAATAGACAGATGTCTTTTTACTGGTGAACATTTAAATCTGTTAAATAATAATAAAAACCTAACCAGGCATAATTAGAACGAAACATTAGAATTAAATATTAAATGTCATTAAATGTCATGGCAACTAACCTCCTTAATGTCTCTAAATATTTCTAATGATTGTTATTTAAAGCCTTCTCATAAATTATGATGATTCTCAACTGCTAAACTCTCAACCAGGGCAAAGGAAATAAAGGACGTCAAAAACGACAAAGGAAACGTTTGGTAAATGTTTTATCACCGCACCTAACCTGACATTCACACATCATTCACATCTAAAGGACTATTAAAATTGACCTTTATTTTTCTGATTACTTAAATATTGCGATATTAGAGTTAATATGGACTTGTCTAAAGATACTGCATACAACGCTTAAACCCTAAATGATTCATAAAAATACATTTATAAACAAACATTAAATGCACCCGTTTTCACCCATAAATTATAACATATAATAAATAAAACTAATATGCTGCAAATTTTATTAATCACAGTCATTATACTCACACTAAATGTATAACGAATGAATGAATTTTCCCACCTTCATCTTGTATGAATCAATGGAATTTTAATTTTGGGTGAATTATAACCACTTTAAATGTTCCATAAATCATGTTTACTAATATTGTTATTAATTTCAGTCTGTAAATCATGTCTCTAATGTGTTTCCAATCTATTCTCACTGACACTAAACATTAGCGTCAAAATAAACCCTTCTGTCTAATAATACTTGATCATTAGAAGGCAGAAATAATTGTTCCTACCTCTGTAACTTACAGGAAGATCAAGACAACATGGAAGAGGAGGTTGAGGAAGCATCATATGACGATGAGGAATATGAATATGAGGTAAGTCTGTCACCTGATCGTACTCTATAATTGAATGTATAATGACAAATACACCGATGTGATTCATAATCAGATTTAGTGTATAATGTGTCGACACATTTATAATTAATTGAAAGGGAACTGACATGTCAACCTACGCTAATCACCTGAGCTTACCTCACATCTCTCTCCCTCACACCCACACCAATCACGTCACACTGAACAGGGCCTTAATATATTACTCCCACTCCACAGCCAAAAGAAGAAACAGCAATCACAAGATTTCTAATTAATGTTGAGTAATTCTTCTCATAATCTCTCATCTCTTGCTTTCAGTTTGTATATGCGATCAAAGGGATTTTTTACACACAACTTTTCACATTGATTTTTGAATGTTTTGTTTGTATCATGTCAGGACGAGCTGCCCACAGAAGAGCCCTTTCCTTCTCGAGAGGAGGAGAGCGGAGGGGACGAGGTGAGTATTAATAAAACCAAATCAAATCACAACAAACACACAAATAATCCAGTCACATTTTAGATGAATAGTGGTTGGAATAATGTTTCATCAGTATATGTAAAAAGTTGTTTATTTTCTGTTGGAACTCTTGTTTTTATCCTCAGCTGAAATACTCGGCAACAACAGCTATATACACACAAGAAAATGAGGTAAGAGCGTCTTCTAAAGGGGTTATGTTTAATAGGATGCTACTGAAAAAATGTGCTATACAAATGCTATTCAGATGTTAAATGTTAACATTTGCACAGGGTGATACAACTTTTCCGATGACACAGTCTCCAGAGGGGATTACACTGGTAAGAATATACATTACTAACACTCGATATTTTTTTGGGAAAAAAAAGGTTATGCTTAACAAACCTACACTTGACTAAATATACAATAAAACCAATAATATTGTCAAATTAGATTTCTATTTTACTATATTTCAAATGTCATTTGTAATTTTGTGCAACGGTCAACATCAGTGTATTAATATAAAGTGTGAGTTTCAAGAACATGAAAATAAGAACTAATGAAACGTCATCGTGAAAGCATCCAAGAATTGTGCTTGATTTTCAGATTTCTCTGGTTGTGCACTTTAAATATGCTTCATAGTCCCTCTTACAGATTGTGGTAATTACACCAGTCTTCAGTGTCACATGATTATTATAAAATTATTATAATGTGCTGATTTGGTGCTCAAGTAACATTTCTATTAAAATGCTGCTTAATATTTTTTTGTGAAAACAATGGTACATTTTACTTAGGATTCTTTGAATGAAATTAAATTTGTAATCATTTTTTATTCATGAAAGTAAATATTTTTTAGCATTCGCAATTGATAGTTTGCTAACTTTAACATGTCCTCTTAATGTGCTTTCAGATGGTTCACACGACAACAGCGAGTCCCCTGCTTTCATCAGTAGTCACAGAGCAGGTACTGATTCAACCCTATGTTCCTTTTATCTGTTTACTGCATATGATAAACATGAACTTATTGTATGTGTTTTACAGAAGCCTCCTGAAACCACATTACTCTCGGTGCTAAATACAACACAAACCGGAGAGGAGGTAAATGTTTGTCTATCATTTTGCTTTCTCACTTGCATGTGGCTTCAGTTTGAAGCATGAACTAACTTTTTTCAGCATGTTTATTGGATGTTTTAGCTTATTGCAACTGATTAATGAATTGGTTTTAATCATTAAATTGGCATGTGTCTTGAAACACCTTTTAATTTGATTTTTTTTTTAATTGCATGACCAAAAAAAATTGCCTTCGCTTTGTCAGTGAATTTCACCAGTGCATTTTAAACAGCCAGTATCACGAATATAAAAAATATCATAATCAAGTAACACACTGGCATCCGAGCATGCACCGCACTTGATTTTCAGTCATGATTCCTCTGGTATGTGCACTTGCAATGCAGATTGACACATGAAACGTGTCTTACAGATCAGCTACAGGTTTTCTTTAATATATTTATTTTCTTAACACAGGAGCTCCCCTAAACTCTGTAAGCGAGACATTCAAGTGTGTAGAAACTGTGAAGGGTAAAAGAGGGGGAGGATCTGACTGGCCGGCATTACTTTGGGAGAGCCTCCTTTCCCGTCGCACAATGATGATGTCATTCATCCAAGCTGCCTCCACCACTACTAGCGTTCAGTATGCTGCAGTGCCTTTGATAGCTTGAGAAGAACCTCCAGCACTCTCTGAGGAGAGACCAGCCCAGTATAAACATAAAAAACAGATCTTATAATGTGCTGTTTTACACTTACTGATCAAATACAAGCTAAATCATCTATAATCCATATAAAAGTGACAACACAAGACACTCATGAATGGTTCTTGACATTATTTTTAATAGAGAATTAAATCAGCTCATTAAACAACAATGTGTTCATCAGATCCTTATTTATTGATAAGACTGAAAAAAGATTGTATTTCGTGTCTGCATATTTACTTTTTTTTTTTTTTTTTTTACATATGTGGTAGCATAATGCGCTGCCTGTTTTCACTGGTGAAGTTCAATGGCATATTGCTTTTCTTTCATATTTTATCTGTTTGTGCATGTTTGTCAGTAAATGTGTTCGTTCTAAAATAGTCTTAACCTGTTTCTGAGTCTTTATTGTGTTATGTGTGTTTAATTCATGACTCTTCATAATATTTTATCAATTATATTGATAATATAAATTGGTACCATATCAGTTGTTGAACAATAATAAATATTTATTTAATCAGTATCATGTAACTTTGCTTTAGTAATTACTTTTGTTCATTTTCTACTATTTTTAAGTTACGTTAATGAGTATTACTTTACAGTAAGGGTTCATTTGTTAACAGGAGTTAACTATATTAAATAACATGGGCTAACAATAAACAATACTTCTAAAGCAATTATTATTCTTAGTTTATGTTCTGAGATTTATACATCAAATTAATCAACTAACATTTTGTCCACTAACATTAAAGGTAAATAAATGCTGTATTAATATATTGCTATTAACTGATTTTTGATTGAGCGTATTGTAAAGTCTTACCAGTTCATAAAAAAACTAGTCAATTATTTAACAGTTAATGCAATCTAGCGATTCTCAAAAAGATAAAATAGATTTTTCTATCATACTAAGGTTTTGATACTTAATTTCAGTTGAAACAATATTAAAATGACTGAAAGCAGAGATGTAAATGTACATGAAACTCTTGTTTATAAGACTGTTTTGGTATAAACAGGTGAGCTTGTCGCACAATAGCAGCCCAGAAATGGCAAGATCTAAAGTGAAGAGAAGTGCTCCTTCATCTGAGTACATGGTAAAAACTATCCACCTAATGTTTTGACACTAGATTTTAATTTGCACATAGAATTAGCATCTTAATCGGGCATGAATCACATGTGTCTTCTGCAGGTCTACATGCCTGGGACACCAGGAGGACAAAACCGTTACAAACAAGGATCTAAGGTGATGAAAATTGAGTTACAGTGACATATTTAGTGCTTATGATTGAATAAGCTCATCTTAGAGAGCTGCATGATGTAATGGACGGAAATTGAGGGAACAAAGTAAAAATTGATCTCATCTTCTTGTAGCGGTCCACCTCAGGTGCACAGGGCAAAAAGCTGAACGTGAGTGAGTTTAATCTACCTAGAAAGAATAGTTCACCCAAAAATACAAATGCACTCACCCTCAGGTGATGATTTTGTTTCTGCATTATGTCACTTGCTCACCAATGAATCTTCTGTAGTGAATGGGTGCCGTCAGAAGTCCAAACAACTGATAAAAACATCACAATAATTAATCCACATTAATCCACGTTACTCCAGAACATCAATTAATGTCTTTTGAAATTAAAAACAGTCAAATAATGTAAAAACAGTCCATAATTAAATTTTTTTTTTTTATTTTAAAACTATTCCTTAAAATAATTCGATTTTTTAAGTCAGCTCAACAATGCCTCAAAAAGAGATACAACCACAATAAAAAAAGTACTTTCACTTTATATTTCTGTCACTCTTGTAGAAAAAGAAGCAAGAAAACGAAGACCCTGAGACTGTGACAGAGATGTACAGGGAAAGAGAGAGGGAAGAACAGGGGGAGAGAGAAGATGAAGTCTATACTGTGAACAAAGAGAGGAGTATTGAAGAGGACAAGACAACTGAGGCACAGTGGGACGTGGAAGAAGAGAATGGTGTGACCGAGACCGAGGAATACAGTTCAGGCGATGGTGACGAAGAAACAGAGGAAGAATTTGAGCTAGAGAGGGAGAGAGAGAGACAGGAGATGGAAAAAGAAAGGATGGAACTGGAACGAGAAAGAGAGGAAGAGCTGGAAAGGGAGAAAGGGCTAGAGAGCGAGACAGAGATGGAGCAAGAAGAAAAGGAGGAGAGAGAGAGACAGTTACAGAGACAAAGAATGGAATGGGAGAGACAAAGAGAGAAGATGGAGAGAGAGAGGATGGGAGAGACAGACCGAGAAGAAGACACAGGGCCCTGCATTTCCCACTGTGATTACCTTAAAGTAAGTATGTGCTTTAAAGTATATAGTTTTCCAAATATTCAACATATCCACAATATATAAATGCTATCTATAATTGGTTAATTTTTAATACATTCTATAATTCCAAAACTTAAATTAACATGTATTATATTATATTACATTACATTAATTACGTTATATTATATTATTAAATTTTTATTACCATATAATTGTTAATTACAGATTTTTTGTTTAGACTTTTGGGCCCCAGTGTAATTACTTTAATTATATTACAATTATATAAAATCTATTTTGATTCAACCATAGGAGAACTTTCTTTCATTATGATATGCACTAATATATAAAAGCATATTCCATGTTTATTTTCATTTCAAATTAGATTTTGAATCCCAGATTTATTAGAGTCTTATTATGTATAACTCTACATAAGTCATGCATTGTATATGCTTTTCCTTTCTTATACAGGGACCTCCAGGTGAAAATGGAAATCCAGGCCCTAAGGTTCGGCAATCTTTTTCATTATGATTCGGAACGATCTGTCCTACTAATAAACCATGATAGTCCCATCCCGAAAAAAGAATGTTATTTGAGCAATGTTCTCATCAGCTCTTATTAGTGTCCATAAGCTCTGTGTGTTCCCAAACCAAAGTCTGTTAGATAATCATTCCTGCTTTCTGATTGGACTGCAGCTCACCCACACATATGACATCCCCGCCTCCTCATTCACAATGTTAGGAAATTTTTACTGTCAATCAAACCGGGTGGGTGGAATTTCAGCAGTGCCCTTTTCGCTTGCTTTGATGCCCCAGAGCTTTATTTTTTCTCCTCCATTCCTGAAATGGATTCGGTGTCTTCATTAATACTGTAGTGCTGATGGAGAACTTTGATATGTTCCTTATAAAAACTATGTTTGTTAGTGGCTGATCACTTGTACATTTGCGCAGGGGGACATTGGTGAAAAAGGCCAGAAGGTACAGTCTTTTTCAACTTGGTGTCAATTACTGTTTATCTCATGTTTCTTCAGCTTCCTGTGATCTGTTTATGTGTTCTTTTATTTTAGGGAGAACCTGGAACTGGTCACCGTGGGCCCATTGGTCAGGCCGGTCCAGCAGGACAGAAGGTGATTGATTAAGCTGTGTACATTATCAATGCTTTGAATTTAACTTCCCATACAGTTCAATCCAAAAAAGCAGAGGATACCAACATAAACCCAAACACAATTAATAATGAAGATTGCTTAACTAACTAACATTTGAATGTTATGTGCTTAGGGTGAGCCTGGAGAACCAGGACCACCTGGAGCACAGGGCATTCAGGGGATTCGTGGCAACCCTGGCATCCCGGGGTCAGCAGGTCACAGAGGTCAGCCAGGTGAACCTGGAGAACCAGGTAGAAAGGTAATTTCTGACCATTCTCTTGAAATTAAACAATCCAAAAAAAAAGAACATAATGAATGAATTTTTAATTTGCTTGCATGCTTTTTAAGGGTGATAGAGGGAGACGAGGGAAGAATGGCTCACCTGGCACTCCAGGTGTAGTTGGTCCCTCTGGACAGCAGGTACCACTGAATTTGACTATATTTTACTACAAGTGAACAACTTGAATAAACTGAGAACTTGCTGTTCTTTTTACAGGGTCTTCCTGGTCCCTCTGGGGTTAAGGGTGAAAAAGTAAGTCACTGCATGTAGTATTTCTGCTTAATAATACCAGGTTAGGTTAAAATGAAGGACATAAATGTACATATACATCAAACGTTTCATCTGCTATTACTAGGGAAACAGTATCCCAGGAGAACCAGGTGACAGAGGAATTCCTGGGCTCCCAGGTCGCAGGGTAATATTATGCTAATTGCTCTTTCATATATATATATATACAGCCATGTTAAATACAAGGTAATTTAAGACATGTTTGTTTTTGTGATGTTAAATAGTAAATTACAAACTGACCACTGCAAACCTTACAAAATTACATTGCATGATTTACTTAATTACTAAATGTTGAATCTGAAAGAAAACATATGAAATAAGGTCAGCTGCAAAAAATGGCCATGCCTTTTCATCGCTAATCTTTCCCTGCATGCCTTTAGTAATTCCTGACAGTAGTTTTTCACACCAAAAGTTTGTACCGGTGCCAGCTGTTAGTATATTTGACCCCTAGTGTTCATGCAGTAGCATGTTTTTTTTTAGTTCTCTCTCTGTGTTTTTTGCTGTTAATTTTTTGGGAAATGCTTTTAACAACTCTTTCTCGACATTACAAGGGAGCCAAAGGCACTGTTGGTGCCAATGGGACTCCAGGTCTCATGGTAAGTCAAGGTTGATTCCATCTCATGAGCAGACACTTTAATCAAATCCCTCAAATGTTACTATAGCATCCCATAAAAATGTTATTTTATTTTATTTTATTTTATTTTATTTTATTTTATTTTATTTTATTTTATTTTATTTTATTTTAT
>JAUCNO010001091.1:12135244-12149444 GCA_032353835.1 Enteromius viviparus | reverse complement strand
TAAGAGCACAGTGGCCTCCATAATCCTTAAATGGAAGATGTTTGGGACGACCAGAACCCTTCCTAGAGCTGGCCGTCGGACCAAACTGAGCTATCGGAGAGAAAGAGCCTCGGTGAGAGAGATAAAGAAGAACCCAAAGATCACTGGCTGAGCTCCAGAGTTGCAGTCTGGAGATGGGAGAAAGTTGTAGAAAGTCAACCATCACTGCAGCCCTCCACCAGTCGGGGTTTTATGACAGAGTGGCCCGACGCAAGAATCTCCTTAGTGCAAGACACATGAAAGCCTGCATGAAGTATGCTAAATAAACACCTGAAGGACTCCAAGATGGAGAGAAACAAGATTCTCTGGTCTGATGAGACGAAGATGTAACTTTTTGGCCTTAATTCTAAGCGGTATGTTTGTGAAAACATCACCTGTCCAATACAGTCTCAACAGTCAAGCATGGTGGTGGCAGCAGGGACAGGACGACTAGGTGCAATCAAGGGAAAGATGAATGCGGCTAAGCACAGGGATATTCTGGACCAAAACCTTCCCCAGAGTGCTGAAGAAGGACCTCAGGCTGGGCCGAAGGTTTACCATATGACAATGACCCTAAGCACACAGTTAAAATAACAAAAGAGTGACTTCACAACAACTCTGTGACTGTTCTTGAACGGCCCAGCCAGAGCCCTGACTTAAAACCAATTGAGCATCTCTAGAGAGACCTAAAAATAGCTGTCCACCAATGTTTAACATCCAACCTGACAGAACTGAAGAGAATCTACAAGGATGAATGGCAGAGGATCCCCAAATCCAGGTGTGAAAAACGTGTTGCATCTTTCCCAAAAAGACTCATGGTTGTATTAGAACAAAAGGGTGCTTCTGCTAAATAATGAGCAAAGGGTCTGAATACTTAGGACCATGTGATATTTCAGTTTTTCTTTTTTAATAAATCTGCAAAAAAAGTAAACAATTCTGTGTTTTTCTGTCAATATGGGGTGCTGTGTGTACATTAATGATGAAAATCATTTAGCAAATGGCTGCCATATAGCAGAGAGTGAAAAATTTAAGGGGGTCTGAATAAATTTAACAAATAATCTTTAATACCGCTTTACCAGCCCAATGGGTAACTCAAAATGCAACTATGAGGGTCTGTGGACCCCTCCCTATATATATATATATATATATATATATATATATATATATATATGCATATACGTATATCTTTGGCATAATACAATACTAAGTGTGGGAACTGTATGACAAGGATGATGTGTCTGATATGTATGTCAGCTAGTCTCTTTCATTTTCTCCCTGCATGCTGCTGCCATACTAATTTAGTTAGAAGATAATTACTTTGCCATCACCTGCCTTAATTCACTCTAATTGCATTCTGTAATCACCACACGACCATACAAGAGACTAAATTTGGAATTTGCACATTAAAATCCAAAGCATAAACGCATTAGAAATGAATTTCAGGAAATCGCCATAACCTTGCCCCTGCCTCTCTGTCCCCTGTTGCATATTTAAGTTATTCTGTAAAACTCTTTTTTTTTTACCTGTCGATTTCATTTTGTTTTCAGCAGGACTGACCCCTCCTCTCATTGGGGTGGTCCATCAATGGTGCTGAAATCACTCTAAACACAAGGAACAGGTTTTGTCAAATTGAAAAATTGTTGACTTTACAACAATTTAATTTTTCCCCTGCTGTTTAATGAGTAATGTTTTAATTGCAGAATGATCTCTGAGCTGAAGCGGAGAGGATAAACGTGGCTATTGTACTCTCCTGTGATGTCTAAATGCCACAGCACTGCTGCTTAGCTCCTCTCTGACACGCGCATAATTAGTTTTCTGAGCCACGGTCGGATTGGGGGCACTTCTCTCAACATCTGTCGAGATGCCAGGCGTTTTATGCCTCTTTTCTCTGGCTCAGGCTTTGTGAGGGAGAAAGGAAGAGGCATGACATTTTCCACAAGTACACTACACTGTGGTGTCCCATTATGCTACTGTAAAGCATAGAGGCATGATTTTTTATTTATTATTTTTTTTTACTGTGGTACCATTAGATGTTAGATTAGCTATAACCTAAGAAAACTGTTTGGTTATATTCTTTATATTTACTTTGTAATTATATATATAAATTTTAACAGGATTATATAGAGATATATAATATAATATATGAGTGTGTGAGGAGCAGTTTTATATATACAAAACAGCTGGGATAAGATATATATAAAAAATGTAATTTGCACTTTTTTATTGTTTTACTACTTAAATTGCTTATGCAAAAACATACACATATACATACATAAAATAACATGTATTTAGTTTGTACTTGGATATATGTTATACTCAATATAATAATATATAATGTAATGTAATGTAATATAATATAATATAATTGAATATAATATAAACTAATAAATAATATAATTTAATATAATTAACATTACAAAACCTTTATGGTCAAGTAAATTAATAACATGAAGAAGAATGCAAAACAAATTAAATCAGAGATCGCTGAACACAAAACTGTGAAATAAGAGCCAGGCATTTACTTCATCCAATTTCTTGCAATATAATAGCTCATACATTTACAAAATTCAAGATCATAGAGTTTGACTCATCTAAGAGACACAAATGGTGCTGTCATAAGTTATTTGTATGTAGTGTGACAAACATTTTAATCTTATGCCAGATTATGTGAAACATGACACTGACTATGATGTTTTACAGTGTTATGTAACGCTCGCTGTGAAACGCCAGAGTCAGTGTGGCTTGCAAAGATGATGAAATGTAATTAAACATAGCAGGGTCTCGTTGCCACTGAAACATTTCACATAATTTAAGGAGTTGGTGTGAAAAGCTTTTTAAACTAGTGAGTCATAGATGGCATAAATTGCTTTTTTTTTAGTTTTTCTGTTTTTAACATATCTTTATATATTATATAGGCAATATACTGAATACATACACAACTAAAAATACCGGCAGCTGGGGTGCCATAAAAATACAGTAATACAACAGGCCCATTAAATTATAATTTTTGAATCAGCTGTAAGTGCAAAACGGTGTTTAAAAAAAAAAACGTTCACACATTACAATGCGTCCCGTTTAATTTAGTGCTGTCAAATGATAAATCGCATAGAAAATAAAAGTTTTTGTTTGCGTAATATGTGTGTGTACTGTGTATAATATAAATACACAAACATAAAGCATATATTTACTACGTATTTATTTGTATTTACATGTATATATTTATGTTTATAGAAAATATATCATATATATATATATATATCTTTAATAAACAAACATAACACATTTTTCTTAAATATATACATGCATGTGTGCATTTATATATACATAATAAATATACACAGCACACACACACACACATATATTAAGTAAACAAAAACTTTTATTTTGGATGGGATTAGTCGCGATTAATCACAACAAGTGACAGCACAAGTTTAATTGGAATTTTTTTCCGAGCAAACAATAATGACATTATTATATATTTTTTACAATGATTTACAAATTCAGTGAAACATTTTTTGTATACCAAAAAATCTTGTTACGCATATTTACAACAATTATGTAACATTAAAAAGACTATATGAATTAGAGACTCTATGTAGTGCTAAAGACTCATTCAAATTGCCATTTTAAATGATCACCAATCATTGCTATCTTTCAAATCACTTTAGGTTTTAGCCATTTGTCAGAAAAAAAATAAAGGCATTATACAAAAAACACATTATAAACCAGGATGTGATGGCGGTCACAGGTGATAGAAACTGTGGACAGTTTGTGGCAGACATGAGGACATCGGTTGGCCTGCCATTGGCTCACTGGAGGGTTCATAATAATAAAACATGGAGCCCAATAATAATATATAGAGCAGCTCCCAGATGCACAGGCGGTTTGGAAAGTAGAACGAGAGATGAGCGGCTATTACATTAACTCAGTCAGGCTGACCGCAGATGCCAACTATGTCCTAGCTACAACAAGTGCTGTATGAGATAAACTATTGAGCTTTAGCTATTTAGCTAAAAAATATTTTACTTCTGCTTTATTATGGCTTTGCTTTTGAGCATGTCTGAATGTGTGCGTTTGCTCCAGTTCCAGTTCATAAGACCAACTGTTCCCTAACAATACAACCTTATTAACTCGAATTTATTCATCTACTTTGCATATGGTAATATGCAAGGTGATTAAAAGAGTAAACATGAAAGGCAAGCTCTTTCCAGCTAATAAGCAAGACCTTCAGAATGAGTTTGCCCGGGCAGCAGTGAGCACATTTAAAATGTCCAGGAAGCAAGGGAGTGTGAGATTGTCAAGACATTTCTGAATGCACTTAGTAGAGAGTGATTGCGGTGTTATTTCAGAGGCATGCTCTCACAGCATTTGTGTTTATACTAAATGACTGACCACGACTCCGGTTCACTGACTCATTCATCGCGTACATGCAACAAAGGATAGATTACGCAAGTCATACGTGGGTACCGGGGAAAATTTATTTTTATCCAAAATCGAGACACACAGTGTGCAAAACTCCAAAAGAAAATCTATACTTTATTAAGGCAAGACACAACAGGGCTTTTATTTCATGCAATGGTCAATTTTAAGATTTTGGCCTATTTGGCCTTTCATAATGTGTTGTTTCAGACTAGTTGAAAAATAGACTTTTAATTTATTATTTTACTGCTGTCAAATGATTAATTGCAATTAATTTCTTTCAAATTAAAACTTTTGGTTTACTTTTGCTTTTTCTTAAATATATACATGCATGAGTTTGCATGTATATATACATACTAAATATGCACAGTATACACACATATATTATGCAAACAAAATATTTTATTATAGACACAATTAATCGTGATAAACAGCTCTCTGTTTTGAGACATGGCCAATCTGAGACCTCAAAACCATGCTGAATGACACACACTCGCAAGGGCATGCATGGGTCATGATGTTCCCTCAAGCATTAAAAAAGAGGAATCACATCTAATTTAAATCATTCAATATCAAATTGGAAACAAATACCGTCAAGCTTTTTTCCAGGTGAACAGCGCTGCATGATTTGAAAGCAAAATACAACATTACTTGACCTCAAGCTTGACCTACTTATAATACACTGCAAGAAAACCAGGCTAATGCTGTGTGTCTGACAAAGAGAATGAGGCTGAGAGATACAGAGCGTTGTCTAGGCGAATGGCATGTAATGTCACTCAGATATAGGGCGCATTAAAAACTGCATGACTGCTATGTAATTAGATTAAGTAAATCCACTTCTTAAAAAATTAATATAAGGAAGGTCAAAGGAGTGGAATAGGAAGGGACTGCTAGCACACTCTGGATCGAAAATTTATAAACCTCTAATGTAAGCTAGATTTGATCTGTGACACTGTCAGCAAAACATTATCATCATTATTACATTATATAACACTTATCATGTTCATTAAAATAGCTCATATTGGCTGTATTGGATATTCAATTGAAACGTAAACAAGTCTCATCCCTATTTTAAAGGTTTCTGAGGTCACGTAATGACCACTGGCAGCTCATGATGTCACTGCTGAGGAAATGCTCTGCAACCAATCAAGACCCTTCTACACCAGCAATGGTGTGTTCAAAAGGCTTGAATAGAAGTTAGTTGTGACTCTCGAGTTCAAGCAAGCTGTGTGTATATAATCACTCAGGCAAGTGCCAAAAGGCATTCCAGGACACATCCTGTTGTAATTTGTGTATTTGTGGAAATACAGACACAAAACAGGACGCTTCAAGCAAAACATTAAGTTCACAGAGTGGCCCAAAAATGCATTTGGACACTTAAGCCATACTTTAAATATGTATAAAAAATGTAAATGCCATTTATTTTAAAGATATATGGTATAAACGCGTTAAACAAAACAGTTCACTAAGATAGAGGTTTATTAAGAAAATCATATGGATGATTACTGGTTGCTAAATGTTAGTGTTTATATGACAATATAAAAATATGTTGATAGCTTAACTATAAGTTACCTTAACAAAAACAGTGAACATTTTTTTGTGTAAATTTTTTTTTTTTGTAGGTAAAGCTATAAATATCCACATTTTTTACAGTGAAAAACAGTAAAAGGACATTCCCAGAAGACCCTCCATTAAATACAGTATTATTATGTTAATAGAAAACAACAAATTTACATAAATACATTTTTAAAATTGTGTTTAGACAATTTGGTAGCAGGAAAGAAAATATACAAATGTAATTTATGTAGCCTACTATTGACTTTACAGAAATTTATATAATATAATAATATGCTAGGCAATTAATTTTCTGGTTCCGGCAGTTTTAATTTACAGTAGGTTCATGTGAAGAATTACTCTCTTAGGACACCTGTGTGAACTTAAGAAGCTGTCCACCAAAAAAATACCTCTTTTAATATTGAAATTTTAACCTGTCATTATAACAATGATATGGTTTGTTAAGCACACTGTATGCATCCTGGGTCAGACAATGTGGTTGTTTCGCTTTTCTCAAAAAAGAAAGGGAAAGAACCCAAAATGTGTCTTTATCCTTCTCTTTCTCACCATTGGAGACAGAACAGAATGTTGTTCCTGTAGTGTGACCATCTGTGGGCACAGCAGCGTGGATTGTGCCTCAGACTCCAAACACACACTTAGTGAGGCTGAGTGGACGGTGTGTTTCACTCTCACAGGGGCATCTTACACTCCAGGGGGTCCAGGTGGACTCATCAGTCTCCCACTGCTACACAAGACAGGCATGTAGAAGGGGAGTGGGGAGGAACAAGGTCGAAAGTGATGGAGATTAATAGAAACAAAAAGGGAAAGAGAAAGTGTGTCTGAAACAAAAAAATCGGGTTCCAGCATCAAATGTGCTAAAGCCCTGCACACAGAGGACAAATGGAACACCTAAAGATGCATTCACTCCACATGAAATTTTAAAGAGATAGTTCACCAAAAAAAAATATTTGTTTTTACCTTGTTGATTTAAAATCTTTCTCTCTTCCTTGGAAAGTAAAAGGTGAATCTCGAACTAATATGCAGGCTGTTTTTTCCCCAATTAATAAAATTGAATAAGGACTGAAGTTGATGACAAAAACTGCCATCAGTTCAAATGATTTCTGTGCCATGTAAAATATTTTTCTCATTTTGTGCTGAACAGAAGAAATTAAGTCATGCTAGTTCGGAATGACATGAGGGTGAGTTAATTACAATTTTAAAGGTAAAAAGATAAAAATATTTACATACAACTGCATTCATTATCCTGGCATTTTTGTCAATGGGTCAACACAAGCGAGTTTACGAAAACGATTCCCAGAATGCTGTGTCGGCACTGATGTTATCAAAGAGCAATGCCAATTCCAACTCCTTCTAATTTCTGACTTGCCCCGAAAACTGCTGTAATTTCTCTCTTATCCGACAAAATCTCGCTCCCCTCCCTGGAAAGGATTATTGCTGAAACTGGACCCTGATTCTTTTGAAAGTCACAGAATAGTACGTTCAGGCTGCATCGACTACAACTGAATAAACCATACACTGTAAAGTCATTACGGCTTATCAGCTCTATAGATGGTAAGCCAGTGAAAGGCTGCATTTTATCCTTAAGCACAGGTTTAAACTTCGATGACAACTTTTCAACACATTTGCAATGGGAGGAAGCTGGAGGTAAATGCAGAAAGGCATGTCAGAGGGATATACATAACTATGTTTGTGCTTAAGTTGAGGGCAGTTGTGACGCTTGCTCTTTTGGCATCTCTAAAGTTATGAGCACTACGTCATCTTTCCACTACCAGATGATATTTCTGCATTGTTACTAAAGCACTGTAGCACCTTACAACCAACCATTTAAAAACAATTGTAATTCATTCCATGACCGTTAAATGATGTTTTTTGGATGTTTGTTTTTTAAATGACACATTATACATACTGATTAAATAAAGTTAGTTGAATATCTATGGCAGATTATTTCCACTATGTGACAAAAATATTTTTATTTTAAAAAATGTCATGCAGTTCTAAGTATATAAATCAATGTTATTCAATTGCATAGGAACAAAAAAGATATTTGTGACTGCAATTTCTTTCCGTTTCGAACTTGCAATAATGACTTTTTCTGCAATTCCATTATTACATGAATTCTTTCAAGAATTATTATTACAAGCTTCCACATTTATCATTACCTGAAGTAAAACCTTCCCAAGTAAAGATTCAGAAGACACTGGATAAAACAAAATACCAGTTAAAATAAGCCTGGCAAAGACTTTCATAAACTACTGAAATAATTGATTTGATGTCTATGAATTAACTATGAATCAATTAAAATGGGATTCATTATTTAACAAAAAATCCCATAATATTTGGTGACCAAAAGGTCACCAAATGAAGAATTCAAAGACATTAGAGATAAAATCATTAAACAGACTACATACTACAAGTGGTTTTAGAATTCAATTATTTCCATATCATTGACCATTGAGCATATAATTGAACTAAATTAACGTGTTAAATTGACAGCCATGAATAATTCATAGAAGAATTGGGTGTCTGATGAGCCACGTACATGTGCACATGCACACACACATTCACAGCACTGCTCTCTTCTTTCTGTGGCTCTCAGCTGCCAGACTGCGTAACCCTACACTGAAAGTTGCCCCCTCTGCCTGCTTCCCTCTCCTTCCAAATGTCATATGTGAGACATCCTGCTCTCAGGGACAAAGACAGGCATTCAGTTTCCAAGTGGGACTTAGCAACATCCAAACATAGCTCTGACTCATGTAGAAAAGGGGGCATGAGGGAGTTCTACCGTGCAATGACAGGGCAGAAGGGAGATCCCCCCCAGCTTTCACGCTAAAAGTAAAAATAGATGTACAATGAGTGTATGAAAATATCTCTCTTTTTTTTGCCTTCGTGCTCCCAGGAGGTTGGAATATTCCACTATGTTCGTGCCACCCAGAAGACTGGATGTTCAGGCATCACATATGGATCACACCCAAACAGCTACTGCACCATGTATGAATGATGATTAAGTAATTGTTTTCTAACACTATTTAAAGAAAAACATGTGGCTTTCTTTTGTTAAACACAAAATAATAATAATAATAATAATAATAATACAAAAATCAGTAATGTATTATTTTAATTTTACATTAAATAAAAAATTTTTTTTATTTGGTGCTTCAAATAGCACTTAAACCATTCATTAATAATACTTTTAAACCATTAATTATACTTTTAAAACAAACAATAATACTACTTTAAATATTTATAATATTCATTTAAATTTATTTCTTTTAATTATTATTTTGCATAAAATATTTGCAAAAACAATAATTTAATTATTAATATTATTAAAACTAGAATAAGGAAATACTTATAATAATAATAAAAAATGAAGCAAATTTAGATTATATTAAATCCATATTATTGATTAGATTTAGAAATTATTATTGTGGGGGGAAAATTATAAAAAATATTTTAAATTAACCCATTTTAAAGCATTTGAGGCACTACACACCACCAAAATAAAAAAATGAAAAAAATAATAAAAATGCTGACAGTTATACTACAGAACTTAAAATGAAGTCTATGTGGCAAAAATAGAAAAAAAAAGAAATTTTTCTATTCCAGAAATATTTTTACTCTATTTCGCTTATAAACTAAACATCAGTGAAGCATCAGTGAAACAGAAATAATGTTTCACCAAGTCTGCAGATCAAATTTTGCACAACTCTTAACAACACAACAGAAAAACAATAAATTAGTTGTAAACGGAAAGGGATATGGTTTAGTTTTCCTGCCAAATCAAATAGCTGTAGCTGGCTTTTAGTTACACAGTGTCAAGTTATTCGAGAAATCAAGTATTTAACCTAGAACATCTCTTTAATGAATGCGCTTTCATCTCGTTAAACAAAACTGAACTCAGCAAGAAACGGAATGAAGAAACAAGATTTGTCTCTACATCTACTGTTCTTTGAAGATACGACTCATAGCCCAGAGTTTATATTCATACACTACATGTACCTAGTAGACTTCAGCTAAATTAATGTGTGTTTTGACCACAACGAGGCAGCTCTGATGTTATCGGTCCAGCTCTCTAATGGCTGCGTCTAATGATGGGTGGCAGACGGAAAACTTTTTTCTTCTCCTTTTTGCTATCATCCGGATATCCATGTTTCATAAAGACAGAGATAGCAAAAGTGCCTTGTTTTGTAAAGACATACATGGACAGAAAAACGATAAATGCGCGTTGATAATAGGAACCTGATTATGGAGTACGAATTGGAAGCAAAAAAAAAACACATTCGCCCATCTATACTTACAATATAAGGGCACAGAACAGTTAAGTTTGCCCTGTATAACGTGACCTGACATTTTCATCATGTTAAGTGCAATAACTTTGTTACTGCAGCTGGTGAGTGAGATGGGAATCATGAAATAGCCTCACTATTTAAACACGGGCTACCCTATTGCGTAGGAAATCATCTTCTGAAATAACATCCACAGACGTGAGCGCATCAATCAAACAGGTTGCAGGTTTTGCGGCTCGTGAGTACAGGATGGCACAGAACAAAAGAGGAGGTTAAGGGAACAACGGAGGTAGTTGCTGATTCGTGGACCCTACTGGGAGTGAAGGCAATGCTACTCTGGGTTAATCGCATGTCTCTTAGCAGAGATGTGACTCTGTACAGAACAGAGGTGACACAGGAAGTAGGTCTAATTTGATGTCATTAACTAAAGGGCACACAGACCAGCAGAAGAAGAAGGGCAGGCCAGGTACATCAATCAGAGAAAACATGACAGGTCGAGGCAAAATCAAATCAATATATATATACATTTTTTTTTCTTTTCAAAAAACAGTAATAGAAAAATTGTAACACTTTAGAAGGTAATACCTGTTAACTATTAACTATACCTTTTCCTGTAGTAAATTCTCAAATAGCTGTTTATTACTAGTTAGTGTGGTAGTTGTTAGGTTTAGGTATTGGGTAGTGTAAGTTCATGAAGGGTAACCCATTAATGTGTGCATAATTAGCAAAAATAAATGGCTAATGTTCTAGAAATATGCATGTTAATAAGCAACTATTAAGTGTAACCGTAAAATCAAGTGTTACCAAAAACGATTTAATAAAAAACAGAAGATAAGAATGATTTAAATAAAAGTTATCAATGTTATGATTATAAGTATTTGTACATGTGTATATTATATGTGTATATTTATTACTCCCACTTTTTTTTTTTTTACAATCAATTTTTGATGGATATTTTACAGTCACATACAGGTACAAAAAACACTTTAATACACATTCAGAGTAAGTCAACTACATTGACTTTATATTCAAATCCTAGCAGTAAAAGAGCCTTGTGTGCATCTACGTGCGCTTGCATGCATTTTGCTCAATAACACACATGCATGTTAACTGATCCTTCACTTAAATATGACCAACAACGTGCCTGATGCCTGTGGTGCAAAACTGCGCCAATACAGCAGTGTCTCAGGTGGTGAAATAAAGAAGATATCATGTGTCTATTTACACATTAGTCAGATAGGAGGCCCCATTCACATGGCCGTTTCTTTATTAATAAGGCTTAGCAGGGGACTTGAGCTTATAGAACCGCATTTGATGCATCAAATGATGATGGCCTAAGATGATGGGAGATCATTCATTTGGACAATGAAGAGAAGATTTTATAAAATGGTACATCATGTTGATGTCACTCTAGGAAAAAGACACACTGGACGTCTTTGGGGCAGGTTACTCCAAAAGGAAAATAAGTTATTTTGTCCATACAATATAAGTCAATATAGTGTCTAAAACACTACGCCATAAACATTTTTAACAAATATTAAAAAAAAACTCAATATTACTATTATTTAGTATGGAAACTGTAAATTCACCAAAAATGGCAGTAAAAATAATTACAATGCTACCAAAATAATTCTGTTTCAAATAAATGATAAATGTGCTTTTGAATTTTACATTCAGTAAGCAATGCATAATGACATTCACAGAAATAATAAACAGCAAGAACTGTTTGACATTAATAATAATAACCATTATCAATAAGTACCAATGATAACTTATAATACCACATAAATATATCAGAATGATTTCTGAAGGATCGCTGAAGACTGTAGTAATAATACAGAAAATTCAGCTTTGCCACCACTGGAATAAATACATTTTTACATATATTCAAACAGACATGTGTGACCCTGGACCACAACACCAGTAACAAGGGTCTTTTCATTGATTTATGTATTTGGCTGAGATACAACTATTTGTGCAAAAAAATGTAAAATTTTTAATATATATTTTTGGTAGGAAATTTCCAAAATATCTTCATGGAATATGACCTTTACTTAATATCCTAAAGATTTTTGGCATAAAAAAAGAGAATTTTGAACAATAAATTGTATTTTTGGCTACAAATATATAACCCATGCTACTTTTGTGGCCCTTGGTCACATTTGTCCTTTTATATTTGGATAATATTTCAACATTTTACTGTATTTGAATCAGATTTTTTTTTTAAAGATTTAAAAGAAAGCTTAATTACTCAAGTTTAGCTCTATTTTAATTCAACTGCTTTTCTTAAAACATTCACTGCAGAAAATCTTATATTTGACATCTGTCTTTTTAGAGGTGAGCGTGAGGACAGAAAGGCAGACTAGTGACTTTAAGGAAAACATGAGTCACACTTTAAACATGATTTAGTGTCACTAGGAAACAAAACTGGTCATTGGAAGTGTAAATGTTAGCGTAGGATCTCGTATTGGGCAATGTAAACACTCCTCCTCAAATGAGCCATCATATAAAAGCATGTCTAACAGTATTTACATTTGCAAGTGTATTACTATGCAATGGCCTTTGGGTTTACATGCATATGACTGAGTGTGCTTGAGACTGTGACTCTACACATTGGTGTATTAAAGAGATTGTTGGAGCCAACCTGTATTGAGCCAGAACAGACATGAAATATTCACAACAGCACACACACACACACACACACACAAAGCTAAAACATGCCAAGGCAGATGGTGTGACATTCGAAGAGCACAATCCAGCAGCCTATCAATAGGATACAGAGAACATTTTGTCGAGAGGGGCGTGATGGGTAATAAACACTTTGCTCCCAGAGAGGGACTGGGTTACAGCGCCACTTTGTGGTGCTTTACCTAGCCATATGTTTGGGCATGTGGTTACTCATTGTTGACCTCTGATACACACGGACAGATGGACGCAGCGCCAGACCAAAACAGAGCCTGGGGAGACAAGATAGGTTTGTACCTTGGCTTAAAAGACATCATACAAGAAGACTGAGAATTTAAAACTCATCTCCTCAATCCACCGTTGTCTGCGTCCAGGCCGGATCAGAGAAAGAGAAGAGTATTGATTTTGCCTTCAGTCAACAAAATGGTTTTTCCAAGCTGACTAAATATAAGCTCTAGCGTGAAAAAGTAGGGGCGTTCTTGGGTGCAGAGCAGAAAATCGAGGAGCCTGGCTAGCCAAAACGTGCGCAAAATTGCCCGCTGTCATACACGGTTTGCCTCAGAGTGGCTTTCATTCAGTTGATACATTGTTCACTCACTCATCTTCCTGTCTGAATTGGCCACGCTCTACGAACTCTGCAACAGAGCTCAGGGAAGACAAGCATTACTCACATTTGCAGGTACTTCTGAACACATGCGGGTACCTGAAAAACGGGGGAAATAAATGAACAAAAATGTAAAAACTAATTTTAGAAGTCAATGAATGAATGAATTAATTAGTTAGTAATTAACTTGAGCATTAAATCCTTGCTACAAAAATAAGGAAAATGGTCTAGTGTCCTTTCCACATAATGTGCAATCTCAACAAAATATAAGAAATATTGTAGTAAAAAAACTTAACGCAAATCTTTTTGTATCCCACTCAAGAAAAACAGGTTGAAGGTTGAAATATGCAGATTTGGTGCAACAGTTCTTATAATTATCAACGTTGAAAACAGTTGCACTGCCTAATAATTGTGAGGAAGCTGTGATATTATAAAAAAAAAAATAATACTACTCAAAAAAAAAAAAAAAACACTCATAAAATGCATCAAAAGTGGAAGTAAAAACAAAATAATTATTATAACTCCTGCATTAAAACCTTGCCACAAAAATAAGGAAAATACTCTAGTGTTCTTCCCTCATAATGTGGAAAATGAACACTATAAAGCAAAATAT
>JAUCNO010001091.1:12110102-12135144 GCA_032353835.1 Enteromius viviparus | reverse complement strand
ATCTAATAAATGCAGCCTTGATGAGCAGAAGAAACATTTTTAAAAACCATTAAATATCTTACTGTTCTAAAACTTTTTGAACGGTAGTGTGTATATATAGGAAGATGTGCAACAAGTGTACTAATATTGCACAAATCACCACTACAAAAATCATTAATTTTTACAGTTTGACAAAGGTTTCACTAAATTACAATATACTGAATATTAAACCTTTCCCTGGCTGGATTATGAATATCTAAATTAAACTATGAATTATTTCTAATTAAATATATGTTGATCATTTTATCTCAAATATAAATGGCAGATATTGTGTCACTACAACTTTAACTTTTTTTAAAGGAACTTTTTTATTTCAAATGATGGTAATAAATATTTCTTTGTTTTTCCAAATTATAGCATAAAAATCTCATGGACATTATGTCAAATGTGTCACAGCTTACCCTCCTATTTGTACAGTGTTAAAAACTTTCACATTGCACTGGTTCTAGAAAGTTGTTTCAAAAATATAAAAGACAGAATGATATATTACAGGGGTCAGGGTCCTGCTGGACTGTAGGGAGGTTCTGGAAGAGTCCTTCACCTTCCTAAAATCCTTCTTTTTTTCCTGTCTTCCTCTCTCCTCTCTCTCTCCCTCTCTCCCTGCAGCTGTCTCCCAGTGCCACGTAGCTTTCCTGCATTATTAGACAGATGGAATTTACCAACCCTACACATGAAGCTGCTATTTGCTTTCTTTCCATCTCATTTCTCTCTCACTTTGTCACCCCCTTCCCCCACTTCACCTCTTTCGTTGTATTCCCTGACTCATTCTCCGCTTCCAAAAGCTTGTAGGGTTTGCTTAAACAGTCTCACTTAATTGAATGTGAAGACCTCAAGACTTTGGCAGGACACTGTCACATTTGGTCATATCCTACAGCAGGCACATCATTTGCATCTGCTTTCAACAGGTCAGAAGAAATTAAATAAGAACAGACATTTGAGACAAAAAGCAAATAAGCAAACATTCAAGATTGGGGATATTATAAAAAAAACGCTCAATTTTAACGCATTCGTCAAAGTGCCAAAGATAAACAAATATATTTGTACATAATAGATCATGTAAACTTATTTGCTATTTATTTTAAAATAACCAGGATATATACTTAAAAAGCATGATGTAACGGTATGCATGGCGAAGCATTTTTTAAATATACTCTTCTGCCATCTAGTGGTGAATAAAATCGAGTACAAGAGTCTCTGCAAGGACTCACATGAACAGGGAGACACTCAGCTTTCATCCAAACATGTTTGTTTGCTGTAGAAAAACACACACATTGGAGTTGCTGTAACTGGCATCGACCGATTATGCAAGTCCCATGTGTGAGAGAGAAAAACAGCCAAGTTCACCTAAGCCAAATTCTGAATAATGTGATTTTCTTCGCTTCAAATCTGGCAAGAATAACTGTAGCTGAGCAGGAAAACAGGCCAAGCATTTACCAAGAAAAATAAAGCAAGCAATTTTCACTGTGAGTAATGAAAAACATACTGACAATATTTTATATACTTGTCATGATGAATTTTCTTGTTGAAAGCTGTTATAGCATAAAATGATCTGAAATGTCACGATGAGTAACTTTGGCAAACCAGTGCTGATATAACACTGGCTCAAGAAAGAGATAGTAGACTACCAGGTTATGAAAATGTGTGTTATATTTTTATAAGTAATACATTTAAATGATGAAATACACTTCAAACTCAAAACAGCTGTCAGCCTTGCTCTCTCTGGTTTTTAGCAACTAGTCACATTTCAGCGCTTTAGCAACATCAACACATCCTATGGAGGTCAATTAACCCAGGTCTCAGACAATGAAATCCTGCTTTATTTTGTTTTTTTAATAAAATCAGTAGAGCACCAGCAGGAAGAAATGTACGAGTGAACGGACATTAGGATTCAAATCTGTGTCTCCATAAGCACAACTGCTCTTTACATGCCGTTCAAAATCCTATTCCTAGATAGGGACACATTTTTGCCATTTGAAAGGTTTGCAGTCTCCTCATCACTAACTGCAAAGAGTTTACAATCATTGTAACAGACGCAGCTGGTCTTCAAGGTCTTCAGTCCAGACAAAAAAGAAAAGCCAAGCCCATTTCGACCCATATGTAGACCATTTACATGGATTCCCAGTTGGTTCAGTTTAGTAAAACTGCACCACCTGAAAGCCTCTGAGGCAACGGAAAGCCAACGTGTCCAGGTGACCCAGATCTATCAAGTTATATTCCAGGTGGACCATAACGAGGCGGCTGAGAGGAGATTCATTGCCTCGACCCCAGCAGAAAGCATCCCGTGGAATTGCACGGATTTTATTGTGCGTAAATGTTGCAGAGTGGAGCCATAACGGGAGCTGCCTCGGTACTTGCTGTAAGGCATTGTGACTCATGTCCAGCTGATGGAGAAGTGGAAGAACCCGGAAGACACCAAGGGCTACTTTAGTGATCTTGTTTCTTGCTAGGCCAAGATGCTCCAACTGAGGCATTGAGATAAAAGCACCCTTGCCAATGCTAGAAATGAAGTTTCCCTCCAAATTAAGGGTCTTTACACTACGAGGTAGATGAAGAGGAACCTGCTTTAGTAAGTTGCCCTCTAGATTTAAACTCTCGAGGCGACTGGCGTTCAGTAGCGCTGCTTTCCCAAGACCTTTATCTGTTAATCTATTTGCACTTAGATCCAGGACCTGCAGAGCCGCCTTACCCCAGAATATGTCTCCTTGTAGACGTTGAATGCGGTTGCCTCTGAGATAGAGTTCTCGAAGACTGAGGGGCAGCTGCAGGGGAACAGAAGCAAGCTGATTGTAGGAGAGTGTAAGCGTCCGAAGTTTGCCCAATGGTAGAAGAACTCCCGGTGGAATAGTGGATGATTTGTTCCCCAGGCTGTTGTTGCTCAGGCTGAGGATCAGCAGGTTTGGGCAGCGTCCGAAGGCTGTGGCGGACATCACATTTACCTGGTTCCCATCCAGCCGTAGCTCCTCTAGAGTAACAGGCAGGTCATTTGGGATGCTCTGGAGAAGGTTTCGTTCTAAGTATAGTCTCTTTAGGCTCTTGATCCCTTCAAAGGAACCGTCAATCGTCTCGTCTGTTAAACGGTTGTTGCTTAACACCAGGAACTCCATGGAGTCATACTCTAAGAGCAACTTTAATTGAATGCTATCGATGTGGTTGTTCATTAAGAGAATGTAACGGGAGTTGTAAGGAATTCCATAAGGTATTTTGTCAAGGTCTTTGTCGGAACACTGCACAACCCTGGAAAGGAAGAGATCATGTTAAATTACAGCATGTTAACTGAACGTTTTCCAGCGCAATCCTCAGCAGCATCAGGACAATTCTTAAAGAGATAGTTCACCCAAAAATTTAAGTCCTTGTCATTGATCACACTTGTGTTCTTCCAAACCCACAAGACCTTTGTTTATCTTCAGAACACAAATTAAGATGAAATCTGAGAGCTAACTACTAGTACTTTACTAACTTTCTGGGCCTGGAATGTACAAGTTGCTTTGCCGTCTATGAAAGTTCTCGGATTTAATCAAAAATATTTTGATCTGTGTTCTGAAGATGAAATTTATGATAAAATGTCAATTTTGGGGTCAATTAAATCTTTAAGCATGATTTAGCATACACATACCTTCCATAGCAGGAACATTCTGAGGGGCAGTAGTGATCCTCAAAATAGGGAAAATACGAAGGTGTTGTGGATTTCAATTTTCTGTCTCCTTTGAAATGTTTCACTTTCTTAGCTTTTTTCGTAACTTTTGACTTCTTGGCCTTTACTTTGAAGGCCTTTTTCTTCTTTGCTTTGGTATTGTCTTTAGGTTTGTTTTTTGATTCGACTATAAAAGGGGCCTTTGCAGTGGGTCCTGCCCTTGCTGCCACTGCTTCGACATCAACACTCACTTCCTCCTGTGGGCGGAGTTTAAAGCTGTTCATCACATGGAGCTCCACTTTGAGATCTTCATTTGTGCTGCTCTTATTTACTAGTGAAGTGTGTCCGTTTGCCTCAGCAATTGAATTTACAATGTGAAGTTGTGTTATGACAGGCAAGGTTTCAGAAGTTGTATTTGGTCCTCGTGAAGTGAAGGAGAATGAGGAAGGTACAGATTTTGTATGCATGTTCAGGAAAGTTTGGGAGGCAGTGGTCATGGTAGGAGGAGGCAGATCCTCCTCACTCTCCATTTCTTGTGAATGGTTGGTATTCTCTGCAGTGAGGATGGGTTTGGTTACATCTGACATGTTGTGTTCATCCAGATTCTGTCCTTGCTGCTCTCGTTCTACTACTTCTATCCTTTTTACATCACTTTCACTTGTTTGCTCCACCCTTTTTGCTTTCTTCATTCCATGTTCTTCGACTGTGTCCATTTCTTCTTCCACCTCTTTCATTGCGACCTCTATCTCACTTCTTTTCTCATTTTCAGTGTCGAGAGCCTCCATTAAACGATCAAGTTTCTGCTCGGCCCAAAGGTCACCTTCTGCAGATGCATTCTGCATGACCGTCACATTTAAACCTATAAGAGGTAATAAACCTTTGTGAACATAATGAATGCAAAATCTCCCTCATAACTGATTATTCTTTTGCTTTCAGGACATTAGCTGACTGTAAATGTTACATGATTAAAAGCCTGCACTATGAGTTAGTTATTACACTTGTTCCATAATACAAATACATTTATTTATAAACTGAACAATCTGTGTTTATTATCCATTATGAAACATTTTGTGTTTAACCTTAAAATACAATAAAAAATATTAAAATAAAGTAAAATAAAGAATTTAATCATAGGTAATTAATAACTTAAACAACACTTACTCGGCTGAAGTACAAAAGTGTGTCCGGGCACAACGAAAATCAACAACAGCACGAGGGGCTTCATTTTTGGCTAAAATGGCTAAAAAAGAAGAATACAATTTTCTAATTAGCGTGAAAAACAGATTGTTAAAAATTTATTTGTCTGTCATAAAAGTCTGTGGCGATCAACCAAGCTCCCTGAGACTAGAATAAAATACTCATGATCTTTTAAATGGCTCACAACCACAATAAAAGGTGCCAGGAAGCATCTGAACTGGTTTCCATTTACAAGCCATAACTGATTGTGTGAGCAATAAATCCAGATCTTGAGATTTTATTTTAATGAGATCGGCCCGCCAGGCACAGCTTACCTGGAGTGTGTTCAAGGTGAGTATGTAGCTTCCTTCAGATGTTTAAGTCCTTGTATTCTGCAGATATGGAAGACATGCTGGCTTCCTGTACTGCGAAGACTGTCTCTACTCCACTGAGGCCGACACACATACACAAACAAATAGATGCACATGCAGACTAATGGACCCATTTAAAGACTCTCCTTCTCCCTAATGCAAATTCCACATAGACGCTCAGAAAAATGATACACTCTTGAGTAATAGCTCTCTTCAAAGACACTTATCATTACGGGAATTTTCTCACTCACACACTAAATGCAGAAAAATCTAACGGATCAATTCAGGGGAACGGAGATAGACATAGTGGATAGAGAGGTCAAAGGTCAGGATTCACTTTACGATTGACACTATTTGCTTTACTTTCACAAATACCTGTGTCGACTCACTGGCACCACAATGACAAGTGTTTCCTAAAAGGGTCTGTGGCCTTTGACCTTACAACAGGTTCGTATTTAAATCACATAGTTTTTGGACAAATGGTTTGGATGAAAATATTATATTAGATTCAAGAATGAGAATTCAAATGTTTTATTCCATCACTCATCATGGATTTCATTGTAATAGACTTTTCATTTTAATATAAAACTTTCTTCCCTTTTCTAAGGCATTTCTGCAAGCCCCTGCCTAAATATGACTCCAGATGTAACCTTAATCAAAGTGTGAGGAAATATAAAGATGATTAAAACAAGTTCGCTGTCACCACCAAGCAGCAGGAGAGGAATGCGTGAGCTGGCAGGCAAACAGAGATGCATTAAAACTTTATCAGGTCATGTCAGTGCTAGTTTCAAGTCGTATAGATTTTGTTTTTTGAGAAAATATTTGATGTTTGCATACATTAGGGCTCCCTAATATTTTAAGATTCATGTTATTGAGATATTGTTAAGACACAGTGTTTAAAAATGTAATGTAAATGTAACTGGCAATATTTTGCACTGTCCTAACCAAAAAAAACTACAATATTTTTTACTTTAAATGACTGTATAAATCTAATTTATCTGTATAATACTTCACAACACAAAACAAATCATATTTTTTATCTTTCAGTTTTTACACTTTTCATTTGACATTTCCATGAACCCTCTAACACCCGAGGAAAAACCCCTGAAGCCCAGTTTGTAAAACCCAACTAGTTTTTCCAAGTATTTCTAGCTGACTAAACATGTAGTTCCTCTTTCACATTTGTCAAATCTAGCATTTTCTACAGTGGAATTGTGTTTCCAGTTATACCTGTCACCAGGCTCTCTCAAAGTAATATCAAGCCTTTATGAAAGACAGAAAACACCATAACATCATGTTGGTGATGTAACTTGTATAAATAATTAAATCGAATCCTCCGAGTGGCACTAAGTGACTTGAATGGTCAGCACAGCTGTATGACAGAGTGAAGAACAGCTTGTAGATCAAAGATGGTTATTCATTATTGTTTAAGTTTTGAAAAAGACAGCAGGCTGCATGCAATGTTTTTAAAGAGTATAAGACTACAGTACATTATAAAACACATTGGAAATACTTTAATGTATAAACATCCACTACAACACAGTGTTTACTTTAAATACACACTATATTAAAATATACAGCCATATTAAATCATCTACTAAAAGATATTTTTAAAATAGTATTATATAATTCATAAAAAGAAAGCATTTCGCTCGTGTAGGCATTTTTTTTTTTAATAGATGAACTTCTAAAATTAACCACCAGGGGACAGTAGAAGAGCATTTAAAATTGTATACGTTCACACAGATGGACCCCTCCGTCGTGTTATGTAAGAATTTAGGTCAGAAGTTTATATAAAAACGAATTTCTTCTCCAACAAACTTTTCTAGTTTACTGGCATCGGCGCATTTAAATACAGAATATAATAGGACACAAAGAAATGAGATTCTTTATCTTTGGTGTCACTACTATCATTCTAGACAGAGAGAATGAGGGAGGGACACAGACTTGAGAAAAGAAAGGTAATGTTAGTCTTACTATCTGCTGGGATGAGGAAAGAAATTGGGGCGGCTTGTCCCAGACAGACCACCTGTTTGGAAATTGGCAACAGGGTGGGAGTGGTAAAAGTTATTATTTCATATACAACTATAAGAAAAGCTTATAATTAGCTTAAATATGATGTAATGCATCTAAAAGCTGCATTTTCAGGCCATTATTACTCCTCATTTAAGATGGTGGCACACCTAAACTCAACACTAAATCTTTTGTTAGCTCTCTTTTGTGCATGTGCTAGAGCTGTAATGACGCACACCTGGTCAGGAGACAGCTGAACGACCAGCTGTCCAATTACATTTGCTCAAAGGACTGTCATTTCAACACGGCTTGTTGTTTATGAATGCAAATATCCTAAAATTGAAGCCGTCAGTCTGTACTTTAACCGAACAGTGATTAAGTCAAAGAGAGATAATAGAAACCTCATGGCTGATTTTCCAATTTTAATTTAGGCTTGAAACAAAAGCAAATGTTTTGGCCTTCAGGTGGACTAATTGATTGCACTTTGTGTGTGAGTGTGTGCAGACTACATAAACACATATGCATCAATCTACTCAATAACCAGTCCTGCGAGGAAATTTCCACTACAGCTTGTAATTATTTGTGCACCCTGAAGGTTAACCAATCATTTAGTCTCATGTACAGGAGAATTCACTAAAGCCCAATGAACACTTGACACTCAGTGTATGCGTACAAATGTATGCCAAATGCATGAGCCCAAATTACACCGGTGTAGCATTAGCATACAGTCAACTGCAAAAACCTTAAGTGTTCTGATGCAAACTTATAGTGTAAGCATACAGACAAAAGCTTAAAGGGACAGCTCACCCAAAAGACGATTTGAATTGAAGTGCATCAATCTATCATAAAGGAAACACCACATAGCTCCACAAAGGACTTGTGAAGTAAAATTTTGGTGCATTTGTGTAAGGAAAATATCCATATACAGTACAGGATGGCTTGATGGTGATGGGGTAATTTTAATTTTGGGGTGAACTATCCCTTTAAATATGAAGCATACTTTGATTTTGACAAATGTGATAAGCCAAATGCATAAACCCAAAATATAACTCAGTTTTGACAACACTTAGATGTGATCGCTTAGCACAGGGCTCATCAAACTTGATCCTGGAGGGCCTCAACACAACTGCCTGGAAGTTTTTTAAGTATACCTAGCAAGACTTTAGCTCCTTCAGGTGTGTTTGATTAGGGTTGAAGCCTAACTCTCCAGGACACCCGCCCTCCAGGACCTTGGTGATGCCTGGCTCAGCATATACTTATAGCCAAATCCATAAGCCTGAAAACGTCAGTTTTGATGTTAATGCTTAGTGTATGCATACGCCCAAACACATAAGCCCAAAGTTAACATCAGTTTTGACGTGAATGCTTAGCATATGCATACAGCCAAATGCATAAGCACATAGCTTAATGCTTAAGAATAAAGTATACTGTATGTGTATAGCCAACATATATTTCAGTTCTGATGTGAGCGTTTAGAATGTGTGCAGCCAAATGCAATTCAATGCACTTGCGAACAGTCAGATAAAAACTCATAAATGCACTGAAGTTTTGACGCAAACATTTAGCATACACACAGCTGAATGCTAAACTAAACGACTAAAATACTTTTTCTGATTCAAAGTGCATTGATGCAGTATCAGTGCTTCATTAAAACCACGCTGGGAAATAAGATGCAGGGTTTTTAGCTTATAAAACAAGCATATCACAACTGTATATTATACATCAAGTGATGGACAAACAACATCCAATGTCAAAAAGCCCATGATTCCTATTCTGAATCCTGTCGACCTTGGGTGTATCAAAGCTTAGTGCTGTTGACCTTATGCTGAGGAACACCTGGGTCTCTCACAGAGTAATTTAACCACAACCAAGGCTGTGTTTTCTGGTTTCACATACAGCCTGAGAGGAATGTGGTATTATTTTCAATGGAAATAGTCAAGTTTCTGCTGATGCTTGTACTGAAAACAGAAAGGAAAACCGAGAAAGGAAAGCCAGAGTGAGAACACAATGACATTGACTGAGAATAGGATATCTCCTCCCCTCAACCTCAGACCCATCTGTCTGCCGGGGGTCAGGGATTTGAAAGGTCGCAGGTCACAGACAGTGATCAATTTGTGTGTGTCATACAGTAAAGAGCGAGTGAACTTTATGCTTGTCTTATCTTTATACACATAAAACCTTATCAATTTTCCAGTCGTCTGTCGCTCTGATGCCACTAACTATGTCTGCTGACCACGTCTCTGATAGAAAAGCCTGTGTAAATGTTTAATCACAGCTCACTGCTAATTCTGGCTCGGTCTCACATCCCAGAACCGATTACCAAAAGTTATGTAAAGTAGCCTATGGACGACCCGATTTTGAGACTTCATTTTCTCCTTATTCCTGGATTTTCGTAAACCGACCACACGCTACCAGTCGCACATGTACAAACAGTCTTTTAGACACTTTGCTCACCTAGAACATCCAAATATTTTCACGGATCCATCCCTCTTTCATGAAATCTATGAGGCCTGAAGCGGGGCCCCTGTTCTGTTGTCTTAACCCTGCCTAGAATATCCCAGCTTATTCCTGCCCTCTTCATGTTTTCTTTGGACACGGGGATCGTTCGATGTGTAGAGAGGAGCTGGAAGTCTTTGCAAAGCATTGCGAGCAATAAAAAAGAAGGGCGACGTGTGTTGAAAGGAAAAATGAGATACATGCGTCATGTTGTTTACAAAAGGAAAATTTATAACTCAACCTGTAAAAATATTTAAACTGTTTTTTTTAAAATACTATTTACGTATACAGACGTTCATCTATCATTTGGGAACACTTGTTTAACATGTAATAACATCCCTTGTTTTATTTCATTAACTAAAATTAATGCTTAAGTGTTTTATATACACGTTTGTATTATATATTTCATTGTATGTATTTCTGTATCTCTAAAAATGTAAACTGACTTAGTAACATTTAGGTGTTTTAACACACCATAACAATGTCTAATATCAATATTTTATGTTAAATCTATTTATAGTAAAACAAGACTTTCTGCTGTGCAGGCTATAGGTTTATGAAAGGCTATAGGTTACATAGGCTATAGGTTTATGAAATATATCTGGCCTAAATGACCTCAAATCAAATGACCAAATCAAATCAAAAATCAGATGACCATTAAGGTCAGAGTTGAGTACGTTTGTGTGGATGACGGGAAGTTGCATGCTTGAGTCGACTTTAATATGTAAGAATGGGGCTGATGTGAAAGACAGACCAATCTGTATAATGGAGCTCTCTATCTGCGAGGATTATTAAAAGCACACACACAGACAGACGCATATAGGCATCGTATTGATTTGTGCACATATGTAGGACGCCGGAGAATAAGACACAGCTGGTGATATTCTGATGATAATGCAAAATACGAAGATAAAAAGAGAGAGAGAGAGATTTCCAGAGTGCTGTTTAAAAGCCTGTCAAGTTAGACTTTGGTTTTAGGTTTGGCTGCACCTACAGCATAAATATTCAGAGGACCATATGTACAGAGTGTGTGCTTGTGCGTTTGTGTCTTACTTGGACTCAGCTGACAGCGACACCATATGCTTCGAGACGCTTGTGTCAATGTTGCATTTCCTGATCAATCAAACCCACGCACAATCCCAGAGTGCACTGATAAAATTAAAATACGCACTCAGATGTGATAATGTAAAGAAAAATCTTTACAGCGTATTATTAATTTGACTATTTTACAATGCCTCTAATGACACCATATTTGATCTAAGAGCTATAGCAGAAGTTGTGGAAGCTTGTTTCCACTACAGGATAAATATATCAAATCACAATCAATGTATAACTCGCAATTTAGAATTTTTCACTGACTTACAATTTTTAGGATAAAAGATATAACAAGTTATTTGTTTCTTAAGCATTTTGAACTCACATCTTGCAGTTTGTTGGTTGTTTCCACCACAGATTAATATATATATATATATATTTTTTTTTTTTTTTTGTCTTTTTTTAAGGTCATTGCGACTCTCACAATTCTTACCTTTTTCCTATCGATTTTATATACTGAGTTATGAAGTCGCATTCATGAATTAACATCTCGCAATTCTGAATATCTTACAATTTATTTCACAATTTCTTTTTTTCTCCACCTCAGAACAATTCAGTTTTTTTGTTAGTGAGTTTACATCTTGCAACTCAAATTTAAAGTTTATTTTAATTATTTAGAGTATGTGTGTATACTGTATATATATATATATATATATATATATATATATATATATATATATACAGTATATATATGTGTCTGTATGTGTATATATATATATATATATATATATATATATATCAGTCATGACTGTAAGTTTATACTTAACTTCTGTGTGTGTGTGTGTGTGTGTATACAGACACAGTCACAGTCTACATACACAGAATTGTGAGATATAAACTTATAAATATAAACATACATAAATCAAATTTTCTCCACTTACAATATTTTTAATTTTCATATAAATAAATTTCATTTATAAATGTGATATTTTAGCTATAGCCTAAGGCTGTATATAGTTTTGAATATAACCCAACCAGTTAATAACATTATGGAATAATGGTCTACAAATTCAAAACATTTTATATACCTCCAAATCTGAACTTTGTTTTTCTAGAGAACCAGGATAAAGGGCCACCCTTGAGCGCATTAGAGGAAAGACATGTGCCAGACTTCTAGAGACATGCTGATTTGTCTCGTGGTGAGATCTAGGCTTAAACCTAGTGTGTATCAGCAGGGGGGTCAGGTTGGCGAGACGTGCTATTATGTCATGACAGCACTCACTGGCACACTTGTGTTTGTGTGTTTTAGGGGAGAGTGGGGGCAGGGGGTTGGCTGTGAGGGGCTGTGGGGGGCTGATAGGTGACGCCAAAGACGGCCAAGACTGCATGACAACAGACCTCTCATTGGCTGCATAGTGGCTCTTTTAACCAATCATGCAGTCCCTTGAGTAGAAGAAAAAAAACAGATGCTTAACATTGTGTGAAAGTGCACTCTCGCAAACTGAGGGGAGACGCTGAGAGAAAGAGAGAGGTTTGTCAAGATCGAGTTTCCCAAAAGACGATTCATTTTTCTTAAGGTGCTGTGATGTGTTTCACAGAAGTAGATATGCAGAAGTTCAGAGATCACATTTGCATTTTAATAGAGCTTGAAATGCACATTTCCAAAAGCAAACTACCTTCACGCTTCCACCCTTTAGATTTCCCTCCCCAAGGGTTCATTTTAGAAGCTTCCCGTGCAAACTTCGAAAACAATACGTCTGGGTACGACTTACAAGAGCATGCCCGCCACAGACAGATGTTCAGTTCATAAGTCTCTCTCGCTCGAATGATGATACGTTTTTAGGTCAGGCTGAATAGATATTGTACGAGAGCAGAAACTGATTTCAGAGAGTTCGGAAAGATCAATGTTAACCCTTTCAGTGCCTAGAATACCTCATTTGTGTGAACTACTGATACGACTTAATCAAAAGTAATAGGGCTCCTATTATCTATCAATTTATGCAGAATTATATTAATGTTCACCCAAAAATTATATCATTTATTACCCACCCTCAAGTCGTTCCAATTAAGAAGAACAAAAATAACAACGAATCACTACAACAATTCATCTGAAAACGTCAACAACAACATGTGCTTTTTAACAATCTTCTAGAATCGTTTCTCAGCACCGAGCGTGTAAGGGTCCTTGCTGTCGACGGGAGGGTCAGCTCTCAGAATGCATCAGAAATATGTTACATTGTGTTCTGAAGATGAATAAAGGTGTTGAGGGTGAGTAACTAATGAGAATATGAGACATATGAGATTTTCAAACACAATATTAGATTGAACTGACATCACCAAGTGGATATTAAATGTCCAAATCTCATATTAAAGCAAAAATTGTCATTAAAAGAATGTTTTTATTTGAACGTCTTTTTTATTATTTCTTTTAAAATGTGAACAGCTTCACTGCTTTTTAATGTTTTGAAAAAATATATAAAAATCAAACTCATATGGTGCAACCAGCAGCCATAAGGCCCAAACTGTTTCAAATTGCTGATAATTTTATAGCAAGGCAAGGTATAAATCGTACTGTATATAATATTTTAGATGTGTACACTGACATGTTTTCAAGGTGTAAGGAAAATGTGTAATTACTCAAAACCACATGTCATTTTTATTTCTTTATTGAAATCTTTTTCATGACGTGATGAGGTCGATATATACAGCAAGTAAACAATGGCCCTTTTCCCTCACAGCTTGAAATAATACACATATTAAAGCCTTTACCGATACATATCTGTACCAAACTTATTCTCTCAACCCATCAGCTGTCTTTTACCCTGGATACAAACTATAAATAACTGTCAAATCTGACCTGTTGAGAGAATTTCAATAATAACACTGTCAAATTGGTTTCCCCCTAACAAAGGCTGTTTTCTCCCCATCCTGAAGGGTGTTTAAATTAGACGAGTGTCTCTCTCAATCTAGATAAGTCACTGTGTTTCCATGTCAACCTGTCTCGAATCGAACCACCGGCTGACATGTTGATGATTAATGTTGTAGAGCCTTGGCTTGTTTGCTTGCACCAACATAGAATGTAGATACAAAAAATTAAATGAAAAAAAGATGTGGCCAGATTATTATGTTAAGTGCTGGCCAGGGGCTGTTGCTGTTCTTGACTCGACGTGTACAGAGATTTAAACAGGTGAATCATTTTGATCTGGCCTATTTACATGAGCAAACCTACTCAATGAAACAAATCACATGCTATGTAAGATTGGTTCTATATGCTCCACTGTAAAGATGCATGTGTAGCTGCACTGGTTGTTGTTTAAACTTGACAGAAACTAAGAGGCCAGTCTGTTCTGCTCCAGGAAGCCCAGACAATCCACTTAAAATGAAGGGAGCGCAGGCTGTCCTTTCTTATCATAGTGTGGTAAAGTGAAGACCAGACCCTCAAATCTCCTGTGAGCTGTGCCAGTTTGGGTCGAAATATAAAGCCAGTGTAATTTTATAATGCACTGAGTATATGTGTGTCTGTGTTTATGTACAGACACAGTAGTAATCCAGTCTTTTGAGTGGATTAAATTGGATTGTCTGGAAACCTTCTTCCTTCTGTCCTCTGACACACACACATTTACTGAGCTATCTAAATTGAAAATATTATTATTATTATTGTTTTTATATTAAATTTGTAAAATATATTATTTATATATATAATTATATATAATGCATTTTTTAAATAAAGATACATATTTATTAATTTATTAATATATTAATTCAATGTATTAATATATATATATAGAGAGAGAGAGACAAAGAAAAATATATTTTTTTAATAAACATACATATATTTTAATTTAATGTATGTGTACTGTGTGTGTGTGTGTGTGTGTGTGTGTACACATAATTTTTCACATAAAAAAAATATTTTTTATTAATTTATTAACTTTGTCCCAAAATCATTACATACCCAAACATACCATTTGTTTATCTGTCATGGTGGGAACGTCTATTATTTTTATACTGAGGTTTTTTGCTTCCCCTAGCCGTTTTTTTTAAACCATTTTCCTTGTGTGGTCCCCAACGCAGGTGATATCAGGTTTTATTATATTTTTGTAGACATTTGGTCCCTTCAATTTAGGCAAGACCAGACCCACACACAGTCTTCCTGTGGGTGCAAGTGCAAGAGTTTTAGTGTGTAGGCGTCATCCAAAGTTTACACACAACACATCATAACACACATGCTCAACCAGATGCAAGATTGCTCAACCAAAGAAATAAAACTACACAAACAAGCTTCTCCTACCCATTAATCTCCATACTGCTGCACATTGTAAAGAAATGAATGTAGCTCATTAGATTAAAGTGTGTGTGTGTGTTTCGTTGGCATCTGTTTGAAATATTCTGCTTCCTTTATGTGGCTCCGGCCTCCCACATCCTTCATTAGCTCTTTTATCATCCAGCAACTTAAATAAAGTCCCAGCTACACACCACTTCTGCCATAAGGAAAGAATCAACACAAAAAGAAGCAGACAAACACAGCTAAATTATTGATCATGCAGCAAAATAAACTGGCAAGTATCATAAAATACTTGCCAGAAAGTTTCCATGTGCTTAGTCTGTGTTTCTCTCTCACCCATACCGACTTACACTTACTGGAAGAAATCGCAAGCAGTTATTTTCCTGCTCACTTATTGTCACGGCCACTAACTGGAAACACTCATTACAGACCAATGCAGTCCTTTCTAATTCCAAAATACCAGGTTAGTTCAATGAGCAGCATGTATTATGTAAGAAAAGGGCTATTATACGAGTTTTTGCCTCATGTTCTGAATGGAATACTCAAAAAACAGTATTTTTGACTTTTTGAAAAATACTATATTTTTCTTTTAAATACATATAATCATTGTAAAAAATATCATAATGTCAGAAATAAAACAACATTTTTGTATAAAACAACATTAATTTGCATGAAATTGATCTGATATTTTGCATTACATCATTTGCTCACCCTCTATTCTTCTGCAGTGAATGGGTGCCGTCAGAATGAGAGTTAAAGAGTTGATAAAAACATCACAGTAATCTGCAAGTAATCCACACGACTCAGTGTCAGTTATTCTGAGGTATAAAATTGCATGTTTGTTAGAAATAAATCCATCATTAAGGTGTTTTAACTTTAAAATATCAGTCTATAATCCATGATAATGCTTCCTCCTCCCGACTTAGATAAAAATATTACAGATAGAGGCACCATTTGAAGCATCAAAGCATTTGTTAATTCAGCTTTACAAGCCACTGATCTAATAAAATTATGTTGTGGATTGTTATGTATTTATCAGCCATTGCGATTCTGATGGCACCCATTCACTGCAGAAGATCCATTGAGAGCAAGTGAATTTTTTTTTTCCAAATCTATTCCAATGAAAAACAAACTCACGTACATTTTGGATGTCCTGAGGCCATGAGTACATTTTCAGCATATTTTCAGTTTTGCATGAAGCATTCTTTTAATTAACGCAAAGGAATGTCAAGAGAAACATCTGAAGCGGAGATATTTAAATGCAACACAACTCAGCACTCCTGTCAGCTACGAAAACGCAACCCTTGAGCATCTGAATAATCTCACTTTTTTGTGCACCACAGAACAAACAGGAGTCCATGAAATAACACTCATTTCATTTGCATTAGCCATTAATCTGCTTTCCATTATCATTGCACTCCTGTTTGCAGGCTTTTAAGCGATTATTGTCAGAGGTTACAGGTTCCACCATTAGTTTACAGTATAGTGTTTAGCTGTGGTCATCTACTGTCCTCTGTAACGAGACAAATTCAATTAGAACACAGATGGTGCTATCAGCCAGTGTCACATCGGTAATCTGCTGGGTATCAGGCAACATGCTTTTAGAGCATTTCGGGGTGGACGGATTTCTGATGTGTGTCCAGTACAGACGTAACCCACACACAACAAAACATCTCGCAAACCAGCATCTCAACACCAGCTGGACTGAGCATTACCAACTGACCTAAATACTCATCACACAAGTTTATAGAAAGCTTATAAATATGCAAAACGCATCCGATCACTGCATGAGTAACGAACAGCTAGTGGACTGAAAAGTCTCAGTGATCCGTGTTTTGATGTAGGCAGACATTACATATTCAAAGGAACCTGTCATCATTACTCACTCTCATGACGTTCCACACCATCCGTGGGACACAGAAGGGGAAATATAAGACGGGATGTCTTGATCATTCCATGCAGTAAAATTATAAGTTCCAAAAATGTAACTAAATGCACAATTAATACTGTATAAAAATAGTAAACTCAATCAGTTTGGCACACTATTTATTGAAGAAAAAAAAAATTGACTAGGGGTGTGGGGTAGATGCGTATCATATCTACGCGAAAAGTGCATATCATATGCTCGCCAGCAAATTGCGTATCTCATGCAAGCGAAAACTTGCATACCATATGCACGCCAATTATTATTATTTTTTTTGTTTGTATATTTTGACGTACTGTTTATATGCATACTAGTTTCTATCAACTAGTCCATAAAACATATTTGCTTCCTCCAGCGGTCGCATATCAGTCCGCATATTTAAACTTGCCGCGTAAAGTTAGGTTCAAGATGTTTCGTCACGGAACATGCCCAAAACACGTGTTCCTCCTTTCAAACAGTTAAGGAGCTAAACTGAACGTAACTCAACACAGGTTCTTGAAAATAACAGTTTTCTTAATTATAAGCTTACTGGGGTTTTAGAAAGCAAAAGGCAACAAAAATAGCTGTGCACGTTGATATAGTTGATTCTCTGTGTTTGTCACTGATCAAATATGATGCTTTTTTTATTTCCCTATTTGTTTGTTTGTTTAATATCCATCTATAGTTCACACTCTGTTCAGCATAGTCTGGAACAACGGGTTTAATATTTATAATTTAAAGATTAATATTGCTCTAGTGACTGAACAAATCACAAGGACACATGACTGTAGTTGCAAAATTAGATTTTGGAAAAGGATTTTGTACAAATATACTTTTGAAGGCTAAATGAAAATGTAAAGAGAATGATACTGTGCTGCTTCTTTAATGTATAAAACCCAGTTTAGACTACACTTTGTATAACTTTTTCCTCTTAAGATGGAAAAGAAGTGACAGGTGTCACAAAGGCAGCATGCCTCTACATGTTTACACCAAAAAACAGGGATCCACACCTGATTTTTAACATGTCATACACTCCCTGTGACATGAAAGAGCAGCATGAAACACCCACACACAAAAAGCCAGTTCTGTTGGACTGCGATTGTGCTTCTAATTAAGACAAACTGTGTTCTGCTTAGGCTTTATTTTTCATTAGCGTTTCATAAGCCTGGGAAACTGCTCATGATTTCATAAGGCCCTGAAGTCAATTTTTAGCCAGTGAGTAAATGAAAACCCATGGATTGTTTTACCACAGATTTTGCATATCCGAGTATATTTGCGTGAGTGTAAACGTGTGTCCGTGCATATGAATTTCAGCATGTCTAAGTTTGCGAGTGTGTCCTTGTATGTGTGTGTGTGTGTGATTGGCCTCCAAAGCCCTTCATTAATGCAGAATTAACATGGACTTGTTCAGAACATCCTGTCCCTCAGCCCCCGAGGTCACAGCGTTTGTCTGAATTATTCAGTTCAAGAAAAAACACAAACAGATTACTGTGCGCTGAATGCATGGAAAATAAGGGGGACCAGGAACGACACTGTCCCTGGGGCATCTACTGTGTAGTGTAGCATTAAAAACCATACAGCAGTTCACCCCAAAAATGTCAATTCTGTCATATATTTTACTCTTCCTCATGTCTTTTTCAACCTGTTGGGGTTTTTTAGCCACTCTTACCAAAATGCCTTCGAAGAAAACATTACATGTGTACACTGACATATTTTAAGAAATGTCAAGATATTTCCAGCTGAAATATACATTTTAGTATGGGACTATAGCTTAAGCCTTGTCTGTGAAATGGGGGGTTAGTGTTTTTCTACTGTACATACAATTATGTCAAGTTAAGTCAGTTGGGTGAAAATTTACTCGCTTTGAGGCAATCCTATGTGTAGATGAGTTTGTTTCTCCCTCCAAACATGTTTGGAGAAATTTAGCACGAATTTCCTCTGCAGTGAATGGGTGCCGTCAGATTGAGATTTTAAACAGTTTATATAAAAATCACAATAATCCACAAGCAATCAACTCAAATCACAACTTCAGTTGGTGGATTTTGACATTAGGAGACAACAAGGGATGGAGTTTTTCTACTGGAGGAAGTGTTATTGTGAATTATGGGCTCTTATTTTGTCCAGAAGCAATGGTTTAAAGTCAAAAGTCCTTATTGATAGATTTGCTTTTTACAAACACAAGATGTTAATGTATGAACTGGAGTCATGTAAATTACATGTATTGTGTACAGTGTTTTTATCAGCTGTTTGAACTCTAATTCTGACGGCACCCATTCACTGCAGAGGATGCACTGGTGAGCAAAATGATTTTTCCAAAATGTTCTGATGGGAAAAAAACAACTCATCTACACTTGGATGACCTGAAGGTGAGGAAGTTTTCATCAAACTAAATTTTTGGCAGAACTACTTCTTTATGTATTGAAGATTTATCGATGCAAGATGAAATCTAGTTCACACAGGTTTATTTTTACTGTCACTATCCTATCAATCTATCTGTCGTTCTTTCCCTCTGTCCTGCAGTCTTCCTTTGCCTGCACAGCCCTCCTGCATGGTATTTAATAAACGCATTCGACCCCGGTGCTGGTATACCCAGCTGCCCGTCTGTCCTCTATTCGTCTGCCTCCCACTTACTAGAATATTGATGCGGTCCTGCTTTAGCTGCGTTTGATGTCAGCGTTTGTGCCATTGTTACATCATTTAAAAGCAGCTGTCCCCACTTCACTGCAAAAAAATGATTTTGTTACTCAGTATTTTAGTCTTGTTTTGCTGTACAAAAAACTTTACATTTACATAAGAAGCAGAATGTGAAATAAATCAAACTCAGGAGATTTAAGTAAACAGAAATAGTACGAATGTAAATTTTGCAGTGTGTAACACTGGAAAAGTGCATTGTGTTATGTAAGGTGCACTAAAAACCATGATTATGCAATTGGTTTAATCATACAGAAAGGTTTCTTTGTGATAGGCACAGATGAGTTCCCTTCTCCACCCACATATGCTTGTATATTTTCCTTTCATGTCAGTCAAGGGCAACCAGTGCCAGGATCATTACACGACTCACCCAGGATCTATATGAGGTGAGGCAGTTACACACACACAAACATATACTTTGCGCAACTCCAAATTAGTTCAGTATGACATACAAAGTGCACACAGCATCTGACCTTTACAGAAAACAGGAATAATGGCAAAACTGTATTCAGAATGCCTTGCTCTCTTAAATGGGTCGCGTTAGACTGCGATTTAAGCAGCAGGTGACGTAACATTCTGCAGTATAGAGACGCTCTCGCTATCTAAACTCAAGCTTCTGACTCTGTCCTTGCTGATGCGATTGCTCTCCCACAGGAAAACCACCCACAGCTGTGCACACAACCAAAAACACTCATAAAGGCCCGGAGAAACGACTGATTAGATAGTATGTATCCATAAGCTATAAAAAAAAAAAAAAACAGAAAAAAAGGCCTGCTTGCTTTTTTCTTGTTGAACGGTGATGTAACTTCAGAGCGGGAGGGGAAAGGGCTTTTTGATTTGTTTGACAACCTATAAACGGGAGTAAATTCATAACACGATCTCTGCCATCCTACGTCCCATCTCTTGCATAACTGCATTGAACCGGTTGCCACAGCAGCCAGCCTGCCATCCACGTTTAACACATGACTGGGTCAGTGAAGGCCCGTTTTTTTTTTACAAGTGCACCATTACACAACAATGTTTTTGGGAATGGGATGGTTTAGGCTAGATAAGAATATGTTTATATGTTTGTGATAAATACTAAGAACTGTTGTCTATATTAGAGGTTCATGAACAGATTTGTGGTAATAAAGCATGTGTGTGTGTGTGCGTGTGTGTGTGAGTGTCTTCTGTGGTTGATCCCTGCTGATTCTACTTGCACCATGTGTTTCACATTTGTGTGGGTTGTAATATCGTTTTTTTCAGAGAAAATTTAAGTTAAGAACAGTTTTACCATCACAGATAAATTCTGATTCAAAGTTAAAATGAGAAAATTTATTAATTTATATTTATTTATTTAGTGCATCCAAAATAAAAGTTTTTCTTTACATAATATATTTGTATGTACTGTGTATATTTATTAAGTATATATAAGTGCAAACACATGCATGTTTATATATTACATATATTTAAATCTAACATGAAAATAAATGTATTAACGCATTTGCATGTAAATACTTTCAAAATATATACTGTACATGTGTGCTTTAATATAAACATAATAAAAATAAACACAACATAAACACATATTATGTAAAGAAAAACTTATTTTGGATGCGATTAATCACGATTAATCATTTGACAGCACTAATTTAAAAAAATATATAAATAATATATATATAAACACACACAAACATACATATATATATATAAAATATTGTAATTAATGGTGTACCATTTTCAACATTTTCTGAATAAAATTAATATTAATTAATATTGATAATTAAACTAAATGTTAATATTTCTAGCTTCCTACATTTTGACAAGCAAGGCCATATTCTGATACGATAAACATTAGATACTGTTTCCATAATCAACACATGATAACATTTCAGGTCACGCAGTTATAGTTAGAGATTCATAATATTATGCCCAAGGTCAGCGTTACTGTTAAACCTCATTATATATACTTACTTGATGGAAAACAAGGCTAATGTGGCTTTAGATGTTTAATTCTCCTTTGTAGAAAAGTCACTTTGCACTATTGTGTAATCAAAAGGCCAAGCATCCAGCTAAGAAGGATTTATCAGTTCCTCATGACCAGAACCAGGGCTATTAGGGTCAAAACCTGAAAAGGACTGTTTCTTAAAGAGAGCAGCACAGCTACTTTTCCTTACACAATGTTTTTACACAATTCTGGCTATTATTTGTTTAAATATTTGTCCTGTGGTTAACCAAGAACGGGGAACGCAACAGTTTCTCAATCTGAATCCTATTGGCGACCAGACGTGCCAAAATACTGTCATTAATTAAACAATGAACTGTAAAAGAGATCTGGAATAAACACAGCAACTCAACCCTAGTGATCTGCATCACCGACTTATTGCCAACATCCTGGTCATCAAGACACTTCATAAGTGACTTATTTGAAACACTTCACATAGGCACTAACTCACAACTTTCCAATGGAGAGTGCTGCTAGCGTGTTGCTAAGCTAACAACTTTCAATAAACACAAACAGCACACACTAAGCTTCGCCGAAGATACATTTTGAAGCAGCCTATGCTGGTTTGTTGATATTAGCTGGTCTCTTATTGGCTGGTTTTTGGTTAACTTTCAGCTTGTCACACTGCACACTCAGATAAACCAGATAAACACTGGGAGACAATCCCATTATAACCACCCTCTACCACTTAAGAAAAACAGTTAAAGTGGTTTAAGTGAGTTTTTTTTTTGCAGTGACAGTGTAAAATAGTTCATTCCAGACTGTTTATAAATACTTCTTAATATAAAACGTATTTATAATAAAAAATCTTATTTTTCTTCATTTTTAATTTGTTTAAGCACTTAGTTTTTTGCAATGTATTCTGGGATTATCAAACATATCAATTTAATGCTACTAATTCTACTTTATTAACATCATAATCATGTTGCCTAAGAGTTAACTAAACTATTAAAAAACATTTTGGTAAATTAAATAATAATAATAATAATAATAATAATAATAATAATAATAATGATAATAAAAGATGAAAAAATGTCAACTGAAAACTTTATTATTACTAAAATTATTAAAAGTAAACAAAAATAAATTAAGTCTATATTTGCTTCTTTTTTTTTTTTTTTTTTAATCTTTTTAAAATAACAAAATCACATAAAATTATTGAAACTTAAACAATAAATTTAAATTACAATCTAAAAATAAAACCCCATTCAAAATGTATCTTTTAAATAATACTAAAATAAAACTTTTGCCTACTGTCTTGAAGAGAAAAAAATACCCTCATTGTTGATGAAAGAACAAATAAAAACCTTGAAAACAAATGTCTTGAGAAATCAGGACTCTACAGCCTTGACAGATAAGATGAGGCCATCTGTCTGAAATAACCTGCTACCATGTGCTGACCTTGCCAGTAAACAGCTGTGTCTGTCTCAGCCAGTCCAGGCCCCATAAAAAAAGAGGACAACCCATATAAGGTGTTTCATTCACATCCAATCAGTCGGCTGGTTTCACAGACAGGCAGATAAACAGACACCATCACCCTCTCAAAACAAACTTAACATTTAACACAAAGAATTGTCATTCAAGATCAAATGTAATCTTAACTCAGACATCATGTGCTGCATGAGCATGTGATGCATTGTTTATGCCAAACTCAAAGCAGAACAAAGCAAAGGGTTAAAGGGAATTAGCTCCGGTCTCTTTCTTCAGGTCAGACCTGTTTGGGGCAATGATGTGGGTCCAAAACATGTTTGAGAAAGTGCATCTAACTTGACTAAGCTAAGCTCTAGATCTCTAGATAAGATTCTTTGCTCTTAGTGCATGTTTGCCTTGTAAATTACCTTTATGTGTGTGTGTGTGTGTGTGTGTGTGTGTGTTGAAGGAGAAGGTGGGGTGCTGTGAAATGATACTGGATTATTTATGGTTGTCAGAAACTTCATCTAATCCTTGAACACTAATTCCTCCCCCACAGACGGTCCTATACTTAGGATTGCAAACAAAGATCTTATCTTGTAATTTAAGCATCTCTCTCTCTCTCTGTCTTGCTACTCACAGTCCCAAGTAAGGAACCACAGCTGTAAAGAAAAAAAAAAAGAAATGCGACTCATATTGTTCAATAGTCCTGATCTCAAATAACATAGATTCCCCCTCGGGCTTTCTGTGAGTTTGGATTTCTACTTCACCTCAGCTTGTTTTGTGTGAACAAAGTCACAGCATTTGCTGCTAGACAATGCCAGAGAACAGCATATACAAAGTATAGAGGACATAGGGAAATACTTGAAGCTACACAAACTGAAATTACTACCCGGGCTAATTTTCACAACTTCCTAAAGGTTTATTCAAAGGGGGTTTCTTAAAGTCTTTGCTACAAAAACCTATTTCAAAAGACATTTGCACCATTATTACCATAAAAACAAACTAAATTCAAATAAATTTTAATAAATTATTTAATTTAATTAGCAAATTATTTAGTAAACTGTATTAGTAGTATTAGTTAAAATAATGTCATATATTTCAATATACATTTAAGTAATGTAAAAGTTTAATAATAACAATTATAACTAAATATATTACTTTATTTTGAGATATATAATTTACATAAGTATTATTTTAATTAAAATGTAATATACATTTTTAAAAACATTTATATTTAAATATATATATTTATTTTTATTTTGTATATATATATGTATATATATATATATATATATATATATATATATAAATAATGTATACAATTATAAATAATGTACACAAACCAGTGCCTGCTTCTCCGAATAATCTCAGCACAGTTTCTTCTATCTTCATCTAGTAATCCTCCATTCCCCACATTCTTCCTGTCAAACTAACCGTACACTGACTGCGAATCAAGCACACCAAAGAACGAGCCAAGCCCAGCGATTTTCCATTTGAAAAAGAATCAAAGAGTGTACTTTCCAAAGACTGTCTTCCTTGCAGCTGCTGTTCTCCAGATTGATATTTTAAAGCACTTTTAAAACACAAACTGGAGTTTTGTCCTTAGATTGAATTAAATATTCTATTATAGGCTATAGCTGACAAAATTACCTTTCAGCAGATAATCACATTTAACAACAGTACTGATGATGACTCATCCTGAACTACATTTAGTTTTGTACAAACAAATGCTTTCTACCGATCCTCCACCAATACCGCCTGAAACAAACTAACATTGCTTTCTGGGCAAAAACAAGGTATTAGAGATCTCATTTGACATTTTTTCTCACCTCTGCCTCTTCAACACCCTCGACCTATCATGTAATTAAATCTAAGCCTTAATTGCTTAAAAGTCCTCTCATTAAAGCTCAAGAACATGAGATTAGCATTAGCTCACTAACTATTACTCCAGGAATGAGGCAAGGCTTTGTGTGAACAGAGGGTGGGGGGGGGGGGGGGGGGGATA
>JAUCNO010001091.1:12084034-12100264 GCA_032353835.1 Enteromius viviparus | reverse complement strand
AAGCTGCAGATCTAAAAAGCACTCGATTTGTCTGTTCCAATTTGGTTACGATCACCAGAATGAGGTTAAAAAGCGTTACTATTAAAACCATCAGGTGAAGGGGGCCACCTGTCAGAGTTCAAAGAATTCAGAAGGGTGGGATGGTGAACTGCGTCCAAATATTGAGATTCGACCCGTACTTAAAATGTCAATTTGATTTAAAAACGGCTTTGCGCTTCTTTAAAATGGACCTAGACAAAATAGAGAGGGACGGCAGTGCATCGACAACCCAGCATTACCTATGGTCCTCAAGGTTCAAAAGTATTAGCACACATAGGACTGATCAATCAGCACCTTGTCTCGGCAGTTTAGCGGCTGAGGCAAGACCAGTCCTTCGCACACAAAGCCTGCAATCCGCTTATTTCCGCCTATTCGTGCTAATGTAAACAGAATCGGCCAGAACCAGGAGCACACCGCATGTCTCTTCCCGTCCCGACTCGGCCCTGTACGTAAGGCTCAGTAGGTTTTGGAGTGCGCTCGGTTTGTGTGCTGGCATAAAAACTCTCCTCCTGGCTGCGAGAAGGGGGCCGGAGAGGATTGTAGCTGCCCTGATCTGAGGGTCCTACCCCCTCCTTCGCCAGGCCTAGGGAGGGAGGCGATATGTTTTAATGGCGCACTCCTAGTTAAGACTGAGTCCGGTGACGACTGGCTGGAAAGTGCGTCGGGAGACCCTCTGTAACAAGCGAGCATCACTGGCCCTGCGATTCTGTGACAAGATGGGAAACATTGGTCTAATTTTTGATGCCGGTCTGTTATCTCTTGCCACGAACTGGCCTCAGATGGAGAACTAAGCTCTAACAGCCTCAATCAATCATTCTAAAGGAAAAAACAGCTAGCGAGAGGGACCCAGGATTGAAGCGACTTAATATTGCAACCAGAGAAAGCAAATTACGTATGCGATGGAATGCAGCTGGGTCGAATCGAAACGTCATCCCACACAGTCTAAAATGTCAAAGTGCATTCAAAGTCTTTTCTAAACCAGGCAGAAAGTAAAGACCACATCTGTTCCAAGTCAACAAATACAAAAACAAATTTTGCTACATCTTTCATTTTGGTATGACAAGGGGCTTAAATAAATCAAATGTTTTGTTGCGTTGAGTTTTTTTTTTTTTCTTTTTCTCTCTCTTTTTGTTAGAAATTACATTCATCCAGGAGGGAGCCCCCAGAAAAAGCTACAAGCATGAGAACCTTTGCATCACAGTGCCATCGACGGCTAGCGTGGGTAACAGTATGACACAGGTATTCCACCGCAGCAGAGCTAGTTCTTGTCGACCTGAAGCCCAAAAGAAGGCCCGGGCACGTGCCAGACACAGAGAAGAGAGACAAAAGTACCGCTGTGTGGTCCAAAAAAGTGAGGTTTTTAGCAAAAGAGAGGCTCGTAGCGGCTACTCCGGTCTGGCTCGGCCACTGCTGGGTCTGGGCTTCAGCTCGACAGCGAACAGTGAAATGATAAAACAGGATTTGAGAGTAATTCCTTAACATTTTAGAGGGAGCTTATGCAATAACATAAACTGTGAAAGCGAAAGTGCAAAGTCAACATCGGCAGACGATGGTGGAAAAAGCCGCCCCAGGACCGCCGCCTTAGTGGAGTGAGCTGGAGGGCCGGGCGATGTTTCGGGTCTTCATTAGCTGCCCCAGGGTCAAGCCTCTGGTAGATCCAACACAATAACAGAACAGACAACCAAACGAGTGAAAATTAAACCTACGAGGTTTCCATCACCTGGACGATAGGACACATCCTGTTTTTTTTCTCCTTCTCCTTTCTCTCTTTTTTATTTTTTTTAAAAATGACTTCTGTGATCCATTTAGCTGGACACAGTCATCATGTAGGGTTTAGCAGGGCTGGTGCGGCCCATGACCAGTAGTTCCTCCTTGCAGCTGATGTGACTGTCCACCATCGGGGATACCTGGGTGACAGAGGAGGAGGGGTTGCTGTTTCCAGTGGTGATGCTGGGGTTTCCATTGGTGCTGGGATGGGACTCATAGAGCACGCAGATCGAGCCGTCCTCTCCGATGCGGTAGGACACTTCGAATGGGTCGACCCACAATGTGAGCTCACTGGGAAGCAGCAGGTATAATTGTTGGATGCTCAGGCCGATGCGCTGACCGGCCTGTCCCACCAGAGGGTCCATCTTGTGGTTGATGCGTATGCAGCGATACCCAGAGCCTTTGTTGGGACGGTCTGGGAACCAGTGGTGCTTGTATTGCTCTGTAAGAGAGATAGAGGAGGAGGTTTTGTTATTTTGCACATAGGAGGTATTAAACAAACAAAAAAAGCATTGGTAAACAAAAACAACAGACATTACAATTTATGAATAGTATTCATTTACTAGATTGAAATGTTGATTTTTCTGTTAAACTTGCCCTTAATAAGCTCATATGTAGACACATAGATGTTAAAAGTCTGGTTAAGTCACGGTCAGTATTTTAATTCTGTGTTAGTTTCTATGTAAATCTATGCTCTTTCTTCTAAAAAAAAAAAAAAATTATATTTAAATCAATTATTTAAAATTATAACTATTACATTTAGTGAACATTAAAGGCATTTTAAGATATGCAAAATAATATCAATATTTATATTTGATATAAAATATACAGTATATATATTTAACTTGGTTGGGAATGCACAGATATTACATCTCTGACAGATACGTTTGTACTCATTTTTGTGTTATAGCAAAAAAATGTTTGTTTCAAATATAGTCTTAAAAATGTTAAATTAAAAAAACTATCGTTTTAAAATTACAAAATGTAAATTATAAAGGCCATAAAATATTTTTGATAATATAAAAACTAAGTATGCTAAATTATTAGTGAAATTAAAGAACATTAATTTTAAGTGACTACTAGATGTAACTTAAATAAAATTTCCATTATCATCTTACAATACTCAGGTATTACTATTAAAAAGGGCAGACAAACTCATATCTTCGATAAACAAATATTTATAACTGATGTAATTCTTTATTATGTTCAACTACACTAAGGTTGAGTTTAGAATGTTAATTTACAGTTACACCAAGTATTTTATATAAAAATTCCAACAGAATCTAATATAAACATTTTTATTTTGTTGTGTTATTCTGACAACAACAGGAAACATGGATTCAATTTAAGTAAGGGTTAAAGGTGCCCACACGTACCATTACCATAATAAAGTAATCAGTTTTAAAAAACAAAACACAAATTATGATCAAGCCTCGTGTTGCAGCAAAATTAACGGTATAAAGAGGGGCGAGGATGTTTTTCACAGTGTGAAACGATCGGTGGTAGAACAGCCAAACAACCATTAACCATCTGTGTCAGAGGCCTACGTGACGGAGGGAGAGAGAACCATTTGATTGCACAATCCCCTTTTGGCCTGAGAGTCACAAAGTCTTAAAACACAACGAGAGCAAAAGGGTGAAGTCCTGGCAGAGCAGCTGGAGGGGGAGGGACCATCCTCTTAAAGACAAAGCGTCCCTTTCAGACAACCTGATTTGATTAAATATTACGGCTCCAAATGGATGAGCTTTGCTTTTCGCTAGTAGTTGTTTATGTCCATGTATTTCCAGCCAATTCGTTCGCTAAAAGTCAAATCATGACTTTTAAAAGTGCCAAGTTACACCCTACACAAAGGACCCGCTTTCCAAAAACAAAATGACTTCTCGCAATCGCGTTTTCCTTCCCTTCTTGCTGTGTATTGGGTGACAGGTGGAGAACAGGACACGGAGGGATGGGTCTCAAGCCTCTTTTGTATGGCTCTGAAATAGGCCAGGCCCCCGCAGGCCACCTGTATACCAGGGATAGATAATGCCGCCTGTGTGCTGTCTGTGACGTGACGTCCCATTCTCCAGAAATCCTTGCATACAATGATCAATGCAGATCAACCCACCCACAACTCTGGACGGAGCCCAAGCCTCAACAATGCTCGTACTACGCATCTAAATGTTTAACAAAGTGAAAATGTTGCCCGTCAACATCCAAATAAAATTGTGGTGGCTTTATTAGGAAGCGTTATTTGTGAAACCAGGCCTGCTGTGAGGTTGAGAATTAGGACAAAGCCGTGACGAACGTGTATTTAGCGATGTGATTAGAGAACAGGAAGCAGAAACAGATTTTCAGATCGATCTTACACAACACCTGTGTTTTCAATCTGGCAATCCTCTCTCAAACGCACATTTTAACTGTGTGGAGAAGGAACTAACCCACTTTTTCTACCCAGTGGGGATTATGAGGGGCCTTTGTTCCATTGTGTAGACATATGTTGGGTTGAAAGCACCGGGAAGGGAAGGGAAGGAAAGAGAAAAACTAAACAAGTCCACTGCAACAGTAATACATGATGTGAAGCTAGCAGTCACACATCCACCCTTCCTCCTCCGACGGCCATTTTGTCTGACTGGGGCCTCAACTACATTTGTTTACAAACAGCATTTAGTGACTGCCTGTTCCCAACAGAAAAGGATGTTATAATACTATGTTACTGAACATTTAGAGTTTGGCATCTTAAAATCAAACACTTGTGTATTTGTGTGTAACGTACATTGACTTGTAGTACCATTATATTACATTACACTATAGTGTTATTGTCAGTGAATCTTATGTTTGATTGTTATTCAACTACTTAGCCACACATTTATATTCTAATTTACTGTTTTCTGAATCTAAACAAAGGGTCTTACAAAATGCTGGTGTGTAAATAAAAAAAAACCAATGGGTGGTTGGAACAAAAAAAGAGAAGGATTAAGATGAGTTAATTTTATGGCTAACTGTTGACAAATAATAATGATTAAAAGACTCCAATTCCGTCTTTGGGCCTTTTTTCTTTCATATGATCAAATATTTGGTTAGGGAAATTACAATGCAAATGTGATATAATAAAAAATATTGTTAAGTGAAATTTGCATTTGAATGCAAAACAGCGGAATTTTAATTATTGTCTAACTTGTAACGGTCATTTTTAGTGCGTCGTGTCCTTACATGTTTATTATAATGAAACACAGGCACAGTGTGCATCATATGTACTATTACCAGTATGCAAAAGAGATGAGACATCATCCCCATTTCTGATATCTTCAGACCTGCTGTGCATTACGTAATTTACTGCCTACAACATATGGCATGCCGTTTTAACATTTATTCCTTAAAAGTAACTGGTATCTTATTATATATTTTTTATTATTATTATTACTAAGCAATTTAATATGAATTACCTTTCCTTAATTTCACTATAAACCAGAAACAGTAGTAATAGTACTAAAAAACGGTAGTGGCAACACACCACCCAAAAAAATGGGAAACGTCTAGTATTTTTTATTGAATTGCTATTTAGTCGTTAAAAGCATGTGATTTTAACCACAAAAAAAGTATTAGTTTTATGGAATAAATGTTAAAACAGATTGCCACATGAAACCGATTTTTTTTATTTTATGAGCTACATAAAAAATAAAAATAAACTATTAATTATATTTTCTATGTGTACACACCCATCTATAAATACATGCATCTTTCTGCTTTTTTCGGTCTCTTTTTTTTAAGGTCGCTATTTGTGCCGATGTTTTGAGCTGTTTATGTTCGTGCGCAACGCGTCCGCGCGCTTCCGCCTATGTGGCCAAGCACATAAATTAGCTCATAAACAAAGAAATCGATGTTTTTCCACACTTCTTACAAACAAACAAGACACATAAATAGAAAGCAGATATAATAACGTTCATATCCGTCAGTAAATGCTGATATTTACCTGCCAGGATGTCCTGTAGAGTCTGGCTGAATGTCTGGAGCTGTCGGTCGTTCACATGTCCTTTAATCCGCAGGAATCTCGACAGAAACCCGACGGCGGCGCTTATCTCTGGTTTCATCGTTCCTCGGGCACAGAGGGTATGCATTGAGAGGCTCCGTGCGCTGTTTGGCCAATGCGCTTTTGTTTCCGTTTGCAAAATGATCCTTGTTTTTCGCGTGTTTTATTTCTCTGATGCCTATGCTGAGCATTTATTTGTCGAGACAGGGAAAATTCGGAGAGTACTACGTGTTCCAGGACGGTACAGTGCTGTGACTTGGCTTGTTTTGTCCGAAAAAGCACGTAGAGGTGGGCTCCACCCGCCTCCGTCACTGTCCTCCAGCAGAGTAGACCGTATCGAAAGCGAGCAGGGCTTATGTAATGCCCCCGCCGCTAACAGCAGCAACAGCAACAACAACCAGCCAATCACGGCGCTGACACGAGGTGACGTATGCGCGGAGGAGTGGGCTCATTGCGTCACAACTCTAGAAATAAACAGAGCATGTGAAAAAACGGCTGGATGATTTAAGTTAACCCTTTCCTCTGAACCACAACATTGCAGACACTTCTCATGTACAACGTTGATATGCATACATATAATAATGACTTGCGCTGTCGTTTGAGAGATGTACTTCTGTAGTAGTATTCTGTTGTGACATTTGGAAGTCCCCACTCTCTTCAAGGGGAAGACCCGATGTTTAGTGTACTGTAGTGCCTTCATGAACTCACACATGGGCATCCCACACAACTACACGTTTTTTTGATCAAATAGCAGTTGTATTTTTAAAAAAGTAAAATGAAGGCCCATTTGAGGTGAAAACAAGCTTTGCTAAATTTTATATCTAAACCCTATATGATATGTTTTTGTTATATTTTGATTTTATATATATATATATATGGGTGATTCCATAATTGTGGGTACATTTGGTGTCCCCAGAAAAAAAAAGTAAATGAAAAATTACTTTTTTCTACTTTTTTTTTTCAAATTGTTATATTTTTGATAATTTTAATTTATTTATTATTGTTATTTACTTGTTATGAATGACAATATGTTGCAGTCCATAACAATATTATCATTTATTTTTAAAATTATAATTTCTTCTTGTCGGCCTTAGTCAGTGTATTTTTTTCCATTATGTATCAATGTGCAGTCAAAATATTTTATAGTACATACTGTGTGATGATTATTATTATTACTTGTAATTTATGTAATAATTTTTTTTCACTATTAGCATAAAATGACACAGAAAATTATCCAAAAAAGGTTGTTAAAACAATTTGTATTAGCTTCAAAAAGAGCAAAACGAAAACGATGGTAGACTGTATAATCATGTTGTAGACCCGTACATTTCCACGGTTTGTTTTCGTCCCTGAGAGAAACCTTGGCATTAGCAGAACAGTGGGTTAGGGTGTTTGTATGTGGCTGTGTATTTACTTACCAGTGGGAATAAACCGCTGAAAGGTGTTTCAAAAGGACTACAAGGAACACTCTGACCTAATTCTGTTACTTTTCTGTTGTGGCCAAAGGCAAATCACCTCTGAACTACCGTGTGCTGACTCAGTTCTCAACCTGACCTGTACCCTGCACACCTATCGTTCAATTACACTGACATCTTAGTTGGTCCAAGACCAGCTAATGTCAGCATTTAGCAAATAACTATTCTGAGATCATTGAGTCTCAGGCTTATGGTCATTGCAAATCTCTTTGACGCCAGTGTCAAAAATTACATGCAAGTCACTGTTTAGTTGGCAGTATTTAGAAAGCACATTTTATAGAAGCCACTTAATTTTTAAAAAGGCATTTTCTGTAAAGCTAAAAAGAAGCATTAGGCTACCATTAAAACTGCGCTCAAATGAACCAACAAAATATGAAAGTCTATCTCACAAAAATAGCTATTAGTTGTAGCATGAAATAAACATAAATGAACATCAGAGATGTCTTGTTTCAACCCGGGAAATATATAAATACACCATTTTTTATATCTCACAATTCAAACTTTTTTGACCTTTTTTTGTCACAATTTTGGCAAAATATAACCTTAGAATTATATAAATAAGTAAAAAAAAACAAATTGTCCGAATTGCAAGATTTTAACTCGCAGAGAAGAAAAGTCAGGTCTTAACTTCTAATTGTAAAAAAAAAAAAATAACAATAAAATTAATAATAATAATATTATTATTATTAATAATAATAATAATAATAACAAAATCAGACCCAAGATATAAAGTAACAATTACCAGCAGCCAAGCAGAGCATAGCAGGCCATTCACCAGCACTGGATCAATCCAGAATGACTGAAAATAATAAAAAATTTTGTGGCGGCGATGAATCACAACATCACTATGTCTGTCTTCTCTCCACCCACAAGTCCAGGGACTCGAAGGGTTGAGAGGATTTCATGCGTTTTGCAGAACTGAGATCAGCTTTCTTTCAAGTAGGATTTTGACGGTCGGGGTACCGACTCTAAATGTTAACGCTGAAACCAGAACAGTGCTATACTTAGTCCTCCACAGCCCACAGTGCATCAAAAGTAACAGTGATACCCCTTATTAACAATTACTGCCCCATTACCGGAATACAGGTTCCACACAGACAAGATTAATGACTGTGAAAGAGAAAAGAAGGAAAGCAAGCACGTGACATGCAGAGTTTGAGCTCCTTACTCACTTTCCTCAAGGTGAATGAGATGGACTGTAAGACAACACCAATAAAAAGACATGCTGTGAATTCACTTGACTGAGACAATGTTTTATTACCCCGTTATTTCTCCATCCCTCACTCTTGACCTCTCTATAGAGAATATTGCCTTCATCCGTTAGAACTGACGCAATCTTCCCCCTTGACGCAGCTGATAGAGTGAGTAAACACGAGAGAGCTGAAGACTGAGAATAGAAGAGTTGAGGTACAGAAATATACTTACAAGGACATAACTCTTAATTATCTAAACTACACAATCAGTTGTCTCAGAGTGTTAACAACATCTAACAATGATTTTATTTAATAATTACATTTAATTATGTTAATTTTTAATGTTTTTGTAAAACTGTGAAATATTATTGCAATTTAAAATAATGGTTTTCTATTTAAATATACTTTAAAATGTATTAAATATTTAAAAAGCTGTTCTTTTTCACTTTTATTTCAACAACATGTTAAATATAAAACCATTATTTTAAAATCTAATATTCTTTATTTCTATAATAAATGTATATAAAATGTACATATAAAATGTATCAAATAAATGCAGCATTGACGAGAATTCTCACTAATCCCAAACATTGTGGCAACATTCTACCATAACAGAATGTAATTTAAATGAACCGCATTGTATCCCACACCCATCACACAGACACATTTTACACACATTACACATACCATTTCAGTGGAATGAGTATGTGGTGTTTGGGTTGTGTCTCTTGACTCACAATCCTTGTTCAAACTAGAAACACACTTGATATAAAAATACCAGTACTAGTTCTCACACTAGTACTACAGCCATTTCAAAAGTTTGATTCGGCTCTACCAGTACGTCAGTCATAAAAAGGAAAGCCAATAAAAAAAAAAGGGAAAACGTCCTTCAGGTATATAACTATGGGTCCAAATAAAACCTCCAAACCCCCTTCCATGACTCATCTCCCTCTCTTTCCTCTCGTTCTAATCCAGGAAGTATGGGAGTGCTCTTTCTAACGGTTGGAAGTGAAAACCCCCAACTGTGTGGTTTGGCCATTGCTTCCACACACAGGACATTCCACTGGAAACTCAACCCCTTTTTCGGCTCAGAGACCTTCACACGCTTCCCATTCATTTCTACAGGCTCTAAAAAACACGCTTTTGAAACACTAACGAAGAAGAAGTGGCATTCGGGAACAAATATTGGATTTTCTAACATGTATTGGCCCGTGATAACCTCTGAACTGAGCTTGAGCAACCTTACAGACCTTGGCTCTATTAATAGGGGTGCTAATCTGTGCTCCCCACACTCCGTATCTGTCCATATCTCCCCTAGTCGCCAGGCTGGTATGACTTTATTTTTAGAGGCAAGAGAGAAGAGGAGCCCCATTTCAGAATATCCTCATAAGCCCCTGGCTCTGTCAGATACTCAGCAATAAGATATTGTGTAACTTTGCTGAGACACATATAGGGGGCTTAGCATCCTTAACTACTCTTCATTTGTATTATTTGTTTTTGTCTTTTTTCTTTAGACAATGAAGTCCTATAAATGTTCTATTTTGCCAAGCCATATAACTAAAATATTATATTTAAATATATTGTATTTATGTTATAAAATATATATATATATATACAGTATATATATATGTGTGTTTGTGTTTATATCTAAAAAAAATTGTATTATGTATGTATATATATATATACATATATATATATATATATATATATAAAATATATAATATACACACGCATAAATAAATAAATATATATTTAATAAAACCTTTAAATAGAAAGTTAAATAGAATATAGGTATAATATATAGTATAGTATTTTTACAGTTTTTTATTTGTTCTACTCAGTTTTTTACAGTATGTTTGAACTAAAATTATTTAATTCTGTTATTAAAAAATATAACATTTATAACACTTAATTATATATAGATTACACAAATATACTTAATATCAATAAAAAAAAACATATATATATATATACACACACTGTATAGATTGTATGTAGATATAGTAAAGTATTGCTATATTTTTTTGCAAATGTTTTTGTCAACAGTTCTTATAATAAAAATCATAGAATTATCATCACAATGCAGATTTTAATCTTGTCTTTATTGATGACAACACTCTCTTCAACATTTTCATTAGTGTCAACAGAGTGTCTTTAATAAAAAACTATCACCTACACCAGGCCAGAGCATCTGTAAGTGCGTTCAAATGAAAGTATGCAAATATAATTTGTGCAAAGCCCATAGACAGAGTGGCAGAGGGTTTGAAGAACATCACAGCAGCGTTCTGGCCTGTACTTAAGCGGTTTTGCCTTAAATGAAGCGTAGCAGAGCAGGGCTGATCCAGCTCTCTGAAGTCATGGAACAGTCCTGGCTGTGGGAGGAATGTTACGGGTTTAGGCTTGAACTGCTTCAGCTGCTTCGTACATTTGCTGTGGGTGTTATTATAATCTCCAATGTAATCACGAAATATCACACACCCCAATATCATATCAGAAAGGATACAACCTTGTCCAGCCTGCCCGGTGTGCGTGTGTCCGTGTCCTTGTTGTTTTGCCAAGTACTATGTGTTTCTTCATGGGTCTGTGTGTGTGAGGACACGTTCAAGAGCTCATATGGATGTCTTCCAGGTTTTGGGCTCAGCTGAAGCACACTTTCACCACCCTGTGAGTCACATCCGGTAGCAGGTCTGTGGGTCTGTGTTTGTGTGTGTGTTTTAACATGAGCCTGAACACACTGTAAACTCTCTCCTGTCACTGAATTCATAAAGAGAGTTCTATACTGCACTAATTACTCTGTCAATGCTAATTTGTGTGTAAAGGAAGGAAAATGTGTGAACTCAAACATTACAATACTTCCAATTGTATATAACTGAATGCAGAGTTTAAACCTTAGTTCTCGATTATTTCTGCAGAGCTATGAAAGAGCCTCTGACTATGAGAATTTTCCTCTAGAATGCAAAGGCTAGAGAAGACAGATTTTTTTTAACCAAGCAACTAAAAAAAATCATACTGAAATGTGTCCAGAGCTTTGAAAGACCTATTTTCATTTGATCAAAAGGTTGAAATTAAATGCAATATTTATTATTATTATTATTATTATTATTTATTAAAATATAAAATAATACTCAAAATACAAAAATACTAGATGACACATTATTATGTCTAGAGAAATATGTAAAATGGCACACGCATATATAGATCAGTAAATATATATAAATATATATATATTTATATATATATGACAAATGACTAATCATGATTAATTACATAAAAAATAAGTTTGTTTACATAATATTTGTATATGTACTATTTATATTATGTGGATAAATAAACACACGCAAACATATTTATTTATAATATAAATTATATGACTATGAATATAGACATGTAAATACATGTCCAAATTTTCAAAATATATACTGTATGTGTGTGTATACATTATGCATGAAAAAACATTTATTTTGGATGTGATTAATCATCTGACAGCACTAATATACATATATATATATATATATATATATATATATATATAAACATTATTATAATTATTATTATATTATTCATGATTATTATAAAATAATACTGAAAACATAAGATGATGATAATGAAGTATAGTAGTAATTAATAGTACTATACTCAAATAAATGTCCAGATGTATGAAAGAGCTTCCTCTGTCTATCCAAATTGTCATATCAACAAAGAGATTGATGTCTTATAGTAGATATTTCGATAAATGTAGATATTTTATTATAATATATTAAGTACCACATACCCACATAATATACCATAATACCACATAATTAAGATCCATATCACATTTAAAAACACAGAATATCACACTGACTACAGCTACAGTCTGCTCTGTCCACACTGATCTCAGGCATGTCTCAGGCTACGAATAAGCAAATAGATGACACAGCTCCTAAGGACTTAAAAGGGTGTGTGTGTGTGTGTGTGTGTGTGTGTGAGAGAGTGAAACATGACAGGCAGCCAACAGTGAGTCATTCTATAACCAGCTCAGCAGCTGTTGCCTTATCAGATAAGGAAGAAACCCATCGCACATGCACAAGATACACACGTACACTCGCAAACAACTAATACCTGTTCTACAGCTTGCTATAAAAACGCTACTTATTTTTAAAACACAGAACAGAATTTATTTCCTGCTACATCTATAGACCTTCCTACACAGTTTAGAGATGGGACGTCTTCATCTGAGTTGACAGTAAAATGATACCAGAGAGGAATATATCCTCCTTCCAGAATCACTGAACTCAAAATTATCACAAAAGAAAGTGATTACGTTAAATGCAGCAGGAAAAAAACTGCTATCAGCAAATAATGAACTAATGCAGGCGGATTATTTATTAATCAGAGACAGAAAGTCATTCATAGTCCAACGCCGCTGCATTTCTAGGGTCAGCTTGACCTTAGGGTGTACATGTGCATGATTAAACGGGGATACTGTGTAACTGTGCTGTAGGTTGGCTGTATGTTGACTCTTTGCTTGAGGTTGTGCTGTGGTTGCAGGTTTAGAGATTAGGCCTCTGATCTGTTTTCAGTAAACGGGAGCCGCTTTCACACAATCAAAAGCGACACAAAAGAAAAAAAAACTTTCCCTGCTCTCGACCTCATCGCATCCCCCTCACAAGCTATTTAAAGAGACGTCTTACATACATATGTGTGTGTGTGTGTGTGTGTGTGTGTGTGCATGTGGGGAGAGGGGGGGTGTTGTAGAAAAGTTGGTGCTAAAAGAATCTAAAACAAGAATTAAAAAAGCACTTATGTATTATTTTAATATGACATCCCAGTGACACATGACCAGATGTGCTCATTAACTGTTATAATAACAGATAACTACCTTAAGAACTATTTGAACAGGATTACTTTGCTAATTTGCATCTCATGTGCACCTATTAACATATAAATCTACCAGTTCACAAAGTTATTCAGATAGGGTTAAAACAATCTAGTAATTTACATATGATTGGTTTACAAATGTGAAAACGGATCTTTCTTTTTAGGTAGGGCTGATGAATGAAAAAAATATGTTCACCTGATTGATTAATCTTAAATGGGACACTTGAATCATCAACTTATATTTAACTAAAGTTAGACAGATAGGATAGTTAAAGTTGGTTTAGGGTTAGTAGGTCATTTATTTTATCGTTGCTATCTGAGAAAAACAAAGACCTGTTTTTTCCTCAGTAATTAAATCACAAATGCACGTCGTCTACAAACCTCAAGCTAACGTCCTCAGGGGAAACTAGTCCCATCCAACCGGGGCAGTAACTCAGCTATCACTCAGACTTGGGTATTTGTTGGGACACGTACCTGTCAGCTGTAAAACAGTCTCAAGCAGAGGATGGGAGGGGGAGAATGAATGAGGAAAAATAGCTGTGGGCGTGTAGTATGGCAGCTGTGAGGGCGACTCAATGACAATAACAGCCTAGCAGAGAAGAAACTCAAGACAAAGCGGCTCCTGCCCTCCACGGGTTTATCAGTTTTCACTTAATCCTCATCACCCGGAGTCAACAGATCATCAGGAGGCCCTGGAGCCCGAGCAACATCACACATAATGCAAATTTCAGGTTTACAACAGTGATAGTGATAGTTTACAATTACTGAAGGACAAGCTTTAGAATAAAAGTGCTATTTTAGTTAAGTTTAATTATTTTATATTTTCACATTTCATTCAACGCGATTCTTAATGTTTCTGAGTAATTAATTGTGATTTAAAAAAAAAAAAAAATGTATTGTCGTTTAACGGGTTTAAGATGTTGTAATACCACCAGAAGATATCTACATTGATGCTAGTACATTGGGCTCATTATTGTCTGTTTGGCTGTAAGCCTGTGACGTGGTTAAGAATTTTTAATTAGTTACAGTTAATTTTGGAAATATATGTAGTCACATTAGACAGAATTAATCTAAAATTTAAAAATTTTATTTAAATTAAATTAAAATTAAAAGAATTTTGTTTTATTTAATTGTATTTCATTTCATTTAAAATTAAATTTAATCAGAATAGAATAGAATAGAAAAGAAATAGAAATAGAAATGAAATGAACATTTTAAATAATAACAAATACATTACATTCAATTCAATTAAATAAGGACCGGTTTCATAGACGGGGCTAAGCCAGCATTAGGCCATAGTTCAATAAGAACATTTTTATAAATATGCTTTAGAAAAAAAGCATTTCTGGTGTGCAGCCTTTTCTGTGAAAATTGGGAGAAAATAAATTTTTAAAAAATCACGTTTGTTTGTTTTCTAGTAAAAAACTACCTGAAAGACCTGTTCCATAAAACAAGTATCCCAAACAAGTCTGGCTTATTTCAGTTTGTCTGAACCAGATCCACTGACAATTAGTCAGACAAACTTAAATAAACCTGGCTTATTTGGTAAACTTGTTTTATGGAATAGGCTCCAGGGTAGCTTGTAATTTCTGCACTATTTTTGTCCTTAAAAAAAACAAGTTTTCATTAATATCCCTCACTCTCTCCTCTTGTCTGTTTATAGGCTTCACTCTCTGCTGACTAAATCAGTAATGAGACGTGCAGCGACAGAAACAGACAGGTGTGCACAGCTGAGACAAACTCTCATGGCTACAGAACAAGGTGTGTGTTCAGACCCACCCTCAAACTCTATTTCCTGCTCTGATCTGTCCATTACAGCACACACTACTGCACAAATAACCTCACCGAATGATTAGAAACCTTAATGCAGTTAAACAGTGTAATAGCCATAAATCACGTTTAAACATATGGGTAGAGTCACCTTGAGTATGTAATCCACTGCAGTGATGAGTCTGCCAGCAGTGGATATATGGATGCTGCTCCATTTGAATCTACAGCTCTTTAATGCTTTCTGGGAATTAATCCTGAGTCACATGTTAAATAATAAAGTGAAACCATTAATCAGTCCTAGTGGATCATGCCAACCTTTTCTAACGGTCTTTGTCAGAGTCTCAAATTAATTACCAGTCCAGTGACTTTAACAGTCCAGCTGTGTCAGAGCATCTCAGCTGCTTTCTCACAGGTTTTGCTGGCAGTGACTGTCTATTCTTAATTATACAACACATACCAGTTTATACAAACAATAACATAAATAGTAGATCATTGTGACAAATGGGGGAAAAAGGTTTGGACCTTGGTGCCTTAAACACAAATGCAAGCAAAGCTAAAGTTAAAACTATAACCTATGAGTACGGAATCATTAAAATGTCAACAATATCAAACCAGTGGTTGCCATGGTTTCTTAAAAACTAGTTTGTGATAGAACATCCTCAATTGACTGAATCCTAGCATATCAGCAGTTTTTGAGAACATATTCGCTTGCTTAACCACTGACAAGACAACAGTCATTTCCTGAATCTGATTCATCTGAATGACAATACAACCATTATTCATCTGAGCATTCATCTAGGAGTGTCTCAGGTATTTTACATTCTAAAAGCTGATTCCCCAGCAGGCTGTTTCCTGGTCTTGTGTTTTGGTGCTATTACTGGTGCTATATTCTTCACCAGCAGAGGTGTAAATTACTTTATTCCAGTAAATTTGCACATTTAACTATAGTAATATTGCAAATGAATACTTAGGCTCATTTAAACTTCAGAGGGGGAAAACAATTATATACACTATACTTTCCAGTGCAAATAATTTAATTTAGAACTCTTTATAAGGAATAAAAAAATATATATATTTATCATATTTGTATCATGTTGTATTGTTTTTTTAATGAAAT